>JAWNOQ010000178.1:3000000-3554304 GCA_035045865.1 Drosophila austrosaltans | reverse complement strand
GACCGACAGGACATGGCATTGTATATATCGAAAAATATTTATAGAAGCAATGTTTTTCTGTAGAAATACATACATACATACTTTAAGCCTTACATGTGTATGCATATTTAAGTTTGAATGAATGTATACATAAATGGGTGCATAATAGCTTGAATGACCGTCCCAAGAAAACAATATTAAGTCAAAAATACATTTTCAATGAAGAAAGGTATCAAAATACATATGTATGTATGCATACATAAAACCCACAGATCATTGTTTTAAAATTAGCAGTCAACTATTCGTCTAATATGGTGTTTTAACCAAATTTAATTTATTTATATAAACAGTGACAAAGGTCTTCAAGACGTGATTAAAGGCATTAAACCTTCGGTTCCGCCTCAGGAAATTATAGAATCAATGGAGGAGAAGGGTTTTGAGGTGAAGTCCGTCTCAAATATATTAAACAGAAACAAAGTGCCACAACTTCTGTTTAAAGTGAAGCTACAGCCCGATGCACGAACATAAAAATACAATGCAATGCATCCTATCTATAACCTGAAACAACTGCTACATCGCAGAATCACTGTCGAGGAGCCTCACAAGAGGACACACCCGTTACAATGCACTAAGTGCCAGGAGATTGGCCACTTAAAGTCGTTTTGCAGTCTTCGCCCAGTTTGCGTTGGCTGTGCACAAATTCAACACGACTGTGTCTGTTCCGACAATAAAACAAACGCCAATACAAGAAAGTGCAGCAACTGTGGTGGAAATCACACCGCGAATTACAGAGGATGCCCTGTCCTGTCCTGGAACTGAAGGCTCGTCTCAATGCGAAGAAATCTACGGCTCGTATCCAGGGCCCAACACTTATTCCCTCGCAAACCACACCAGGTATATTCTTCTTAAGAGCTGTAAGGTCAACAGCAACTCCAACAACAACTACCCCTGGAATAACATTTGCAAGTGTGCTGCGCAATGGAAATTCACATCCCACACCAACGGTAGATCCCATTATTATTCCATCTAAAGCGGCTCCAAGTCCATCCGTACTCGGCCAGCAGCCCAACGGGATCGAAACGTTGTTGATCTCGCTCAACCAAAATATGACAAATTTCATGACGTTCATGCAAAATTGCATGCAGGAACTTATGCGAAACCAAACTTGCTCATTCAAAAGCTTAGGGACAATAATAAATAATGTCAGCACTACATATAGGCCTCTGAAATGCAAACGGCATTTCCAAGCACAAACAGGAACTGTCACTGTTTCTGGACTCAAAAGATATTGATGTCATGCTACTATCAGAAACACAACTTACAAATAAAAATAACTTTCAAATACCTAAGAATGCATTCTAAGCAACAAATCACCCAGATGGCAAGTCTCACGGAGGTACTGGCATCCTAATCAAAAACCGGATTAAACACTGTCTCCACAATGAATTTGCCAAACAATACCTACAAGCAACTTCAATAAGTGTCCAAACCACTTTCGCCAGTACAACCGTGGTTGCACTTTACTGTCCACCACGCTTCTCGATCTCTGAAAAGGAGTTATCTGATTTCTTCAATTCACTCGGAGCACGATTTATTGCTGCAGGAAACTACAACGCCAAGCACCCTTATTGGGAATCCCGTCTGGTAAGCCGCAAGGGCAAACAGCTGTACAATACAATCATTAACCCAGCAAACAAAATGGGCTATGCCTCACCGAATAAGCCCACGTACTGACCAACAGATCGACGTAAGCTCCCAGATATAAGAGACTCTGCAGTCACCCGGTCAGAATTCTCACTAGCAGAATTGTCATCAGACCACTCGCCAGTAATTTTCACAGTATTAACATATCCTCAAGTAATAGAGCACCCACTCGGACTAACAATTTTTAAAACAAACTAGCTCAGATTTAAGAAATATTTAAGCACCCATATCGAGTTAAATCACAAACTGGACGACGAAGAAGACATCGAGTGTTGCACCTCTGTATTAGAGTCGATGCTCATTGAAACAGCTGTTATCTCCACCCCAATCATTGGCCACACCCAGGAAAAACACAAGTCTAACAACCGACTAACTGAACTTCTTGTAACAGATAAAAAGCGACTCAGGCGAGAATGGCAAATGTCTCGATAACCAGCAGCAAAATATCGCCTAATAGCAGCTTTACGAACTCTAGCAAAAGCGCTTAGACAAGAAGAAGCATTAGCACAGCGGGAATACATCGAGAAGCTTATCCCCACCAGCACCCAATATCCGCTGTGGAAAGCTCACTCAACCATAACTGCTCCAACCGAGATAATTTCACCTATACGATGCCCAACTGGCAAGTGGCAGGGCCCGTTCACACGAAGAAAGAGCACTCACCTTTGCAGCTCATCTAAAAACGGTCTTTCTGCCAAACCCGACAACAAACTCATTCCAGCTCTCCCCTCTAAGCACCCCAGTGGAAAACGAGCCACCGAAATTCCAAGCGGAGGAAATTTCTGCAATTATTAAAAACTATCTAAACCCAAGAAAGTCGCCCGGCCATGACAAAATAACCCCGAAAATGATCCGAGAACTCCCGATCTGTGCCGTGCGACACATTTGCAAACTCTTCAACGCGATAGTAAAAACTGGTCACTTTCCCATAAGTAGGAAAAAATCAGTAATCATAATGATCCCAAAACCCGAAAAGGACAAAATACAGCCATCATCGTACAGACTCATCAGTCTATTGCCAAGTCTTTCAAAACTATTTGAAAAGGTCCTACAATTCCGTATAAATACAATCCTGGTAAACCAAAATATAATCCCAAATCATCATTTTGGCTTCCGTGAAAAGCAAGGCTCAATTGAGCAAGTCAACCTCAACAAGTATCACCTCAGAGATCCGCACTGCATTCGAGCAAAAAGAATATTGTACAGCAATTTTTCTCGACGCACAGGGGGGCCTTTTCTCATTTCGCTTATCAAAAATCATATCTTCTAAAGTAGTGAAGCGATTTTCAAAATTTAAAAAGCATTTGATAGCTAATTGTTAAAGCTTTAAATGGAGTTACTACCGAGGTGCCACGTGCTCGTATGCTTCGATATTCAAGGTCAAAGTTGAAAAATATTTCTAGGCATATTTTACCCATAAAATTCACTTAAAAAAAGTTTTTTGGATGACAAACGAACTTTATTATTCAAATTTGATAAGATAAATGAGATTTTTTAATGTTTTATTTTAATTTTTCATTTAAATTGCAAAAAAAATATACCATTGCAAGGGTACATTAATTTTGGTCTTCTCCAAAACCCTTAATGCTACACATAGACTTCTTTTTGCTACAGGCATTGTATATCTCGAAATCGTCCTTATCGGATAAGTATATCATATAGCTCCTATAGGAACGATAGGTCGAGAATAAAGTTAAGCTTCCACAACTTTTTTGTTTTTCAGTCGAATACTATGAAATTTGTATTCTATTAGTTTAATATACTTTCTTAAATATCTACCAAGTTTCATCAGAATCGGTTGACTATATCATATTCCTCCCATAGGAAAGATCGGTCAGAAATATAGTTTTAGAGCAATAACTTGAGTGTTTATAAAAAATAGACTTACTTTCTTCACTTCAACGAAGTCGGTCGTGTTTTTTTGCGCTCTCGCTTTAATCTAATTTTTTATTTAATCCCGCATATAATAAATTCTATTTCGTGGAATCTAGTGCCGAATTAATAAATTACGCGATTTAAAAATTGTAACTTGTTCTTAAACACTCACTCAAAGCTATTATTACTTATTGCTTTATTTAATAACAAAACTCTAAGTTTTGTTGTTTTGTCTAAATAGCCTTTGATTTTGTGTTTTCGATCCCTTTTAATTGCATTCGCGCTCTCGCTTCACATTAGTGTTGTTGTTTGTGCTTGCTCTCGCGTTTTTACGTTGCCCGCGATCGCGTCCGTTACTCTCGCGATTGTACCCGTCTTTGTTGTTGTGTGTTTTTTAACTCTCTTAACTTCTGTCTCTTCAGTTTTTTCTTCTTGTGCATAATAAACTTTAACACTTGTGTTATTTCTTGGTGCGTATAGCCCTTATATTTTATATTACTCATTTTAAATTGCCTCTCTTTATAAACTTTTTGATTTATTTATTTATTTTTTGTTATTTTAATTTTTTTTGATTAATTTAACTTACAATGGTTGTCTGCTCTTCAAAAAAGTGCCCCCATCCCCAAAAAATCCAAGATGATTATCTTTTGTGCTGGCTGTGCGATAACATTATGCATGTTAAATGTGCTGGTTACACAGCCAGAATAAGGGATAGTATTGGAAACGGTGGGGGCCTAAAATGGAGTTGTGAAGCGTGCCGGGACGTAGAAATGGATATGCGTCTATTTATGCGGCGGACGAGAGAGGGATTTAAATCCCTGTCGGCTGGTTTTCTGAAACTTCGCGATGAGTTTTCGTCTCTGGAAACTCAGTTTAATAGTTATAAACTATTAAACGAGTCACCGAAGCGGAAGAAGACTATCCCTCGGAATTTCTCTCCCGATCCGCCGGCATCTCTGCTTCCTCCGGCTCCGGCATCGTTGATTGACCCATTAACTCCAAATGCTCAGCAACTGATATCATTTAGGAGTCCAGCAGTAGCTGCAGTTGCGGGGACGATTGACATTTCCCCTGGTAATAGTGCCCCGCAAGCTGACTCGATATCGGTTGTAGTTTCCGATGTGTCCGGACGAATATCCTCTCCCAGGGATATTCCCAATAAAATTTTAACAAGAAGAGCTCTCAAAGCGTCATCTGCCTCAGCAGTTCCAGTGCAAAATGCTGTTGCTGCGGTTGCGACTGGCGCATTGAGATCTCTTGTAGCCATTCCACCAAAAAAGCAAATCTTTGTTTCGCGGCTCGACCCCAATACTACATCAGATGATGTCATAGCCCATATCCGGGCAAAAGTCGTGGCGCCAAACATTGTGGTGGAAAAGTTTAGGTTTTCATACACCCGTGACATTTCGTCATTTAAAATCAGTGTCCCACCAAATGTCTTTGACCAAATTTGTCACAAAGATTTTTGGCCGGAACATTTAGTTATAAAGGAGTATACGGCTAAGAAAAAGAAAAATCGGCCTCCGATTCGTCTGCCTAACACAATTAATCCTTCCATACCCTCTGGCTCGTCAGTAGCTGGCGGGTCAAAAAACTAATTTCGTCCCTTATTCTGGCCTATCAGAATGTTAGAGGACTAAAATCTAAACTTTCTAAGCTTTTTGTAGATAGTCAATCTTTTGACTTTCACATCGCTATTCGCTTTGTCTCTTCACTTCTTTCGGATGCAGACATATTTATCGTTCTGGGAGATTTTAATCTACCTGACGTTTCATGGCTTCCATCAGGTGAGTCTTCCTTGTTGATGCCCTCCTCCTCACATTGCTTTGTTGACGGTCTCCTTGAGTTATCCCTAACCCAAGTTAATCCTGTTCGTAACAAAAATGAGAGATCACTAGATCTTATATTTATGTTAGATTCTTCTAACTGTACTGTTTCGAGGATTGATCCCTTAGTCGTCCCCGAAGACAGTTTCCATCCAACTTTGGACTTGACTATTGATCTAACCTTTCGGTTATCAAATGCTGGTACCAGTTCGACGTCTCGTACCCGTTGCTTTCGTAAAACTAACTTTTTCAAGCTCAATGAGCTAATTCTTGCCACAGACTGGTCTTATCTGTACTCCTGTAATGATATGAATGCTGCCATTTGTTTTTTCTATAATACTATGTTTTCACTTTTTGATGCTTGTGTTCCACGTGTGACCCATGTATTGTCTAACAAACCGCCATGGTTTACACGTGAGTTAACTAATTTGAAAAATGTAAAGTCTAGATATTATAGAAAGTTTAAAAAATCGGGTCGACCGTCTGATTTCTCTCTTTATGCTGTTGCTCGATCGAATTTTTCAGTGCTTAATACACTATTTTTTAATACACTGATTTTTTCAAAACGACCTATTCCTCCAAAGATCATCGAGCTAACTTTTCATATCCCTATCAGTTGAAAAGGTCTAATTGCGTCTTTAATCCTGTGATCGATGAAGATTCGCTTCTCAGCGTGCTTACTTTAGTGAAACCCGTGTACTTACCAGGACCTGATGGGATACCTGGTTGTGTACTCAGGTTTTGCGCTGAGACTTTGATTTCCCCGATTCTTAAGTTATTTACTTTGCCCGTTGAAACTTCCTCTTTTCCCACCATTTGGAAAGAATCTTTTATTATTCCTTTGCATAAAAAGGGTAATAAATCCGTAGCTTCTAATTACAGGGGTATTTCCAAATTGTCCGCTATTCCCAAGGCATTTGAGAAATTATAACTTCTCAACTGCAGCATTTCTGTAGTTCTATTCTTTCATCTTCTCAACATGGGTTTATGAAACGTAGATCTACTACCACTAACCTTTTAGAGTTTACTTCCTTAGCGATCGAAGGATTCAGGAATGCATTGCAAACTGATGTCATTTATACTGACTGAATAGGGCTTCCGAGGAGAAGAAATAATAACCCGATCTTCATTTGTTGAATTCACAATCTGAACTGACTTTTATTTTTTAAAATATTTGTTAGGAAAGGTCTAGTCTTAGATTCTAAGGGTCACATATTTGGTGGTGGAAATTTAATTATAAATGCATGCATTAATTCCGGAAACCTGGATGTGTTGGTGTTAGATCTATTTATATTCCAAGCCTGCGTTGATCGTTAAATGCCTAGCTGAATGCATCGGCTAAAACATAACTATATTCACGTCACGTACGCTAGACAGGATTCGAATTATACTTTAATTTATTTATTCTTTTAATTGTGTATATTTTATGTTGTTTTAACAATTACCGTGTTTAATCTTAAACATTCTGCGAAGGGCCGCCAAACGTTATCGTTTGAAGCCTTCTAGTTTTCTTTATTTTTCTTATAATAAATATTGTTACAACTATAATTAATATAATTGCTATAACTGAAGAAGCATGACCAGTTACATGATGAAAGTTTAGACCAAAAAATTCTAAGTGGTGGTCTTTCAAAACTTTTAATTCAATTTTTAATTATTTTTAACTCTGTCATATGGTTCACAATATTATAATACATTCATAGCATACATTCTTGTAACAATTCCTTCTGTGCACTACCACACTGGACTCTAGCTTTAATATGAAACAAGACTTTAAAACAGCCAACTACTTTTATTTTCTAAATTGATCAAATACGATTTTAAGGCACCTACCGTTTTGTAGACATAATTAGACCGACTATTAGATTGCCACTTTTGATATTTGTTTAAGGTGGATTCGATCAAAAAATAATAGGAGTCTATTTCATAATCAAATAATAAATTCTCGCTATTTTGTTTATGTACGCTACTGGTACCGGGATAACTCTATAAAGAATGGATTTTATAATTAGCTATCTATCAACAAAGAATCCCGTGGCTCTCAACAAGGTTTACATACTTTTTAACTGATTTTTCTCCTTTTGCCTGGTGGAGTCTTTTTATTTATAATTGAATTATTTTCTCGAATTTCCTCCTTCTTCGCTTTCCTTAACTTTATCGGACAAAGATTATTAACTGGTCTTGTAATCGACCCTTCATGTAGTTTTACTTTATTTATATTGTCTCCACCTTTGAGAGTACTTTCAATTTTCCTCAAAGGCCATCTAGAAAAGAGGTGATTTTTATTTTTCCAATTTTTTACCAAATTCTCCATTCCTACTTTGTTTTCCCGACCTTTGTGAGCACTGATACTTTTCTCCAAAGGCCATCTAACGGGATAGTTATGTTTATCTTTTCTATTTTTCTCGACTCGAACTCTTTTTTGGTGGTATTTCACAGATTTAACCCCAGCCTCAGAAACACCTCCCAAGCGAGGTCCTGCCGGGGGGCGAGATTGAACTGTATTTTCGGTTGTTTTTCTACTTTTGTTTTTCTGCCAATACTCCTTACATTTTGATCTTGTAAGACCTACAGTTGTGGCGACAATCGATTTGTTTCCTTCTGCCTTTGTATTACCCGAAACAATCCATCCAAACTGCGTATTCTGTCCCAACAACCCGTCAATTTTTGTAACACCACTTTTTACAATAGTGGTGTATACATCAACTCCCAATATCACGTCAACCCGACCAGGCTTATTGAAATTGGGATCAGCTAACACATACGATTGCCATTTTGACTTATCTACATCTGCTTCTTTCTCTGGAAGAGCTGTAATTAATTTAGGTAGTACAATCGCTTCAACCTTAAGAAGCTTTTTCCACGGTTCTCGGACTTTTATTGCCAACTTTATTTTGTACTTTGATATACTAGTTTTCGGTGATGACACACCGCTTATCTCCGTGTGTCCCTTTATTTTCGGTAACTTTAGAATTTGAGCAGCTTCCTCAGAAACGATAGTGCTCTGTGACCCACTATCAATTAAGGCTCTTAGGGTCTCATACCCACCATTCACTGCCTTTACTTTTATTAGGGCGGTGGCGAACAACGCCGGATGCGCCGTTACACATGTATTCACTATCTCTATTCTTTCACCAATGTGAAGTAATGTGTGGTGCCCCCTACCGCACACTGAGCAAACATCCTCATTTGTGCATCTCTTATTGCTTGAATGTTTCAAGCAACTTGTGCATAATTGCACTTTCTTGGCTAATTCTACTCTTTCCATTGGAGTCAATCCTTTGAATTTATAGCACTGTAATGTGCTGTGTCCGGCAACTTTGCAAATCGGACAATTTTCTTTAAGAGCCGTATATGCCATCTTTTGCATTGGTCTTTTTTCTTCCTTTTTTATAGAGCTTAGAGAACAATATCTCTGCTCCAAATATTCCAAGACGTCAGATAACTGCTGTATCTGCTTCGTCTTCTTAACTTGGCTTTCATACAATTGAAGAGCCTCTTTATCCAACTTCCTTAATATGAGTTGAGCGAATATCACGTCAACTTCATCGGACAGATTGGCCTTTATTTTAATAAGGTGTGTTGACTCATTAATTAGGTCAATCACCCCTTTTATATTTTTAGCGGACTCATTGTTGACTACCGGTAAGTCAACTATCCGGTTTAACTGTTCGGAAAATATCCTCCGATGATTCTCATACCGCTTGGTTAATAAATCCCAAGCGGCAATATAGTTGTCGGCCGAACCCGACAATAGATGAGCTACCATGCTCCTCGCTTCTCCTCGTAACGCGGATTTTAAATAATTGAATTTAAGAGCAGGACTAAGATCCTCTCTTTTGTCTATTAATTCAAAAAACAACTCCGCGAACAGGTCCCACTCTTTCGGTTCTCCGAAAAACGTGGGTACCTGAATTTTCGGTAACACCGGCAGTTCGTCTCTCATACAAACATTCTCAACTTTGACTCCTACCGGTTTCTTTATAATTTCTTCCATTGCTCCTAGAGTATTTTGCACATCAAACTCTAGCTCCTCTGTTGCATTCTCAAACTCACTATTAGACACAAATCTTTCGTACAGCTCGTCAACCTTCTTCTGTACCTTCTGCCACATAAATTCAATTTTATTTTTGTGGAATTTAAATATTTCCACCTTCTTTTTCCTGATATCATTTTTTACCTCCTCCAGGTATTCCCGAAGTTGACGAACTCTCTCTTCAAACTCATTTCCTTCACTTACACTTCCCTTATCTATGACCGTATCCATCTTAGTAGCGGCTTCTTTACTAGTACTAGGTCTAACGTCTTCCTCAACGACAGTTGACTTACTAGTATCTAGATTGCTTGGTTCTACGATTTTATCTTTTATCCTTTTTATTAAAATATGCCCATCCTCAACTCTCTTACTATTGAAATAATCGTGATCGACTGGTTTACATTTTAATAGCATACTATGATTAGCTATCCACTTTGTTTGGATTTCATCTACCTCCTTTAAAATTTCCTTATTAATTTTACTAGCATCTAACCCTTCTAAAAACCTCAACCTTTCCATCAACTTGGCCTGCTTCTGCAGCAACTCAATTGTCTTGTCTGACAACATTTTCATAAATTTAAATCTTATTGTATATATGTATGTATAAATAAATATAAACAAATATAATTCTTATTATATCTTATCTGTTGCTGCTGCTGCTGTTGATGTTGCTGCCGCTGCTGTTGCTGATGTCGTCCTTCCTTCTTGATGGGTGATGACGAGGGATGTTAGGGGCCTTCGTATTTGTGCCCACGGCTCTAGGAATTCTCGGGATTCCCACTGCTACTGTATACCGCCACCGCGTATACTCTGGTCACTGGACACTTCCACTGGCTCTTTGACACTGTTCCTGCCACTGGCAATCTGGACTGGAACTGTCTATTAGTCTGTCTCTCTTTTTTTTATTTGCTCACTCACACCGGAATTTTAAACCGAGTCGCGAGTTACGATCTTTTTTACGGACTTCACTTATTTTTTTTTTTTTTCACGAGTTCGATATATTGGCTTCGAACACGCCACACCAAATTTGTGCCGACACGAATTTCTGCAATTGCTCCACAGCAAACTGCCTTTAAATACGGACGCACTTTTTTTTTTGAATTAAATATTTTTTATAATATTTGCAGTTATACTCCGTTTCTTACCACTGGTGGGGGAAAACAGGAGTTTTTTATTTTGCTACCTTTAGCTGGTCTTAGCATAAAACGTAGCTAGATCGCAGACTTTAAGGAGCTGGTCAACCTCTTTGTCTCTTACCACTGGTGGGGGAAAACAACAGAGTCTTTACACGAAGGACCAAAATGAATTGGATCTCTGAGGAGCTCGAAGGACCAAAATGAATAGGGCTTCCGAGGAGAAGAAATAATAACCCGATCTTCATTTGTTGAATTCACAATCTGAACTGACTTTTATTTTCTAAAATATTTGTTAGGAAAGGTCTAGTCTTAGATTCTAAGGGTCACATATTTGGTGGTGGAAATTTAATTATAAATGCATGCATTAATTCCGGAAACCTGGATGTGTTGGTGTTAGATCTATTTATATTCCAAGCCTGCGTTGATCGTTAAATGCCTAGCTGAATGCATCGGCTAAAACATAACTATATTCACGTCACGTACGCTAGACAGGATTCGAATTATACTTTAATTTATTTATTCTTTTAATTGTGTATATTTTATGTTGTTTTAACAATTACCGTGTTTAATCTTAAACACTGACTTCAGTAAGGCTTTTGATTCTGTCAATCATACACTGCTTTTGTTCAAGCTGAACGAACTTGGGATTCCAACCCTTTTGCTTAATTGGATTTCTCAATATCTTAATAACCGTACACAAAAAGTTTTATTTAAAACTTATCTTTCGAAGACCATCAATGTGACCTCGGGGGTGCCACAAGGTAGCCATCTAGGACCATTGCTTTTTACACTTTTCATTAATGACCTTCCGTCAGTTGTAACTCACTCTCGCGTGCTTATGTACGCTGATGATGTTAAACTTTCTATTAGTTTTAAAGACTTAAGTTCTCCACGTCTGCTTCAAGTCGATCTTAATAACTTTCAAACTTGGTGTGAAATTAACTTATTAAACCTTAATGTTTCAAAATGTAATGTCATGTCATTTTATAGATCCTCTTTTCAATTAGTGGTGTATTATCTCAATAATACCCCACTTGAACGTTTGAACGAGATTAATGATTTGGGTGTACTCATGGACCACAAATTAAATTTTACTCGTCATATTAATATCACTGTCAATAAAGCCATGAGTGTTCTTGGTTTTGTTAAGCGCTGGTCGAAAGAATTTAACGATCCTTACACAACCAAAACTCTTTTTATTTCACTGGTCCGCCCCATTTTGGAGTATGGATCATGTGTTTGGTCTCCACAATATGGATCACACCAAGTTAAAATTGAATCTGTTCAAAAACAGTTTCTAATTTTTGCTCTTCGTGGTTTAAACTGGGATCGAAATGTTAACTTGCCCCCTTATTCTAAAAGACTTCTTCTAATTAACCTACCCTCCTTACTTAATCGTAGAGTAATGCTTGGTACTTTGTTTATTCATAAGCTTCTAAATGGACAAATAGATTGTCCTAATTTACTTAATCAGGTCAATCTATCTGTACCTTGTAGATTAACCCGAAATTATGTCCCTTTAACTTTAACACGCTGTACTTCCAACTATTCTTTACATGGACCTTTTCGAGTTCTCTGTTCCGACTACAACCGCCTTTATTCTGTAATCGGATCAGAGTTCTCTATATCTATTCTAAAAACTACTATTTTAAGTTATCTATCTAGTAGTTAGTCTTAATTATTATTTAAGTTGTCGTCCGTTGTCCACGCGACTTCGTTTTTGCATGCTGTCTGATAGGGTTCGCGCGTAACAGGCTTTGTCCTGGTGTCGCTTGGACCACTTGAACGTACTGCGCATTGTACGCGTCAACGTCCAGAAGAAATTAAAAAAAAAAAAAAAAAAAAAGCGATTGTCCCGAAATTTTCTATTTTGAAGTTTAGTACATATAGAAATGCCTGTGCTAAGTTTCAGCCAAATCGGTTGACTATATGCTATAGCTCCCATAGGAACAATCGGATCAATCATTTTTTTTTGGTCAAATTACATTTTTTCTTAAGCCATTAACATCTAATGTAGGTTTGACTTATTTTATATGCTCTCCAATGATTTTGGTTCATAATAAATATGTAAATATCAAATAATACTTTGCCAAATTTGCATGCGCTCTTCTTCTTCCTTGTACCTGGAACGCGTTTTTAACGCCAGGTTGCATTAGTTTTTTTTATTTTTTGACAAATTTGCGCAAAAAAGCGCAAGACTACACTATATAGGTCTGATAGGTGAATGTTCCCTCTATCACGTGTGTATGATTATATCGTGAATCTCTGTGAATATCTGTTGATTCTACTCCACCAAAGTTTAAAAAATGCGAAAATTTTGTGTATTTTTGAAACGTCTCCAATTTACTAATTATTCCAAATTTTATTGTATTTTTTACAACAAATAACTAAAAATTTATCTACTTTTCGAATAAAGTAAAAATATTCAAGATCAATTGTTTAATTCGGCCAATATTCAGTTTCAAAGTTGGAAGTTTTTGTAAAAATTGTACATTTTTTCCATACTTGAAAAATGTCTCCACTTTGAGATGATGTAGCACCCACAATTCTTATCGGATTTCAAAAACATTTTGTATCCATAAGTTCTGAAGTATTATCTGTCGATTTCATTTTTTACTTTTGCCCAACGCGATGGTAAAAAAGATGATTTTTGGTCAGCTATCCGGGCAGAGGCCCTACTGTGCGTCGAGCATTCTGTTCATACATCTTCGAGACATTTTCTTTCGCTTTTGCCCGAATGATTTGCATGGCATTAGGATAATCAATCCTGGCATCGTCAATTAGCAGATTTAATTTTCGAAGCAGATCATAGTCTTTGCCGTTTAGAATCATGTTTTGGCCGAAAGTTAAAAAATAAGGCGAGAAGCCGGTGGCCGTATGAATGCTCGATCGAATTGCTCCGTTAATCTCATTTAACTTAAGATCCCAACCAGTATGATCTTTACCGATATAGGCTCTCGCTGCGGCTAAAACACTTCGGTTTAACCTTTCACTAGCGTTTGCTTGTGGCGAACAAATAGCGGTGCAAATATGTTTAATTGCGAACTTAGTCAGAAATGCTTCAAAATATCCTGAACGAAATTGAGAACCATTAATAGTTAAAATGGATTCTGGCACTCCAGAAGTATAAAACATGTGCTCAGGCTCAGTTTTTATACCCTTGCAGAACGAAATTGAAAGAGCGAGATGCCATGCGTTTGCTGTATATGTCGATCTAGCTTAAGTACACTAAGTGAGGATGGTGGCGTAGAATGTAGAGATCGGTCGCATGGTCGATGTTTCGTGGGTTCGGTTCTCGGTGTATACGGGAAAATTTTTGGTTGAGTTTTTTCTTCTTTTTTGGTTTTTTGATTTTGTTAAACATTTATACCAATTATACATTTATAAAAATTTTTAATTTTTAATTAAATAATAAAACAGAGAAGCTGCAAGGGTATACAAACTTCAAACAAACTGATCCTCAATTTTTAGGTCGGGCAGTTTATTTTGGTTCTCAATTATTCGACTGATAAGATTCACATATTCCAAGCTCTTAAACTGATCTGAATTTAGATCAATTATGGGACCTATTTCACTGAATTCCTCTATGACTGGATCATGTTGTCTGGATTAGGTGTCAGCTACTATATTTTGCGATCCTCTACGATGTTCTATTTTAAACACAAATCCTTGCAATTGGAGAGACCAACGAGCTAATCTACCTGATAAGTCTTTCTGCCTCATCAGCCACTGCAAAGCTGCATGATCTGTTATTACGACAAAATCTTGACCTTCAATATAGGGTCTAAATTTCTTTATACCTTTAATTACAGCAAGACATTCTTATTTCGAAACAGAGTAGTTCCTCTGTGCTTTCGTTAATTTAACGGACATAAACGCAATTGGCAGTTCGACTCCTTCCTTATTTTTCTGTGCCAACACATAACCGAGTCCATGCAAACTAGCGTCGCAAAGCAATATAAATTGTTTTGTGAAATCGGGAGTGATTAAAATAGGAGCTGTAGTCAATAATCTTTTGAGTTCTACGATCTCACTCAAGCAAAATTTTGATTTGGCTATGTTGATCATATAAGCTTTTCGCAAATAAAATGCAACCTCTTGCAATAGCAACAAATGAGAATGAAAATCATCCGACAGAATCAATAAGTCATCTAAATACACGAAATCTCGATTCCGAAGCATGGGAGGAATGATTTTATCCATTAATCGACATAATGTCTGCGGCGCGTTACACAGCCCGAAAGGCATCACCTTGTATTGGTACAGTGGACGGTTAGGTATGGTGAAAGCAGTATATTGTCTAGAGTTCTTGCCAGAAAGCTTTTTTCAAATCTAAACCGGTTATATAATGGGCAGGTGGTATACCGCTTAACATCCCGTCGATGTGAGGTAAAGGATAAGCATCTTTGCGCGTGTGTTTATTTATTTCCCGAGAATCCAGACATAACCGACTCTTATCACCCTTTTTGACAAGTACACAATTGCTACTCCATGGACTGTCGGATGGCTCTATGATATCCAACGCTAACATTTTATCTACTTCTTCAAACATTGTCTTCTCTACCGCTGGAGAGATCGGCCAGTAGCGTTGTTTTATTGGCCTTAAGGAATCTACCACTATCAAGTGGGATGCTACCGTTGTTCGACCGAGACCTTCCCGTTCATAAGATGGAAACAAGTTGATTGTCGTTGCTAATTGCTTCTGCTGATCTGGGGTAAGAATATGAGGCTTTGAGATTTCCTTTGTTAGACTAAAATCATTAGTAATCTCAGAAATAGTATTGTCTATGATCCTGTCTAGCAAAGCAAACTCTTTCCAAAAATCAATTCCTAAATATATCTCTTGTTTTAAATCCGGTACTAAATAAAATTCTAACTTCTTTCTTAAATTCCGATATGTCACCGTAGTTTTAAATTTCCCTAACACCGCACATTTGCTTCCATCAGCTGTTTTAATACAAACCAGATATTTGCGACTTCCTGCCTTACTTAGAAATTCGTCAGCGGCTGTGTTGCCAATGCAACTTATTGTTGCTACTGTGTCTAGTAATGCTACAAAAATCTTGCCTTCAATGGTTATATCGGTATACAGCCTATTATCTTTCTTAAGAAAAATTGATGAACAAAAAAGTTGTTTCCTTGACCTAATTTTTCGCTAATAGTTTCTCAATCTTTTTGTTGAACGCTTCGGACTCCAGTTGATCTGACTGTTGTTTCCAAAGATGTTCTTTCTTGCTTTTAAATAATTATTGAATCTAACATGAATTGGTAAGTTTGGATTAATTCATTTGGTTGATAAGTTTTGGTACTTATCCGTTTGGGTGCTTATATTTCTTAGTGGTTTTGTCTCATTTGCTTTACTTTTCACACCTGCCGGTTTTGATTTGGATGCGTCAGAGTGTTGGTCTGCGCATCCACTCGGCGGTTTTCCGTCGGGTGACAGGTTCGACATCGGGGTTTAAATACATTCTTTGCCCCACAACCATAACAGAATATAGAGGGATTTTCAAGACAATTCTCAAACCAATGCCCTGGTTTGTAGCAATTCCAGCAGATAACTTTTTTCGCTGTATTTCAGAAACCTCATCACATATGTATGTCTTCACTATCAATCTCGACTGCTCTAGCGCCGTATCTCGGTTTGAATGTAATTGATGAAACATGTTTATAAAATTGCTCGTGCGTACGAATTTCTTGCCTTAACAAAGCAATGTTATGAATATTTAAATGCATTAATTCATTTCGTAGTGTGGTTTTTAAGTTACGTATCAGTAACCGAACTAATGGTTGCTCAGAGATATTTTCTCGCAATCGCTCAATTAATCGCTCTACTGCAAACTGTTTGCGGGAGTTAATTAATTCCCATACATCTAAATTTGAATCTGTGCCTTCAAACTTTTTCATAAATTCACTACAAAACGATCTCCAGGTAAACGAGGGATTGTTACGATGAAATCTCCAAAGGATCTGATGTGTGAACGCTGTCATCTACTTTTCCCGGCCTTGTTCCTAATTGATTCACTCTAGGAAAACTCTGCAAATTACTTCCAAGATTAAGGGAAGCCCTTGAATGGACTTTTTTATTGTTTCCGCTAAAACAGAGGTGATGTTTCCCACTAGCTGCTGTTGCTGATCTTGAACAGTTGATTGCATTAGATTAATAATATCTGTATTAGTCATGGTTGGATTTGGTCTGGCTGATTGATTTGGCCTACCAGTGATTGCTGGCTGTTGAGCTGGTGGTCTTCCTGGCTGACCTCGTTGTTTTGATCTGGTAGTCACGCCGCCAGTTGGTAACGGTTTCTTATTAATAGCACCGGTGGATGGCTTGACTACATTTGCTTCTAGATTACTAGAACTATCGAGAGGTGCAGACACATGTATTAGCTGCAGCCTGTATTTCTGTCTCGAGTGTATTATCTGTGTATCTTAATTGCCTAGATGTGCAGGTAAAATTGTATCTTGGACAAGATGTGGCGTTTTGCAGCCATTCATTCTACAATACATTTATTATGAAATTGATGAGTACATGGGGCTGTGGCAATGAATTCGTGATTACCTAAAATTTCATGGCATATGCCACACAAGGAATCGCTTGCGCCCATGGCGTCAACTAAATTATCGGTACTGCGACGCACCGCCATATGTAAATTGGTATTATGATATTTATTGTAAAACCTACTTCCTGATTATGCTCCGAAAACGATGAGAAGTCTAACCTCAACAGTCTTTAATTCTATTGTTAATCTAATGGCTATTGTCATTTTCTCTTTGTTGCATCGATAATGTTTGGTCAATACTTTAAGAAAACTTAAAAGATTACCTATTCCGAAATATTAAAGAAAAATCAAATGTAAATTTTGAAGAAAAGTAAAGAAAACTTTGTTCTGGTATTGGTCAGTTAAATCCTTCAGAGTAAGAATCCAAACTGCATTTCCAAATACTGATTAAGGCCTTTTCTTTCCGCTATTCTGAAGTATGAATTGTTTGGTAAGAATATGAAAACTAGTCAGATATAATTCCTGTAGTACTGTGTGTCTCTGTAGTGGTCGACCAACCCTTGTTCAACAGAATTGAAATCGCAAAATTCCAAGCAACCGAAACATCTACTACCCTGGGATGCTTTTGATTAGTTGGGTATATAAAAATTTTTGAAAGGAAATGATAATAGAGAGCAGTTGGGGCCTAACAAATTTAATCGGACCCTAAAGCTGTTAGTTGGATCTTTTTTGGTAATTCTCAATGATTTTGTTGATTTACCGTATTAACTGGTTGCATAAATTGATATGGTTGCTTAACATTTGTAATGTAAACTTAGTGTACCCTTATTTGGGTACGATACTCCAGCCGACTATATGGTTCATCTTGAAGTACAACCAGGACATAAGAAGAGGGACGGTGCACTTTTCTGCCGCTCTCTTAGCTCGCCGGATGGGGGGTGTTTCTTTTCCCTGCATCCTACTTATGTATCCGTTTACAACAAAAATCAAAGTGCACACAAAATTTTGCTGGATTGAAGAATTGGGGTTTTTAACTGTTGACGGTATGTGGATGAATGCGATTTTTGCTGAATTGCATAACTAATAGATTCGAATATTACATGTACAAAAAAAAGGAAATTAATTAATTATGCATCTTAGCGCTAGTTACAAATTAAATCTATAGTTTCTGGTTATAACAATTAATTTTTCCCTCGAGCTCAGGCATCCGAGAGCCTCGCTCTTAGATATTTCAAATTTCTTTAATTGGAATGTTTTAATTTGAGCCCAAAATTGCACAGAATTACAAGGTTCACTTGTTTCTTTTTAAATATATTCAAAACTTTATTACAACTGATAACACACGAGTATCAATACCATCAAAAAGTATGTTACTTGAGTGGTTTTGGTTGCGTTATTAATTTCATTCAAGAGCATGGAAATAATTCTGAACTGTCTGAGCTTCTGAACCTTGTCCCCTTTATAGACCACTCGTGCCCAAAAGCTGGTACTTTTCCACTAAACTGCAACGGAACTGTGGTCTGATCGCTTTTATCCACTAGATTGGAGGGGTTGGTGGGGGAGCACAAGTTTTTGTGACTCAAGTGTGTGAGTGAAATGGAAGAACAATTGAACAGTTGCCGTTGACCGCTGCTCTGTAAGTTCTCACTCAAGCTTGAGCTCAAACTGCTTGATCGCACTGCTTGCAAGTTACGTTTTTGAACTAAGGAATTTTTGACTTATGACGTAAGTTTCAAATATAACTACCATTTCAAGGCATAAGTAAGTTTTTGTTTTCTTTTTATACCCTGTACCCATAGGGTAAAAGGGTATATTAAAGTCGCTAAAATGTACGTAACAGGCAGATATATACATTTCTGACCCCATAAAGTATATATATTCTTGATCAGCATCTCCAGCCGAGTCGAATGAGACATGCCCGTCTGTCCGTCTGTCCGTCCGTCCGTCTGTCCGTCTGTATGAACACCTAGATCTCGGAGACTATAAGAGCTAGAGCCACCAAATTTGGTGTGAACATCCGTCTATTGCATAGACAGGTCAAGTTTGTTTCAAAGTTTTGCCACGCCCACTTCCGCCCCCGCAAATCGAGAAAACGTATTACTAGAGCTGTATAAAAGATATCGTATTCTTACTACACCTAATTATATACCCAAACTGCTCCATCTGACCAAATTTTGTCGAAATTGGACAATAAATATCGGAGATATACCTATATGAGTTTTGCACTGAATTGCCAAGGCGACATTGGCTGGCAAGAGTGAGCGAGACAGCATGCGTTCGCTGTTGATTCATGTTAAAGAGAATTTTGCATGAAATTGATGGCGATTTCGAGGATATTCTCTTTCATTTAATATAACTAGTTGGTTCAGGGTATACTCAATGTCGGCAGGGACGACTTGCTTGCTTCATTATTCTTATTATGCCTAACCGCCCTGTTAGATATTTGCGATTGATGACTTGGCATCTGTTGAGAGTTTACAGTATGATTATTATTTTGAGAAACATATTGTGGAATATGCGGTTTTGAACTACAAAGATTCTATACTGTGTTTGGATACAAGTCATTTCAGCATCTTTAAGATTTGTTAAATTTCTGAGAGCAAAAGCAAGAGTTCCCTGAGACATTCGTTTAATAGTATTCACTATTAGAGATTCTATGCCACTTAGATCAACTGACTGAGTATTTTGATAATATATTTTAAGCTCATCTGCTCTGCACTTAAAAAATGAATTTTTTCAATAAGTTCGCTTACATTGTGAATCTTAAGATTGGCAATTTGAACATACAGATCTTCAGGTATATTCTCAGGTTTGTAACGTTCTCGCAACGCTTTCTTGATGCCGTCCCAATTTTCAAAGTTAGTAAAATGAAGTAGTGCCGCCTTCGCCTCTCCTTGAATTTTTTCCAGGAAAATTGTAGCAGTTGCCAATCTGCGAAATTGTCCCTCTGGTATTCGATTTAAATAATATTCAGCAGTCTGAATAAACGAGGCGACGTTATTAAATCCATCGCCATTGAAAGGTGTCATATATTTAACTTCAGTTAAATATCTCCCCCGTAAGCTTGAAGCGTCCATCAAGTTGCTTGTTTGCAAGTTGACCAGCGTTCTAATGGAGTTTTGTACCTCCTTGACAGCGTCAATTAGTTGCTCCATTATATGTATATATGTAAAAGACACCAGTAAAAATTGGTTAAGTCTTTTTAGCAGTTAAATTTATGCTATTCGGTTCCGTTTTTTTTTACCCTTGCAGAGGGTATTATTAAATTGGTCAGATGTTTGTAACGCATAGAAATATACGTTTCCGACCCCATAAAGTATATATATTCTTGATCAGCATCAATAGCCGAGTCGATTGAGACATGTCCGTCTGTCTGTTTGAATCACGATGACGGCCTCAAATTTTAAGCTACATTTAAGTTCCTTAATCTATCAAGTATGAAAAGTGTGAATTAGTCGGATCGAACTAAAAAGTGGAGGTACCTCGAGTGAAATAAGCAATTTTCTTTGGCAGCAAAGAAACAAAAACAAATTCCAAGAAATCTGCAGTACAAACAAAAAATACCCGAGTTCGAATCCGCGCGGCACCAAATAAGAAATATATAAAATTATTGTTTTTTTGTTGTTGCATCTAAATTCAATTTTTACTCATACACCCTACACCAAGTTTGAACAAGATCGGATAATTATTAAGGTTACAAATCAATAATCATATTTGATAGAAATTAAATGTATTTTAATGCTCACGCACACACATACATATGCGAAAATTCAAGCACCACGCGGTGTGTGAGAGAGACGGAAATATTTTAGTTGTGTTCTTACACAGAACGAAATTGAAAGAGCGAGATGCAATGGGTTTGAATATACACATGTGCACAAAATAATATGTGTGCCCCTTAAACTTAGCATCAAGACAAAATTAATATATAATGTTAAGTTCTAGAATGAAGAAACAATTTTTTTCAGTTAGGTAGTACTGCTCTGAAGAGAATTTGGTAAATGACCGGAATAATATTACTCCAAAACAAAAGTTTTAACTATTAAATGCTCCTAACCCAAAAATTGACCTGGACAGAATAATAGGTGTATTTCAGCCAAAATAAAAAAAAAAAATTAAACAGTTTTTGAGTAACCGAAGGTAATATTTTTAAAAAAGATATATAGAATGAAGTAAATAAAAGTTATATTGCCAAAATAAAAAAAAAAAATTAAACAGTTTTTGAGTAACCGAAGGTAATATTTTTAAAAAAGATATATAGAATGAAGTAAATAAAAGTTATTTGACAACATTTGAAGAAGATTAGATGGGTCGTGGCGTTCCTTGCAGTGCGGGAGAAAGGAAACTTGTTAATCAACTTCGTGACGAGGGGAAAACGAATAAACACATTGCCAGACTAATAGGACAGTCAGAAATTTTTCTAACAAATGCCTTAAAACCAAAATAAATTGTGAGACACGTGGAGCACCCAGGTTAACCTCAGAATCAGCAGATAGGCATACATTGACATTGGCTAAACGAGACCCCTTTATGTCATCAAGATCGATTTCCAACGAAATGGGCAAAGTGGTATCATCCCAAATCATTCCCCGACGTCTAGTAGATTCCAAGCTACCAGGGAGAATCGCTCGTAAAGTCCTTCTGCTTCGCATTGGAAAATTGAAGATGAGCAAAAGTTTTGTACAAAACCACAAATCATGGTGCGGATCAGAGGAAGAGCTAAAATGGTGAAATATCCTCTGGAGTGAAGAGACAACATTAAATCTGTTTGGCAATGACGCTAATAGCAATTTTAGAAGTCCAGAAGGCAAAGAACTTGATCCTAGATATACAAAAAAGTTTGTGAAGCACGAAGGCGGGAGCTTTGTGGTTTGGGGCTGTTTTTCTTGGCAAGGTGTTGGTTCGATTCATCGAATTAAAGGAATTATGGACAGAATCGGATATATTGGAATATTAGGTACTGTCATGCTACCCTATGCCGATTACAATAAGCCACTAAAATAGAAGTTTAAACAGGATATCGATCCTTAACCCTGTTCTCGAGTCGTGGACGAATGGTTCCAGAAAAATACCTTTAACGTTTTTGAGTGGCTTTGTCAGTCGCCAGATCTGAATCCAATAGGGAGCCACTGGGAACATCTTAAAAAAGAGGTAACCAAGACAACTTGCCAAAACAAGGACCAATTATGGGAAAATATCAAGGAGGCTTGGTACAACACTCTTGTGCAATATTTGAGAAAGTTATGAAGGACAAGGGCGGATATTCTGGATAATAATATATTTATTTATTTATTTTTATTTAATTATAATACATAAAAAAATTATAATATGATAACTAAATATAAAGGGTTGAGTGCTAGCAACTACGGCCATCGACTCGACTGACGTGATCATATAATGTTATATATGTTGAGTACTTTTAAAAATTTAATTATAATGTTAGCGTTCAGTAAGGAGGGGTTTGCTAGGAGTTGTAGTGGAGGGGTTGGACCAAATATGTTGATTCTGGTCTTTAGTGTATTAGGGCATTCTTCGAAAATGTGCTGAAACGTTAATTCACCTCCGCATTTGGGGCAAGAAAATTTGGATTGTTTTTTCAGCATGTAGGCGTGAGTTAGGGAGGTGTGCCCAATTCTTAGACGTGTAAAGATGTTGCGGGTACCTAATTGCTTCTTTGTTGGGATTGCATTTTTTATAAATATGGTTGAAATTGTTCCAGTCGGTCAATTTCATTTCTTTTAATATGTGTTTTATATTGCGCCACATATCTCGTCGCACTCCGGGTATGACTGTCACACTTGGCGATCGTGCTGTGAGTTTGGCAGCCGCGTCAGCCAAGAAATTTCCTTTTATTCCTGAGTGCCCAGGGATCCATAGAAGTTTTATTTTGTTGGAGTGCCGGATGCAGAGATGTCGGATTTCCGTTATTAGGTTATTTTGGTTATAGGTGTTGTTGATTCCAAGTAAGGTTGACAGACTGTCGCTGCATATGACGAATTTCCCCTTAGTTTTAGAGGCATGTTTAATGGCTTTAAGTATGGCAACGGCTTCAGCTGTGAAAATTGAGAAATGTGGGGGGAGTAGTCCGCAGGAGATAGTCTTCCCCTGCCAATCGACCACCGCAAAACTCGTGGCGAAATCTAATTTAGATCCGTCGGTATATAGTTGGTTACAATTCGGGTAATTACCAAGCTCGGTGGCGAATAGTTTTTGAAAAGTTGTCTTGTTCGTCGAATCCTTTTTAAACGAGTGTAGGGTTATATTGACGGAGTCTTCAAGCAGTTTCCATGGAGGGGAAGGGATAACCTTGTTCCAATGATAGGGTGTTTCCAGGCGATGTTTTTTATGAAAGCAAACACATCTACGAATAGTTGATAGGACGTTGAATCTTTTGCATTGTTTGATAGCTGTCTGGAAATCCTTTAATAGTATTGGATTGTTGCCACAAAGTATTTTTGGTATAAGCTTATATGTCATCTGAGAAACTCTCGTTAGCACGTCTGGAAGACCAGCCTCGGCGAGTAGACATTTAGTAGGTGTTGTTGGAAAGGCACCAATACTTCGCCTAATAGCTGCGTGATAAGGTGGAGAGAAAATTTTTATGTTGGATTGGGCACACCACCCATATATTGGTAGTCCGTAATCTATTTTAGATAACATCAAGGCCCTTGTTGCATGTAGGAGAGCAGTTGGATGGATATGAGATCTTTGAGATGTTAGTAATTTTACAATATTAAGACGTTTGTCTAGGTTAACCCTAAGATTTTTACAATGTTGCTTAAACGTGAGTCGTTTGTCGAAAGTAAGGCCAAGTATTCTTAATGTATTTACATGTTTGATTTCTATATTGTTAATAGTTAGAGTAGGGTATGTACATAGTTTTTTGCGACAAATATGAAATAGTTTACATTTTTCTAAAGCTAGAGTTGCTCCTCCAATCATGAACAATACTACCGATAGCGGGGACCCCTGTGGGATGCCGTTATGCAGTTTATGGAAATTTGTCAGGGAGTTATTAACTCTAACACGAATGGAACGATTTGTCATGAATGCCTTCACGAGATTGAAGGTCCTACGACCTACCCTCCACCGGGATAGTTGATCTAAAACTGTGTGCACTCCAACGCGATCAAATGCCCTTTCAAAATCTGTTGCCAAAATGGAAACATGATTTTTGGTTGAAAGAGCGTCGGACGCGAAATGATGGATGTGCAAAAGTGAGTCCATTGTGCTGTGCTGTGTTTTAAAGGCTGTTTGGTGTGGGCTAATGAGTTTGTTTTTAGTAACAAACCACATAAGACGTTTCACTAAAATTTTTTCTAAAGTTTTGCTTAAACAAGACAGAACGGTTATGGGGCGATATGATGTTAATTCATTTGATGGTTTATTGGGCTTTAATATTGGTATTATGGTAACGGTTTTCCAAATATGAGAGTAGTTGCCGGTAGCGAGCATTAAATTGAATATATCTAGTAGTTTGATTTTGCTATCTTTGGGGAGTTGGCGCAGCATTGGGTAATTTATGCGGTCAAAACCGGGAGATTTTCCTTTTGCATGTTGAAGAGCAAGTTCGAGTTCCATGTAAGTGAAATCTGAATCAATATTCGTTGCATCGGACGATATGTGGGTGGGCAGATACACCTGTGAAAGGGTCTTTATTTATTTATTTATTTATTTAACGTCAACTAAACAAAGTGCAATTGACATAAAATAATTAAACTAATATAATTAAAAAGAAAGGAATAAACTAAAACATAAAGAAGCAGAAGGCGAAAAAAAGGTAGAAATAAGGAAAGTTAGGAGGCAGAAACAGTTCGAAGGAAGGCAAGGATTAATAAACGTAAAGAAGAAGGAGATATGTGAGGAGAAATAAAAAGGGAAAACTCATTGTAGTCACTACACACCTAGTTTATATTCTGGACAAAAGTTTTGATCCATTGAATAAGAGGACCACATAGATCCAAAAGCATTCCCGATATCGGCAGATGCATTTAATTCGATGTTGTTTTTATCTTTCACCGCTTTTAGGGGGGCTGGAAAACAACCAGCTAATCTGTTAATGTCAGTCCATATTTTTTTTGTTGTGGATTGAGGGTTAATTTTAGCAGTGAAGTTCTGGAATGCTTTCCGCTTTGCAATGTTGGCTTCCCTTTTAAACACGGATCTGGCTTTTTTGTAGATAATTAAATTTTCCAATGTCTGGCAAGTCTGGAAATTGTGCCAAAGGGACTGCTTTCTGTTCCTTAATTCTTGCAGGTGGGAGTTGAACCATACGGGTTTGTTTTTATTTTTGGAGAGGTTTGTGGGATGGCCGCATTGGCAGCTGTTTTAATAGCTTTTGTGATTCTAGCTGCAAATAAGTTTAAATCAGTAGATGGCAAAAAGTTAAAAAGTTGGGTGCATTTGGACTGAAATAAATTCCAGTTTGCACTTTCTATTTTGAATTTGATATTCGGAACTATCTTTTCTGTTATTATACTGGTCTGAAGGACCATTTTGATTGGGAAATGATCGCTACCATGTAAGTTTCTGTTGATGGACCAAGTGCAAACTGGAAGTAGTGATGCTGAGACCATGGTTAGGTCGATATGCGTGAAAGTGTTGTGCGTAGAGTGGTGGGTGGGGGATCCATCGTTCAGAACACATAGATTGGTTTTGTTCAATATCTCCTCAATTTTTTGCCCTTTGGAATTCCGACAATTTGAACCCCATAATGGACTCCAAGCGTTGAAGTCGCCTGTGTAAACTATTGGACTTAAAGATGCATCAATGATTTGGAATAACTCATTGACAGATAAGTTAATGCTTGGGAATATATAGGAGTTTAAAATCGTCAAGTTGCGTTGAGATAAAATCTCAATTCCAATTGAACAAGTGGTCGTATTTAATTGAATGGACTTGTGAGGGATATTTTGTCGTATTAAAATACCAACTCCATGCTTTGCATTGAGATTGGTGACATTGTTAAAGAAATACCCTATAAAAGGTTTGGGTATTGGGATATTAGTAGTGTTAGGTTTAATGTTAGTCTCTTGTAGGCATATAATATCCGGTTTTTGTTCCTTAATTAATAATAATAGATTAATGTAGTTATTTACGTAACCGTTTATGTTCCATTGCAAAAAGGAAAGAGTTATTGTAAATAAAGGGGATCGGCGAATATTATATTTTTTTTTTTTTTTTTTAACGTTTTATTTGTTTGTTGGATCTCTTATATAGGCTTATAAGACTAACAACAATATTCTAGGTTCATCTTAATCTAACACATAACCTAACATCTGAAAGATGCTACATTGATCTATGGCCCTGATTAATTACTAGAGGGTTGGGAGGTCGTTTCGTTGAAGCCGAGTACTTTCACGTACTCGTGTTAATGATTTGGCCAGGGTATTCGGGTGTGCCTGCAGTTTAGCGGTGTACTTAAGCAGTTGTACCTTTATTTCGGTTATTATGCTAGGAATATGTAGGTCTTTCTGTACATTTTCATTACGGATATACCAAGGTGCTCCCGTGATGGTTCTGAGAACCTTGGATTGAGCCCTTTGTATGGTTTCGATGTTGCTCTTGCTTCCGTTTCCCCATAGCGCAGAGCCATATGTCCAGATGGGTTTTAATACCGAGTTGTAGAGAAGAACTTTGAACTCTAAACATAGGGGAGATCGTGCATTGATAAGCCAATGTAGTCCGGTTGCTTTAAGCTTTAGCTGCTTTTTCTTGGCTTCGATGTGCCTACGCCAAGTTAATCTTCTGTCCAGGTGAACTCCAAAATACACAACAACGTCGGATTGAGGCACTGGCACATTGTTGAGCGTCAATGATGGGCAGTTTCTTCTATTGAGGGTAAACGTAACGTGCTTGCATTTCTGTTCATTTACACGGATGCGCCAATCTGCTAGCCAATTTTCAATTTCCTTTAAATGGGTTGCCAGTTGCTCAGCAGCTTTGATCGGACATTTGGAGCGGCTAAGGATAGCCGTGTCATCGGCGAAAGTAGATGTGATGAGTGCACGGCTTGTTGGTATGTCCGCTGTGTACAAAATATAAGTGTGTTGGACCCAACACGCTGCCTTGAGGTACACCTGCTTTTGAGTCGAAGTCATCAGAGGTGAAGCTATTACATCGTACAGCGAATTTTCTGTTGAATACATAAGATTCCATTAGCTTGTGTGTATATTGTGGAAGCGTCGCTTTTATTTTATATATTAGGCCATCAAGCCAGACTCGGTCAAAGGCTTGGGCGACGTCGAGAAAAATTGCTGTGCAATATTCTTTTTGCTCGAATGCTGTGCGGATCTCTGAGGTGATACGGTTGACTTGCTCAATTGTGCCATGCTTTTCACGAAAGCCAAACTGATGATGTGGGATTATATTTTGGTTAACCAGGATTGTATTTATACGGAGTTGTAGGACCTTTTCAAATAGTTTTGAAAGACTTGGCAATAAACTGATTGGTCTGTACGATGATGGCTGTGTTTTGTCCTTTCCGGGTTTTGGGATCATAATGATTACTGATTTTTTCCAGCTTATGGGAAAGTGACCAGTTTTTACTATCGCGTTGAAAAGTTTGCAGATGTGTCTCACAGCACAGATCGGGAGTTCTCGGATCATTTTCGGGGTTATTTTGTCATGGCCGGGCGACTTTCTTGGGTTAAGGTAGTTTTTAATAATTGCAGAAATTTCCTCCGTTTGGAATTTCGGTTGCTCACTTTCCATTGGGGTGCGCAAGGAGGGGAGCTGAAAAGAGTTTTTTGAAGGATTTGGAAGAAAGACCGTTTTTAGATGAGCTGCAAAGATGAGTGCTCTTTCTTCGTCTGAGCGGGCCTTGCCACTTGCCAGTTGGGCATCGTAAAGGTGAAATTATCTCGGTTGGAGCAGTTATGGTTGGATGTGCTTTCCGCAGCGGATATTTGATGCTGGTAGGGCTAAGCTTCTCGATATATTGCCGCTGTGTCCTTGCTTCTTCTTGCCTAAGCGCTTTTGCTAGAGTTCGCGAAGCTGCCTTTAGGCGATGTTTTGCTGCCGGTGATCGAGACTTTTGCCATTCTCGCCTGAGCCGTCTTTTGTCTGCTAGAAGTAGTTCAAATAGTCGGTTGTTAGACTTGTGTTTTTTCTGGGTGTGACTGATAATTGGGGTAGAGATATCTTCGGCTTTAATAAGACTTTAATAGACTCTAGTGCAGAGGTGCAAAGCTGGATGTCTTCTTCGTCGTCCAGTTTGGGATTTAGCTCGATATGGGTGCTTATGTATTTTTTTTGAGCCAGTTTGTTTTACAATTTGTTAGCCTGAGTGGGTGCTTTATTATGGCTTTGTTAATATAGTGAGAACTACTGGTGAGTGGTCCGATGACAATTCTGCTAGTGTCTCTGCCGTTATCAAATTGTGCTTGTGATCTGGGAGCTTGCGTGGATCTGCTGGCCAGTACGTGGGCTTATTCGGTGAGGCATAGCCCATTTTGTTTGCTGGGTTGATGATTGTGTTATACAGCTGTTTGCCTTTTGGATTTACCAGGCGGGATCCCCAATGAGGGTGCTTGGCGTTGTAGTCTCCTGCAGCAATAAATCGTACTCCGAGTGTATTGAAGAAATCAGTAAACTCTATTTCAGAGATTGAGAATCGTGGTGGGCAGTAAAGTGCAGCCACGGTTGTACTGCCGAAAGTGGTTTGGACACTTATTGAAGTTGCTTGTAGGTGTTGTTTGGCAAATCTATTGTGCAGACAGTGTTTAATCCGGTTTTTGATTAGGATACCAGTTCCTCCGTGAGCCTTGCCGTCTGGGTGATTTGTTGCGTAGAATACATATTTGGGTATTTGAAAGTTGTTTTTGTTTGTGAGGTGTGTTTCTGATAGCAGCATAATATCAATATCATTTGAGTCCAGAAACAGTGACAATTCTTGTTTGTGCTTGGAAATGCCGTTTGCATTCCAGAGGCCTATATGTAGTGCTGACATTATTTATTATTGTCCATAAGCTTTTGAATAAGCAGGTTCTGATTCCGCATCAGTTCCTGCAAGCAATTTTGCATGAACGTCATGAAATTTGTCATGTTTTGATTTAGCGAGATCAACAACGTTTCGATCCCGTTGGGGTTCTGGCCAAGTACGGATGGACTTGGGGCTGCGTTAGATTGTATGGTGGCGGGATCTACTATTTGAGTGGGCTGTGCATTTCCATTGCGTAGCACGCTTGCAAAAGTTACTCCAGGAGTAGTTGTTATTGGAGTCGCTGATGACCTTACAGCTCTTGAGAAGAATATTCCCGGTGTTGTTTGAGAGGGAATTAGTGTCGAGCCCTGGATACGAGCCGTTGATTTCTTCGCGTTGAGGCGGGCCTTGAGTTCTTTATAAACAGGGCAACCTCTGTAGTTCGCTGTGTGATTACCACCACAATTGCCGCACTTCCTTGTATTTGTATTTGATTTGTCATCGGTGCAGACACAATCTTTTTGAGTTTGTCCACAACCAACGCAAACTGGGCGAAGGCTGCAGAAGGACTTTGTGTGCCCAAACTCCTGGCAATTAGTGCATTGTACCGGGTGTGTCCTCTTATGCGGCTCTTCTACAGTAATTCTGCGATGTAGCAGAAGTTGAAGATTGTATATAGGGTGCACTGTGTTGGGTTTAAGTTTTTTATCGCATGTGGGCTGTAACTCCACTTTGAATAGAGGTTGCGGCACTTTATTTTTGTTCAGTATGTTTGAGATGGACTATACCTCAAAGCCCTTCTCTTCCAATGCTTCCACTATTTCCTGCGTCGGAACCGTTGGTTCAATGCCTTTGATAACCACTTGAAGGCCTTTGGCACTCTTTAGCTGGAATGTGTAGAAATTCACACTTTCCTTTCTAAAGTACTTTTCAATAGTACGATAGAATTCTTCACTTTTGGCTTGCACTTTGGTCTCTTTTATGTTACCCCTATTGAGTGGTGTCACATAAAAGTTGTTTTGGCCAACTAGCGCTACCAGTTTTGGCACCAGTGAAGTGCAGTTTGCACCACGAATATAGAATGGTGGTGGCTTGGCTACAGAGGGTTTAATTTGGGAACCTCCTTCTTGAGATTCCGGCTGATTTGCCAATATTTGGAATCTATTGCTTTCTAATGCTTTTTGTTCAACAATGTTGTTTTTCGACATCTTGGGAGTGTTGCCCCTTTTTGTCTGAGGGCTAAGCTTTCGCTTGTTTATATTAATATGTATCTGTCCATACCAGTCTGAACAGGTGACTATGGATTCACCGTCACTGGTTGGACAGTTTTTGTTGAGGTAGTCTGCTGGACGGTGATTGAAGCTATTGCAGACTTTGCGGCTGTTGAAGTTGTCGTTGAAGCAGTAGATGCAATAGTTCTTGTTGTGAGCGCGCTGACGGCGGTCGGCGAACCCAATGACCCAATTAACACTTCAGGTGTCAGCGAATTGTTGTTGTCCAGTTAGAGGTACACAGTTGTCCAGTTAGAGGTACACAAGTACTTAGGCCTCTAACTGGCGTACCACCAAAGAAACACATATTTGTTTCAAGGCTTGATCCCGAACATTCTTCGGATGACGTCTTAAGTTACATTAAGACAAAAGTTCAAGTCTCCAAAATTGCGGTGGAGAAATTTAAGTTTAATTATTCAAGGGAGATATCTTCCTTTAAAATCAGTGTTCCCGTTGAACTGTTTAACTGCATTTGTAGTAACAGTTTTGGGCCGGATCACATTCTAGTAAAAGAATATACGGCCAAAAAGAAATCTCGAGGTCCAGTTAGGCTTACTATCCCTCCTAATACTTCCTCCTCCGGAACGTCAGCATCTGCTGGTGTTCCAAAAAACTAATTTCGTCCCTTCATCTGACCTATCAGAATGTGAGAGGACTTAAATCTAAGCTTCCTAGACTCTATCTAGATAATCTAGAATTTGAATCTAAAATTTTAGTTTTTACGGAGACATGGTTAAAACCTGATATTAACGATGCATCTGTTCTTTGTTGCTTCCTTCTAAATCTCACTGCTTCGTTGATGGCCTTTTTGAGTTATCATTAGCTCAAATAAACCCTGTGCGAAATAACATAGGCAGATCCTTAGATCTGATATTTGTGCTGCATTCTACCAACTGTGCTGTTACTAGAACCGACCCTCTAGTGTTGCCTGAAGACAATTTTCATCCTACTTTGGATTTATCTGTAGATCTGTCGTTTCGTGCACCGATTGCTGGTGCCAGTCCTGTGATTAAATCCCGTAATTTTCGCAAGACTAACTTCGTTAAACTGAATGAGCTCATTCTGAGAACTGACTGGTCAGCATTATACAGTTGCTCAGACATGGATCTTGCTATCTCGTTGTTTCATGATACTCTTGGTTCGTTTTTTAAAGTTTGTGTCCCACTGAGGACTCCAGTGTCGTCTCACCGACCTCCCTGGTTTTCTCGTGAGCTATCCAACTTGAAAAATGTTAAATCCAGATATTATAAAAAATACAAGAAGTAGGGACGTCCTTCAGACTTTGCTCTTTACGCAGTTGCTCGCTCCAATTTTATGTTGCCTAACAAGCACTGCTATAATAATTACCTCAAGCGTTGTAAGCTTGAGTTTTCCCGTGATCCTAAACAGTTTTATAGTTTTGTGAATTCTAAACGTAAGATGGATGTCCACCCATCAATGTTATCGTTTAAAAATAATACAGCGGCCTCTGATCAATCGATTGCTGATTTGTTCGCTGATTTCTTCACAACAACATATTCCTCAACGGAATACCGAGCGAATCTTTCTTATCCTTATCAGATAAAAGTCTAATTGTATTTGTAGTCCTTCGATCGATGAAAGTTCGCTTCTTAGCGTGCTTAATTCAGTAAAACCTGTGTACACACCTGGTCCTGATGGAATACCTGGTTGTGTACTCAGATTTTGTGCTGAGGCTCTATGTAAGCCACTTCAAACTTTTTTTGTTGTCCGTTAAATCATGTCATTTCCCATCTATATGGAAGGAATCTTATATAATTCCTCTTCATAAGAACGGTAAAAAGTCTGACGCGTCTAATTATAGGGGTATTTCTAAATTGTCCGCCATCCCTAAAGCTTTTGAAAAGTTAATCACTTCTCAACTGCAACATTTTTGTAGATCTATTATTTCACCATCTCAGCATGGGTTTGTGAAACGTAGATCTACTACCACTAACCTATTAGAATATACATCTTTAACGATCGAAGGATTTAGGAATGCAAGACAAACTGATGTCATTTATACTGATTTCAGCAAGCCTTTAGATTCTGTTAATCATACACTTCTTCTTTTAAAATTAAACAAAATTGGCTTTCCAAGCCCTTTAATTTGTTGGATTCGTGAATACCTGACAGACAGAACACAGAAAGTTCTATTCAAGTCTTCAAGTTCAAGGACCATCCAAGTAACTTCGGGGGTGCCACAGGGTAGTCATCTGGGACCACTGCTATTTACCCTTTTTATTAACGATCTTCCATCCGTTATAATACATTCTCGTGTCCTCATGTATGCAGATGATGTAAAGCTTTGTCTCAGCTACAGAGACATTATATCTCCTTCACGGTTGCAGTCTGACCTCCAAAACTTTCAATCTAAAAACAAAAACCAAAAAAAAAAAAACACAAAACAAAAAAAAAACCAAAAAAAAAACCCCCAAATATACAAAAAGATTAATGTATATCAGAAGTCATCCATAGATTCATCTGATGTATATTGTAAGGAAGTTGTTAAAATGTTAGGTTTTGAAGAGGTAGATATAGCTGGTGAGTTTTCTTTAGGTACTGTAAGTTTGTCTTTCTTTTGTACTTTGCTAGTGCCTATGTCTAGGTAGGCATCAATATTTACTGCATCAGGTTTTGTTTTTATACCCTGTACCCATAGGGTAAAAGGGTATATTAAAGTCGCTAAAATGTATGTAACAGGCAGAAGGAAGCGTTTCCGACCCCATAAAGTATATATATTCTTGATCAGCATCAACAGCCGAGTCGATTGAGACATGTCCGTCTGTCCGTCTGTCCGTCCGTCTGTCCGTCTGTCCGTCTGTCCGTATGAGCCACGCGATCTCAGAGACTATAAGAGCTAGAGCTACCAAATTTGTTGTGAGCATCCGTCTTATGCCTAGGCAGGTCGAGTTTGTTTCAAATTTTAGCCACGCCCACTTCCGCCCCCGCAATTTAAAAAAAACGATAACTAGGGCTGCCTTCAAGATATCGTATTCCTACTTGGTACACCTAATTATATACCCAAACTGGCCCAGATGAGCAAATTTTGTTAAAATCGGACAATAAACATCGGAGATATGGCTATATCCGTTTTGTACTGAATTGCCAAGGCGGCATTGGCAGATAAGAAAGAGCGAGATAGCATGCGTTCGCTGCTGCTGCATGTAAAGGGGAATTTTGTTTTGAATTGATTGCGATTTTGAGGTTGTTCGATCATTTGTCTAGTGACTACGCAGATCAAGAGAGTTTAAAATTTTTGCCACGCCCACTTCCGCCCCCGCAATTCAGAAAAAACAAATTATTAGAGCAGTTTTTAAGGAATCACATTCTTATTTGGCACACCTAATAATGTGGCTAATATGCATCATCTGACCAATTTTAGTTGAAATCGGACAATAAATATCGGAGATATACGAATGTGCATTTTGAACTGAATTGCCAAGGCGACACTAGCTGGAAAGAGTGAGCGAGATAGCATGCGTTCGCTGTTGCGGCATGCTAAAGAAATTTTTTTATGAAATTAATCGCTATTTCGAGATTGTTTGACTTTATTCAATATAATAACTAGTAGGTACAGGGTATACTCAATGTCGGCAGGGACGACTTGCTTGCTTCATTTTATTTTGTTTTTGCTGTGATGACAGCGATGATAAGGCAGTGCTTGCCGTTATATTTGTTGTGTTGTTTATGGTTGGTTTTATGTTGTCGTTGTTGTTATTGGTTTGTTTTAGATTTGCATTATTGCTTATTACGTTTTCATAAGTGGATTCGGTTTTTTTGTTTGCAGCATTAGCTACAGAAGAGTAGGAGGCAACGCTGGAAGACTTTGGAGCATATGCTTTCGTAAATCGCGCATTGTGCACTTCTTTGTTGTCTTTATTTTTATTATTTCGTATTGTTGCTTATATTTAGGGCATAGGCGAGAGGAGGAGGGGTGGAGCCACAGAGTGGCTCATTTTTTTTAATGCGGAATCACTAAGAACACAAGCACGTGGGGTAAAAAAAACGTAGGCGATAAAGCAAAATCAGACCGCGAATGTCGCAAAAGAAGAGACCGATTATACTACGCTGATAAGAGATTTGCCGTCTGCTCTCACCGAAAGCTAGTCGAAGACTGGATAATAATATAAATCAAAAAATTACACCAAAATATTCGAACATATTTCAAAAAAATTTCATTTTTTTAGTCGATAGGTTGAGCACACCTATTATTGTGACCAAGTCAATATCTGTGTATGTAGTGAATTTTGACAAAAATTTTGTTAATTCTTTTTTTAAGTTTTGCTTTTTTGGTTGCTATTACTCTTAGATATGCCTAATATGAATAAAAATCAATTTTGTTAAGAAACATTTAAAAATAAAGAAGTTATGGGAATTTTTGTAGAAAAAAAAATTCACACCTATTATTCTGTCCACATGTGTGTGTCGGCAGAGCCGAACTTAGCTTCTTTGATATTTTTTTTTGATTTTGTTAAACATTTATACCAATTATTTTAAAATTTTTTTTTTTAAATTAAATAATAAAACAGTGAAACTGCAAGGGTATTTTTTTTATATGGATAACAGTTTTTGTTATCCTACCTCAACTGCGCCAGTTATATTCCCGATATATTTAGGGAATAGTTGATTAAGAAATGAGACTCAAACACGATAATTGAAGAAGTACAGTTTTTATTTTAATTTATTTTAAAGTCTCCGTTTCCACCACCGCTAAGTTTGACAAATCTCGTCTTACTGAATATAGCTTACGGTGTGTTAGGCATACTCAGGTTCGAACTCTTTCTTAAGTTTGCTTTACTATCATATTTGTTTACGAACTATTTGCATTTACCGTAATCCAAACTGGGTATGCACCAGCACACATTGCTGTAATATACATATGTTTGCTGATGATATTAAACTTTGTATTTGTTTTAAAGACTTAAAGTCTCCACGTCTGCTTCAAGTCGATCTTAATAACTTTCAAACTTGGTGTGAAATTAACTTATTAAAACCCAATGTTTCGAAATGTAATGTCATGTCATTTCATAGATCCTCTTTGCAATTGAGATTATATTATTGAGATTATAGACCACTCTATAATCTCAATAATACCCCACTTGAACGTTTGAACGAGATTAATGATTTGGGTGTACTCATGGACCACAAATTTAATTTTACTCGTCATATTAATGTAACTGTCAATAAAGCCATGAGTGTTCTTAGTTTCATTAAGCGTCCTTACACAATCAAAACTCTATTTCACTGGTCCGCCCCATTTTGGAGTATGGATCATGTGTTTGGTCTCCACAATATGGATCACACCAAATTAAAATTGAATCTGTTCAAAAACAGTTTTTAAGTTGCGCTCTTCTTGGTTTTGAATCGAAATGTTAACTTGCCCTCCTATTCTAAAAGACTTCTTTTAATTAACCTTCCCTCCTTATTAAACCGTAGAGTAATGCTTGGTACTTTGTTTATTCGCAAGCTTTTGAATGGACAAATAGACTGTCCTAATTTACTCAATCAGGTCAATCTATCTGAACCTTTTCGAGTTCTCTGTTCCGACTACAAACGCCTTTATTCTGTAATCGGATCAGAGTTCTCTATATCTATTATAAGAACTACTATGTTAGGTTATCTATCTAGTAGTTACGCTTAATTATTATTTTAGTTGTCGTCTGTTGTCCACGCGACTTCGTTTTTGCATGCTGTCTGCTAGGGTTCGCGCGTAACAGGCTTTGTCCTGGTGTCGCTTGAACGTACAGCGCATTGTACGCGTCAACGTATTAAAAGTATTTTGAAGCGCACCGTGCGATGTGTTTGAATTGTTGCGAATTAATCTGCAAAGTTGAACATGTTTTAGTCATATTTATAAATAGTGGAACTAACAATTTACCACCCAATACTCCAAGGGGTCAATATCCTGTTCAGAATTTTGCTGCTCATTGCCTCATAGTTATAGTCACATCTGATCTACCTGTTTGGTTTTTTTTGCTGAAACTCATCAGCCAAAAACTTAAGAACATTGTCATGCTGCTTTGGCGGTTCTTCCATGAGTGGCTGACTTCGCTTTCTAGAGCCGTAGAAGCTTGTTGGGCATTAACAGGATTTCCGAAAGCTTCCTTTTTAAATCTAGTGTCGAACACTAGCGCGGAACTGTTCTCGTCTCATAATGTAACAGTCTTGCTTTAAGCCGATTCATAATAAAAGAACAAGCTTCAGAGCCAAGTGGTATTCTCATTTTGTTCTTAAGTCCATCTAAAGTGCATCCCAAGCCATAAACATTTGGTATAGTTAGGTATACATCATCTCAAAGTGGAGACATTTTTCAAGTATGAAAAAAATGTACAATTTTTACAAAAACTTACAACTTTGAAACTGAATATTGGCCGAATTAAACAATTGATCTTGAATATTTTTACTTTATTCGAAAAGTAGATCAATTTTTAGTTATTTGTTGTAAAAATACAATAAAATTTGGAATACTTAGTAAATTGGAGACGTTTCAAAAATACACAAAATTTTCGCATTTTTTAAACTTTGGTGGAGTAGAATCAACAGAGATTCAGGGAGATTCACGATGTAATCATATACACGTGATAGAGGGAACATTCACATTCAAAAAACTAATGCAACCTCGCGTTAAAAACGCGTTCCAGGTACAAGGAAGAAGAAGAGCGCATGCAAATTTGGCAAAGTATTATTTGATATTTACATATTTATAATGAACCAAAATCATTGGAGAGCATATAAAATAAGTCAAACCTACATTAGATGTAGGGCATAAGACGGATGTTCACACCAAATTTGGTACCTCTAGCTCTTATAGTCTCCGAGATCTAGGTGTTCATAAGGATGGACGGACAGACGGACATGTCTCAACCGACTCGGCTGTTGATGCTGATCAAGAATATATATACTTTATGGGAAACGCTTCCTTCTGCCTGTTACATACATTTTAGCGACTTTAATTTACCCTATGGGTACAGGGTATAAAAATGTTTGATCCGATTGTTCCTATGGGAGCTATAGCATATAGTCAACCGATTTGGCTGAAACTTAGCACAGACATTTCCATATGTACTAAACTTTCAAATATAAAATTTCGGGACAATCGCTTTATAAACACTCAAGTTTTTGCTCTAAAACTATATTTCTGAATGATTGTTCCTATGGAAGCAATATGATATAGTCAACCGATTCTTATGAAACTTGGTAGATATTTAAGAAAGTATATTAAACTAATAGAATACAAATTTCATAGTATTCGACTGAAAAACAAAAAAGTTGTGGAAGCTTAACTTTATTCTCGACCTATCGTTCCTATAGGAGCTATATGATATACTTATCCGATAAGGACGATTTCGAGATATACAATGCCTGTAGCAAAAAGAAGTCTATGTGTAGCATTAAGGGTTTTGGACAAGACCAAAATTAATGTACCCTTGCAATGGTATATTTTTTTTGCAATTTAAATGAAAAATTAAAACAAAACATTAAAAAATCTCATTTATCTTATCAAATTTGAATAATAAAGTTCGTTTGTCATCCAAAAAACTTTTTTTAAGTGAATTTTATGGGTAAAATATGCCTAGAAATACTTTTCAACTTTGACCTTGAATATCGAAGCATACGAGCACGTGGCACCTCGGTAGTAACTCCATTTAAAGCTTTAACAATTAGCTATCAAATGCTTTTTAAAAGCATCGCTTCACTACTTTAGAAGATATGATTTTTGATAAGCGAAATGAGCGAGGCCCCACTGTGCGACGTAACAATTTGCGTACAAGAGTCTCTCAACTTAAGGTCAACGACCAAGTCTATGCAAGAAACTTTGCATAAAGTAATGCCAGTAAACGTTTCAATCGTAAGCTTGACTTAGTTTTTGTCAAGGGAATATTCCAAAAGAAAATTAGTCCTACTTATTATGAGATACAAAACGAGAAAGGAAAGTTCCTGGGAGTTTATCATTTAAAAGTTCTTCAGCTTAGTAAATAACTTCCCTTTTCAGATAATGATCCCCTGTAGTGGGCGGTTAGGCATAATAAAAATAAAAAGAAAACAAAAACTTACTCTTGCCTTGAAATGGTAGTTATATTTGAAACTTACGTCATAAGTCAAAAATTCCTTAGTTCAAAAAAGTAACTTGCAAGCAGTGCAATCAAGCAGTTTGAGCTCAAGCTTGAGTGAGAACTTACAGTGCAGCGGTCAACGGCAACTGTTCAATTGTTCTTCCATTTCACTCACACACTTGAGTCACAAAAACTTGTGCTCCCCCACCAACCCCTCCAATCTAGTGGATAAAAGCGATCAGACCACAGTTCCGTTGCAGTTTAGTGGAAAAGTACCAGCTTTTGGGCACGAGAGGTGACAAGGTTCAGAAGCTCAGACAGTTCAGAATTATTTCCATGCGAACAAGCCACGTTCTTGAGTGAAATTAACAACGCAACCAAAACCACTAAAGTTACATACTTTTTGATGGTATTGATACTCGTGTGTTATCAGTTGTAATAAAGTTTTGAATATATTTAAAAAGAAACAAGTAAACCTTGTAATTCTGTGCAATTTTGGGCTCAAATTAAAACATTCCACCATCGTATAGACCTCTGACCCACCTCAGTCTAAATTCGCATAAGTAAAGAGAGGAGAAACTAAGAAGTGCCTGAAAGCGCACATACTCAGTTTTGCGTTTAGTTCGCCGCAGGTAACTAAATTGAAAATGTCGGAATCGACGGCTAGTGTGTTATTTGCCTACAGTGATAAACCACGCCACTATCAGGGTCCGCAACGTATTCGGTCTGGAAGCAGCTTTGTATAATATGACACACAAGAACCTACCAAATTAGGCTGCAGGTTGCGATCTTGGGCTGCTATTAAATCTAACCTGGGCGCCAACTGTACCACTTCCCAGAATTAAACTCTGGTTTGACCTGTTGGTTTGATTGGGCAACATCAGATCAGTTGTGAATCCGTACATGCCGGCTAAAGGATTCGCCAAGGAGTTAAGGAAATTTGAAATATCTAAGAGCGAGGCCTAAGCTCAGAGAAAAATTAATTGTTATAACCAGAAACTATAGATTTAATTTGTAACTAGCGCTAAGATGCATAATTAATTAATTTCCTTTAGTTTTTTTTTTTTGTACATGTAATATTCGAATCTATTAGTAATGCAATTCAGCAAAAATCCATCGAACACACACTAATCCAGTTTTTTAACATATTTAGAGTCATCTCTACATCTCAACGAAACATCATCCATGGGCCCAAGGAGGAATTTACTGAGTAAGAGTATATTGACCTTTCTTTATATATATATTAACCCACATTACGTGTAGAAGGTTATCCTTATGTTTATTGGGAATATCTTCAACTTTAGTAATATCGTGAAGATGAATATTTGCTAAATTGTGTTTTTCTTTTTTTTGCGGTGAATATTATGACTAAAATATTTTTTATTTTTGGCCTGAATATGAAGAATTAAGAATGAATTGTGAATAAATTTGAAACCTGAAATGTCCGAAAACTGATGTGCTAGTTGACCTTTATTTGTGTAGGGGACAATCAATTAATATATCTCCGAGGATTGTCCATAGGTAGGGAGGGTATAGAAGGGAGAGAAGAACAGACCACCGCGTTCATCCACATACCGTCAACAGTTAAAAACCCCAATTCTTCAATCCAGCAAAATTTTGTGTGCACTTTGATTTTTGTTGTAAACGGATACATAAGTAGGATGCAGGGAAAAGAAACACCCCCCATCCGGCGAGCTAAGAGAGCGGCAGAAAAGTGCACCGTCCCTCTTCTTATGTCCTGGTTGTACTTCAAGATGAACCATATAGTCGGCTGGAGTATCGTACCCAAATAAGGGTACACTAAGTTTACATTACAAATGTTAAGCAACCATATCAATTTTTGCAACCAGTTAATACGGTAAATCAACAAAATCAACGGCTGTCAAATGCAGCACATCCGATTCCAATGGAAGTGGATCATATTTTTTCAAATGAAACGAGAGATCAACCAATTAATGATGTAAATTATTATCAATATGGTCAATTAGGAATTTCAAATCCAGATGTACAAGAACAAGTAGAATATGGTAAACCAGGTAAACAAGTAAATCATGTATATTTTGAATCACTGTCAGAACATTTATCTCCCATAATTAAAATTACTTTAGGAGACAAACAGTATTCTGCGTTAATTAATACAGGCGCTCTACGAGTGAGTCTTTTAGATGATTGGTTGCTTGAATTCCAGAAGATAAAAATTTATCCAGTAAGTTTTTCTACGATTAATAGGGACAAGAAGTTAACTCATGAAGTGAGTAAACTTATGGGAAGATTACTTTGCTTTCATTTGTGGATTGAAAACAACGTGTAGTTCCAAGTTTCAATATTACATTTTATGTAACATATCAAAACAAATAAAAATGAAGCAAGCAAGTCGTCTCTGCCGACGTTGAGTATACCCTGTACCAACATTAAAAATAAAACCTTCGAAGTAGCTATCAATTTCATACAAAATTTTCCTTTACATGCAGCTACAGCGAACGCATGCTATCTCGCTCTTTCTTATCTGCCAATGCCGCCTTGGCATTTCAGTACAAAACGGATATAGGCATATGTCCGATGTTTATTGTCCGATTTCGACAAAATTTGGTCAGCTGGTCCAGTTTGGGTATATAATTAGGTGTGCCAAGTAAGAATACGATATCTTTAATACAGCTCTAGTTATTCGTTTTCCCGATTTGCGGGGCGGAAGTGGGCGTGGCAAAAATTTGAAACAAACTTGATCTGTGTACACACTAGACGCATGTTCACACCAAATTTGGTGGCCCCAGCTTTTATAGTCTCCGAGATCTAGGTGTTCATACGGACGGACAGACGGACGGACGGACAGACGGACGGACAGACGGACATGGCTCTATCGACTCGGCTAGTGATGCTGATCAAGAATATATATACTTTATAGGGTCAGAAAGGTATATTTTTTATAAAATATGTAGAGTTTCATCCGTTTAACTAATAAAGAACATGAGAGAATTGTTACATTGCGTGAAATGGTCATGTAAATTCGCAAAATTACAGAGAATGTTCGAAAAAATATGGTGATGAACCGATAGCTTTGAGTAGTGGACTGTATATTAATGAAAACCGAAGAGAATTGACGCGAGTTCTTGGTCAGTTGCTTGCCTTTGTGTTAGTGATTTTATTTCACAATGTTCATGAGAATTAGCCGACGCAGCGGCAACTTAGATAATATATGTTTGTATGTGTGCATGCAAAAAAGTGTATGAAGTGTACAGAGATATGTAGATATAGATTATAGTAATCTAAAGATATAGATTATAGTATAAAGATCAGTGATGGTAAGATGAGCTTGGGATGGCACTTATGCAATGTACAGATGGTTCCTCAACATCACGGCCCGCCTTGAAACATAGTTTCTGAACAAGGCAATACCGCAACCTTGGTGATTGGTCAGATCATATCTCCTGACGAGGTCTTAAGTTTGACCGCTCGAACAAGTTTGACCTTTCCTGGGTATGTTTCTAGAACTCGTGCTAGATGCCATGAAGCTGGTGGTGTGTTGGACTCCTTAATGAGAACAAGATCTCCAATTTCTATGTTACGCGTTGATGTGGTCCACTTTGGACGCTGTTGTAGTGTGATTAGGTACTCCTGGTGCCATTTTTTCCAGAAGCCTTGGTACATGGACTGGATACTCTGCCAGTACCCCAAACGACTCACGAGAATGTGACTTAAATCAGCATCTGGAATGGTTGTGAAAGGTCGTCCAATTAGAAAGTGAGCTGGTGATAAGTAGTTCACTTATGTATCCGAAGTATAGCACAATGGTCGTGAGTTGACGACTGCGCTAATTTGAGCAAGAAGGGTTCGCATTTGCTCAAAGGTGAGTGTGGAGTTTCCGATGACTCTTCGGAGGTGTAGCTTTACGCATCGAACCGCCGATTCCTATTTTCCTCCCCAGTGAGGAGCACGCGGTGGAATTAATACTCATTGAATTCCATCATCTGCCAGGGTGTGTGTAACGGTGTCCTTATGTTGTTGTGATGCTAGTAGCTTTTGCATTTCATCGAGAGAGCGTTTTGCACCGATGAAGTTTCTGCCATTATCGCTATATATAGAGTGGTCTTACACTTGCCACGCAAGGATATGAAGCGACGTAGCGCTGCCAAAAATGTTTCAGTGGTGAGATCTGTAGCAAGTTCCAAATGTATTGCCGATGTGACAAGACAAACAAATAGGCATATGTAGCCTTTGCTAATGCGTGGCTAACGACCCTTGCCATCCTTGAGTAGTATTGGACCAGCATAGTCGCATCCGGTATTGATGAATGGAAGTGCTTGGGTAATGCGAACGCTTGGCAAATCAGCCATCCTTTGATGAGTTGTATGCTGCCGTTGTCGAAACCAAGCCAGACAATCATGTGTGATTTTTCGAATTAAGTTACGTGCGCCAAATATCCAGAATCGCTGTCGAACAATGACGAAAAGCGACGAAACACCAGGGTGCAGGTTGACTCGGTGCTCATATTCCAAGATGAGTTTTGTAATGCGATGAGATTTTGGTAGCAAAACTGGGTGTTTTGCCTCTGCTGGTAATTGCGATTGATGCAATCGACCACCAACTCTAAGTAGGCCATCCTTGTCAATTATTGGTGAGAGTTTCGAAAGTTGAGATCGGTTCTTTAGAGGTTGATTTGCGAGTACCAATTTGTAGTCGTCGTCGAAGCTTGTTTGTGAGTGCCGCAAACACATAATGCGCGTCGCCTGGATCTCTTCAAAAGTAAGAGATTTTGAGGTTTTGTCCCGAAATGGACCCTTGATTCGATTGATGAAACGTAGTACGTAAGCCATAGTGTATACGAGCTTCTGCCATGATGAGACTCGTTCGATTATTTCATCCAGTGGATGTACTGGAGTTGACTTTACCAATGCACGGTCGTAAAGTTAGAGTGCTGAAATTTGTTTCTGGGTATTACAGATGTATTTAGATAACAAACAGAAAATATTTGTGAACGAGAAACTTTCCTACCCTTACAGACTCCAGTTTTTCAATCACATATTACAGCAAATGTAATTTAATTATAATTGCAAAAAATATTAACATACATCTTCCAATAAATCATATGCAGATGATAAAAAAGTGGATTTATGATTCTTTGGCAGATTTTTTTGACCTGTTATATAAGGGTCTGATCTCAAAAGAAGAGTTTTAATCAAATCTGTATTTGTCAGTATACGAGACATCTTCCGAGTATGCTGCAGCCTGCACTGTTTTATTTCTTTGTTGTTTGACTCTGCGGCTTCCTCTGAGAGCTCTCCAATCGAAACCAAAGAGTGCTCTATTACCTTTGGAGCATGAATTAATATTTTATGCACTGTTGCTGGAAGATAGTACCATGGATACATTTCGATTAATTTATTTGCCGTGTCCAGTGCGTATTTTTCGAATTTTTTTACATTAATTTTGTAGTCTGATGCTAAGGCTTGCAATATCGTAGCGCATCGAGCTATCACTTCTTCATCAATGCCTGTAATCTGAGATGCTAAGCTTGGGTTACTGAAAAATTTCCTGGCAGTATTTCCATCATTGGAGTTTCCTTTGCCTCCATCCTTTGGCTTATCGACAAGTAACCCCATTTTCTCGCGAAACTCCGCTTGAATTAGATTTTTTCTCTCCAAGACATTAGATTTGAGTTCTGCCGATCGTACTTGCCAAAGCTTTACATCCAGTTTATACGAAATGTGCAAGAAATACTCAAAGAACCGGATATATGAATGAAGTGGTGATAACCCGAATTCAAAATACTTCTCTTGCACTTCTCTTCCAACACATTCTTCAATATTGTTCATTTCTGTGGGCTTTGCTCCACATATAAAGCATTTCATCGAGGATGTCGTGCTTAAAGCGTTGCAAACTTTACCATCCACCATAGTTAATTGAAGGGCGTGCTTTACAGAAAATGTTGTATTGCAAATTTCATGTTCAGTTGTCCTTAAGTCTGTTATTTTCTCCTTGAAGTACAGCTCTTCTTCAACGGAAAGTGACGTTATTACCCATCCGGAGATTGAAGAAATGGCTATAAAATTGCCCTTGTTGTCATACATCTTGCTGTCTGTAAATACAGACCAAACGTTTTCGCTTCCTAATAGAATGTCTATTGGTGAGTTTCCCTCGAAGTACGAATCAGCCAATTGAAGACCAGCAAAGGTCTCTAATGCAGATGTGTCGATGTTTTTCTTTTCCAATGACGATGTGATTCTGCCAAGCACATGAGCATTGACAGTCAAATGATTCTCTGAGACGCGAGACTTTATATGCAACGTGCTGATTCCCCTTGTGGTATCAGTCTTGACCGATGATATTACTGTAACCAGAATGCGTGCTGGTGAACGTGTCAATCCCAGAGTGCGAATGCAATTTTCTGATATATATGTAAGTTCTGATTCAGTATCCAACAATAAACGGCATGTTACGTAGTCTCCGTTTGCGCTTTTAACGTAAACCATAGCAGTGGGTAATGTGCTTCTAATTGATCCGTTCGATAAAGAAGATTTCGCAGTGCATTGCGAACAAAACGTTGTTGATGGCATCTCCGCGTCAGCCATGGGATTTGGAGTTGGCATATAAAAAAGAGCGTTTGGGTTACGCAGATCATCTCCTTCTGTTTGCAGAAGATTTCCTGTAATCTGTGAATTACGTTGAACATGAATGAGTGTATGATGATGACCTTGACATTGTTTACACGTGTATTTGGATTTACACTTGGTAACTACATGCCCTTGTTTTAAGCAGTTGAAACATAACGATTTCTCCTTGACAAAAGTCCGCCTTTACGAAATCGACATATTCAAAAATTGTTGTTTGGTGCAATTGATCCCTTCAACTGCAACCATCGATTGTGTTGCCCTTTTGGCTTGGGTAAAGTGCTGGGGTATTCTGCATCCAGCCGCAATCTCTCGTTTGCTGAGTTCCAGTTCCTCGCAACGATCATCTATGAATTTGAAAAATACCTCGAGTGTGGGCGTCTCGTTGCCCATACTGCGCTCTATCCATCTGCGCCGAGTGTCGGCGCCAAGTTTGATTGATCGCATCCAACCTGCGAACAATCTCGTTTGTCCCATCTGATACCTTACGCAGAATTGTGACATCTATTTTGCTTGTTGTTGGTAATTTCATGAATTGCTCCAAAGATGAATTAACAATGTGGCGTGGTCGATTATATCTTTCTTTAAGACGTTCCCAAGCAGTGCTGTAAGCCGATTCAGTGATCGCCAAATGTCGCACTAAGTTTGCAGCTTCATCGGTGAGCAGTGTTTTCAAGTGATGAAATTTTTTAGTGTTGGATAATTGCTGTTTGCTATGAATGGTGTTTTCATAAATATCCTGAAAGGCTGGCCACTCTGTGTAGTTGCCAGAAAACCTCTTTATTTGAATTTTAGGCAATTCGCTCTGAATTGGAATCGCCGAATAGGAATTTGTCGAATTGGAATTTGAATTTGCTACAAGTCCAGCGAGCATCGACATGTCTGGGGTGTGTTCTTGTGGTTGTACAGCTAACCTCTCAAATAGTTGTTGTTGTTGCAGCAATGAAATTATTGCGTCGTTGTTTGAATGCTGCGCGTTGGCGCCATTCTCAATGCCTGATGAAGTAGATGGTTGAAGATACCCATTTTTCTCCAGAAGTAATGAGTATGTAATAATTAGGTACTTCTCCTCATATGTAGCGTTGTCAGCCTCTGGATCCACATAGCCCTCCACGTTGTCGAGCATAGCCATAGAATCCCCTAGTTTGTTGAATTCCCTCCAAACGGACTGGAAAAGTTCCATCCGTGAAGTGATCTCTGTTGTTGTAGTTGGGTCGAATTGTTCAGCCCAATCCAATATGCGCGTGATGTTGGCCTTGAGTCTCCCGCGACTCTTTACCCAATGCCTTTATTTGTTCCATTGTTAACAATTATTCCGAATAACACAGCAAATCCGGCTCGAAGGACCAAACAATATGGTGATGAACCGATAGCTTTGAGTAGTGGACTGTATATTAATGAAAACCGAAGAGAATTGACGCGAGTTCTTGGTCAGTTGCTTGCCTTTGTGTTAGTGATTTTATTTCACAATGTTCATGAGAATTAGCCGACGCAGCGGCAACTTAGATAATATATGTTTGTATGTGTGCATGCAAAAAAGTGTATGAAGTGTACAGAGATATGTAGATATAGATTATAGTAATCTAAAGATATAGATTATAGTATAAAGATCAGTGATGGTAAGATGAGCTTGGGATGGCACTTATGCAATGTACAGATGGTTCCTCAACATCACGGCCCGCCTTGAAACATAGTTTCTGAACAAGGCAATACCGCAACCTTGGTGATTGGTCAGATCATATCTCCTGACGAGGTCTTAAGTTTGACCGCTCGAACAAGTTTGACCTTTCCTGGGTATGTTTCTAGAACTCGTGCTAGATGCCATGAAGCTGGTGGTGTGTTGGACTCCTTAATGAGAACAAGATCTCCAATTTCTATGTTACGCGTTGATGTGGTCCACTTTGGACGCTGTTGTAGTGTGATTAGGTACTCCTGGTGCCATTTTTTCCAGAAGCCTTGGTACATGGACTGGATACTCTGCCAGTACCCCAAACGACTCACGAGAATGTGACTTAAATCAGCATCTGGAATGGTTGTGAAAGGTCGTCCAATTAGAAAGTGAGCTGGTGATAAGTAGTTCACTTATGTATCCGAAGTATAGCACAATGGTCGTGAGTTGACGACTGCGCTAATTTGAGCAAGAAGGGTTCGCATTTGCTCAAAGGTGAGTGTGGAGTTTCCGATGACTCTTCGGAGGTGTAGCTTTACGCATCGAACCGCCGATTCCTATTTTCCTCCCCAGTGAGGAGCACGCGGTGGAATTAATACTCATTGAATTCCATCATCTGCCAGGGTGTGTGTAACGGTGTCCTTATGTTGTTGTGATGCTAGTAGCTTTTGCATTTCATCGAGAGAGCGTTTTGCACCGATGAAGTTTCTGCCATTATCGCTATATATAGAGTGGTCTTACACTTGCCACGCAAGGATATGAAGCGACGTAGCGCTGCCAAAAATGTTTCAGTGGTGAGATCTGTAGCAAGTTCCAAATGTATTGCCGATGTGACAAGACAAACAAATAGGCATATGTAGCCTTTGCTAATGCGTGGCTAACGACCCTTGCCATCCTTGAGTAGTATTGGACCAGCATAGTCGCATCCGGTATTGATGAATGGAAGTGCTTGGGTAATGCGAACGCTTGGCAAATCAGCCATCCTTTGATGAGTTGTATGCTGCCGTTGTCGAAACCAAGCCAGACAATCATGTGTGATTTTTCGAATTAAGTTACGTGCGCCAAATATCCAGAATCGCTGTCGAACAATGACGAAAAGCGACGAAACACCAGGGTGCAGGTTGACTCGGTGCTCATATTCCAAGATGAGTTTTGTAATGCGATGAGATTTTGGTAGCAAAACTGGGTGTTTTGCCTCTGCTGGTAATTGCGATTGATGCAATCGACCACCAACTCTAAGTAGGCCATCCTTGTCAATTATTGGTGAGAGTTTCGAAAGTTGAGATCGGTTCTTTAGAGGTTGATTTGCGAGTACCAATTTGTAGTCGTCGTCGAAGCTTGTTTGTGAGTGCCGCAAACACATAATGCGCGTCGCCTGGATCTCTTCAAAAGTAAGAGATTTTGAGGTTTTGTCCCGAAATGGACCCTTGATTCGATTGATGAAACGTAGTACGTAAGCCATAGTGTATACGAGCTTCTGCCATGATGAGACTCGTTCGATTATTTCATCCAGTGGATGTACTGGAGTTGACTTTACCAATGCACGGTCGTAAAGTTAGAGTGCTGAAATTTGTTTCTGGGTATTACAGATGTATTTAGATAACAAACAGAAAATATTTGTGAACGAGAAACTTTCCTACCCTTACAGACTCCAGTTTTTCAATCACATATTACAGCAAATGTAATTTAATTATAATTGCAAAAAATATTAACATACATCTTCCAATAAATCATATGCAGATGATAAAAAAGTGGATTTATGATTCTTTGGCAGATTTTTTTGACCTGTTATATAAGGGTCTGATCTCAAAAGAAGAGTTTTAATCAAATCTGTATTTGTCAGTATACGAGACATCTTCCGAGTATGCTGCAGCCTGCACTGTTTTATTTCTTTGTTGTTTGACTCTGCGGCTTCCTCTGAGAGCTCTCCAATCGAAACCAAAGAGTGCTCTATTACCTTTGGAGCATGAATTAATATTTTATGCACTGTTGCTGGAAGATAGTACCATGGATACATTTCGATTAATTTATTTGCCGTGTCCAGTGCGTATTTTTCGAATTTTTTTACATTAATTTTGTAGTCTGATGCTAAGGCTTGCAATATCGTAGCGCATCGAGCTATCACTTCTTCATCAATGCCTGTAATCTGAGATGCTAAGCTTGGGTTACTGAAAAATTTCCTGGCAGTATTTCCATCATTGGAGTTTCCTTTGCCTCCATCCTTTGGCTTATCGACAAGTAACCCCATTTTCTCGCGAAACTCCGCTTGAATTAGATTTTTTCTCTCCAAGACATTAGATTTGAGTTCTGCCGATCGTACTTGCCAAAGCTTTACATCCAGTTTATACGAAATGTGCAAGAAATACTCAAAGAACCGGATATATGAATGAAGTGGTGATAACCCGAATTCAAAATACTTCTCTTGCACTTCTCTTCCAACACATTCTTCAATATTGTTCATTTCTGTGGGCTTTGCTCCACATATAAAGCATTTCATCGAGGATGTCGTGCTTAAAGCGTTGCAAACTTTACCATCCACCATAGTTAATTGAAGGGCGTGCTTTTACAGAAAATGTTGTATTGCAAATTTCATGTTCAGTTGTCCTTAAGTCTGTTATTTTCTCCTTGAAGTACAGCTCTTCTTCAACGGAAAGTGACGTTATTACCCATCCGGAGATTGAAGAAATGGCTATAAAATTGCCCTTGTTGTCATACATCTTGCTGTCTGTAAATACAGACCAAACGTTTTCGCTTCCTAATAGAATGTCTATTGGTGAGTTTCCCTCGAAGTACGAATCAGCCAATTGAAGACCAGCAAAGGTCTCTAATGCAGATGTGTCGATGTTTTTCTTTTCCAATGACGATGTGATTCTGCCAAGCACATGAGCATTGACAGTCAAATGATTCTCTGAGACGCGAGACTTTATATGCAACGTGCTGATTCCCCTTGTGGTATCAGTCTTGACCGATGATATTACTGTAACCAGAATGCGTGCTGGTGAACGTGTCAATCCCAGAGTGCGAATGCAATTTTCTGATATATATGTAAGTTCTGATTCAGTATCCAACAATAAACGGCATGTTACGTAGTCTCCGTTTGCGCTTTTAACGTAAACCATAGCAGTGGGTAATGTGCTTCTAATTGATCCGTTCGATAAAGAAGATTTCGCAGTGCATTGCGAACAAAACGTTGTTGATGGCATCTCCGCGTCAGCCATGGGATTTGGAGTTGGCATATAAAAAAGAGCGTTTGGGTTACGCAGATCATCTCCTTCTGTTTGCAGAAGATTTCCTGTAATCTGTGAATTACGTTGAACATGAATGAGTGTATGATGATGACCTTGACATTGTTTACACGTGTATTTGGATTTACACTTGGTAACTACATGCCCTTGTTTTAAGCAGTTGAAACATAACGATTTCTCCTTGACAAAAGTCCGCCTTTACGAAATCGACATATTCAAAAATTGTTGTTTGGTGCAATTGATCCCTTCAACTGCAACCATCGATTGTGTTGCCCTTTTGGCTTGGGTAAAGTGCTGGGGTATTCTGCATCCAGCCGCAATCTCTCGTTTGCTGAGTTCCAGTTCCTCGCAACGATCATCTATGAATTTGAAAAATACCTCGAGTGTGGGCGTCTCGTTGCCCATACTGCGCTCTATCCATCTGCGCCGAGTGTCGGCGCCAAGTTTGATTGATCGCATCCAACCTGCGAACAATCTCGTTTGTCCCATCTGATACCTTACGCAGAATTGTGACATCTATTTTGCTTGTTGTTGGTAATTTCATGAATTGCTCCAAAGATGAATTAACAATGTGGCGTGGTCGATTATATCTTTCTTTAAGACGTTCCCAAGCAGTGCTGTAAGCCGATTCAGTGATCGCCAAATGTCGCACTAAGTTTGCAGCTTCATCGGTGAGCAGTGTTTTCAAGTGATGAAATTTTTTAGTGTTGGATAATTGCTGTTTGCTATGAATGGTGTTTTCATAAATATCCTGAAAGGCTGGCCACTCTGTGTAGTTGCCAGAAAACCTCTTTATTTGAATTTTAGGCAATTCGCTCTGAATTGGAATCGCCGAATAGGAATTTGTCGAATTGGAATTTGAATTTGCTACAAGTCCAGCGAGCATCGACATGTCTGGGGTGTGTTCTTGTGGTTGTACAGCTAACCTCTCAAATAGTTGTTGTTGTTGCAGCAATGAAATTATTGCGTCGTTGTTTGAATGCTGCGCGTTGGCGCCATTCTCAATGCCTGATGAAGTAGATGGTTGAAGATACCCATTTTTCTCCAGAAGTAATGAGTATGTAATAATTAGGTACTTCTCCTCATATGTAGCGTTGTCAGCCTCTGGATCCACATAGCCCTCCACGTTGTCGAGCATAGCCATAGAATCCCCTAGTTTGTTGAATTCCCTCCAAACGGACTGGAAAAGTTCCATCCGTGAAGTGATCTCTGTTGTTGTAGTTGGGTCGAATTGTTCAGCCCAATCCAATATGCGCGTGATGTTGGCCTTGAGTCTCCCGCGACTCTTTACCCAATGCCTTTATTTGTTCCATTGTTAACAATTATTCCGAATAACACAGCAAATCCGGCTCGAAGGACCAAACAATATGGTGATGAACCGATAGCTTTGAGTAGTGGACTGTATATTAATGAAAACCGAAGAGAATTGACGCGAGTTCTTGGTCAGTTGCTTGCCTTTGTGTTAGTGATTTTATTTCACAATGTTCATGAGAATTAGCCGACGCAGCGGCAACTTAGATAATATATGTTTGTATGTGTGCATGCAAAAAAGTGTATGAAGTGTACAGAGATATGTAGATATAGATTATAGTAATCTAAAGATATAGATTATAGTATAAAGATCAGTGATGGTAAGATGAGCTTGGGATGGCACTTATGCAATGTACAGATGGTTCCTCAACATCACGGCCCGCCCTGAAACATAGTTTCTGAACAAGGCAATACCGCAACCTTGGTGATTGGTCAGATCATATCTCCTGACGAGGTCTTAAGTTTGACCGCTCGAACAAGTTTGACCTTTCCTGGGTATGTTTCGAGAACTCGTGCTAGATGCCATGAAGCTGGTGGTGTGTTGGACTCCTTAATGAGAACAAGATCTCCAATTTCTATGTTACGCGTTGATGTGGTCCACTTTGGACGCTGTTGTAGTGTGATTAGGTACTCCTGGTGCCATTTTTTCCAGAAGCCTTGGTACATGGACTGGATACTCTGCCAGTACCCCAAACGACTCACGAGAATGTGACTTAAATCAGCATCTGGAATGGTTGTGAAAGGTCGTCCAATTAGAAAGTGAGCTGGTGATAAGTAGTTCACTTATGTATCCGAAGTATAGCACAATGGTCGTGAGTTGACGACTGCGCTAATTTGAGCAAGAAGGGTTCGCATTTGCTCAAAGGTGAGTGTGGAGTTTCCGATGACTCTTCGGAGGTGTAGCTTTACGCATCGAACCGCCGATTCCTATTTTCCTCCCCAGTGAGGAGCACGCGGTGGAATTAATACTCATTGAATTCCATCATCTGCCAGGGTGTGTGTAACGGTGTCCTTATGTTGTTGTGATGCTAGTAGCTTTTGCATTTCATCGAGAGAGCGTTTTGCACCGATGAAGTTTCTGCCATTATCGCTATATATAGAGTGGTCTTACACTTGCCACGCAAGGATATGAAGCGACGTAGCGCTGCCAAAAATGTTTCAGTGGTGAGATCTGTAGCAAGTTCCAAATGTATTGCCGATGTGACAAGACAAACAAATAGGCATATGTAGCCTTTGCTAATGCGTGGCTAACGACCCTTGCCATCCTTGAGTAGTATTGGACCAGCATAGTCGCATCCGGTATTGATGAATGGAAGTGCTTGGGTAATGCGAACGCTTGGCAAATCAGCCATCCTTTGATGAGTTGTATGCTGCCGTTGTCGAAACCAAGCCAGACAATCATGTGTGATTTTTCGAATTAAGTTACGTGCGCCAAATATCCAGAATCGCTGTCGAACAATGCCGAAAAGCGACGAAACACCAGGGTGCAGGTTGACTCGGTGCTCATATTCCAAGATGAGTTTTGTAATGCGATGAGATTTTGGTAGCAAAACTGGGTGTTTTGCCTCTGCTGGTAATTGCGATTGATGCAATCGACCACCAACTCTAAGTAGGCCATCCTTGTCAATTATTGGTGAGAGTTTCGAAAGTTGAGATCGGTTCTTTAGAGGTTGATTTGCGAGTACCAATTTGTAGTCGTCGTCGAAGCTTGTTTGTGAGTGCCGCAAACACATAATGCGCGTCGCCTGGATCTCTTCAAAAGTAAGAGATTTTGAGGTTTTGTCCCGAAATGGACCCTTGATTCGATTGATGAAACGTAGTACGTAAGCCATAGTGTATACGAGCTTCTGCCATGATGAGACTCGTTCGATTATTTCATCCAGTGGATGTACTGGAGTTGACTTTACCAATGCACGGTCGTAAAGTTAGAGTGCTGAAATTTGTTTCTGGGTATTACAGATGTATTTAGATAACAAACAGAAAATATTTGTGAACGAGAAACTTTCCTACCCTTACAGACTCCAGTTTTACAATCACATATTACAGCAAATGTAATTTAATTATAATTGCAAAAAATATTAACATACATCTTCCAATAAATCATATGCAGATGATAAAAAAGTGGATTTATGATTCTTTGGCAGATTTTTTTGACCTGTTATATAAGGGTCTGATCTCAAAAGAAGAGTTTTAATCAAATCTGTATTTGTCAGTATACGAGACATCTTCCGAGTATGCTGCAGCCTGCACTGTTTTATTTCTTTGTTGTTTGACTCTGCGGCTTCCTCTGAGAGCTCTCCAATCGAAACCAAAGAGTGCTCTATTACCTTTGGAGCATGAATTAATATTTTATGCACTGTTGCTGGAAGATAGTACCATGGATACATTTCGATTAATTTATTTGCCGTGTCCAGTGCGTATTTTTCGAATTTTTTTACATTAATTTTGTAGTCTGATGCTAAGGCTTGCAATATCGTAGCGCATCGAGCTATCACTTCTTCATCAATGCCTGTAATCTGAGATGCTAAGCTTGGGTTACTGAAAAATTTCCTGGCAGTATTTCCATCATTGGAGTTTCCTTTGCCTCCATCCTTTGGCTTATCGACAAGTAACCCCATTTTCTCGCGAAACTCCGCTTGAATTAGATTTTTTCTCTCCAAGACATTAGATTTGAGTTCTGCCGATCGTACTTGCCAAAGCTTTACATCCAGTTTATACGAAATGTGCAAGAAATACTCAAAGAACCGGATATATGAATGAAGTGGTGATAACCCGAATTCAAAATACTTCTCTTGCACTTCTCTTCCAACACATTCTTCAATATTGTTCATTTCTGTGGGCTTTGCTCCACATATAAAGCATTTCATCGAGGATGTCTTGCTTAACGCGTTGCAAACTTTACCATCCACCATAGTTAATTGAAGGGCGTGCTTTACAGAAAATGTTGTATTGCAAATTTCATGTTCAGTTGTCCTTAAGTCTGTTATTTTCTCCTTGAAGTACAGCTCTTCTTCAACGGAAAGTGACGTTATTACCCATCCGGAGATTGAAGAAATGGCTATAAAATTGCCCTTGTTGTCATACATCTTGCTGTCTGTAAATACAGACCAAACGTTTTCGCTTCCTAATAGAATGTCTATTGGTGAGTTTCCCTCGAAGTACGAATCAGCCAATTGAAGACCAGCAAAGGTCTCTAATGCAGATGTGTCGATGTTTTTCTTTTCCAATGACGATGTGATTCTGCCAAGCACATGAGCATTGACAGTCAAATGATTCTCTGAGACGCGAGACTTTATATGCAACGTGCTGATTCCCCTTGTGGTATCAGTCTTGACCGATGATATTACTGTAACCAGAATGCGTGCTGGTGAACGTGTCAATCCCAGAGTGCGAATGCAATTTTCTGATATATATGTAAGTTCTGATTCAGTATCCAACAATAAACGGCATGTTACGTAGTCTCCGTTTGCGCTTTTAACGTAAACCATAGCAGTGGGTAATGTGCTTCTAATTGATCCGTTCGATAAAGAAGATTTCGCAGTGCATTGCGAACAAAACGTTGTTGATGGCATCTCCGCGTCAGCCATGGGATTTGGAGTTGGCATATAAAAAAGAGCGTTTGGGTTACGCAGATCATCTCCTTCTGTTTGCAGAAGATTTCCTGTAATCTGTGAATTACGTTGAACATGAATGAGTGTATGATGATGACCTTGACATTGTTTACACGTGTATTTGGATTTACACTTGGTAACTACATGCCCTTGTTTTAAGCAGTTGAAACATAACGATTTCTCCTTGACAAAAGTCCGCCTTTACGAAATCGACATATTCAAAAATTGTTGTTTGGTGCAATTGATCCCTTCAACTGCAACCATCGATTGTGTTGCCCTTTTGGCTTGGGTAAAGTGCTGGGGTATTCTGCATCCAGCCGCAATCTCTCGTTTGCTGAGTTCCAGTTCCTCGCAACGATCATCTATGAATTTGAAAAATACCTCGAGTGTGGGCGTCTCGTTGCCCATACTGCGCTCTATCCATCTGCGCCGAGTGTCGGCGCCAAGTTTGATTGATCGCATCCAACCTGCGAACAATCTCGTTTGTCCCATCTGATACCTTACGCAGAATTGTGACATCTATTTTGCTTGTTGTTGGTAATTTCATGAATTGCTCCAAAGATGAATTAACAATGTGGCGTGGTCGATTATATCTTTCTTTAAGACGTTCCCAAGCAGTGCTGTAAGCCGATTCAGTGATCGCCAAATGTCGCACTAAGTTTGCAGCTTCATCGGTGAGCAGTGTTTTCAAGTGATGAAATTTTTTAGTGTTGGATAATTGCTGTTTGCTATGAATGGTGTTTTCATAAATATCCTGAAAGGCTGGCCACTCTGTGTAGTTGCCAGAAAACCTCTTTATTTGAATTTTAGGCAATTCGCTCTGAATTGGAATCGCCGAATAGGAATTTGTCGAATTGGAATTTGAATTTGCCACAAGTCCAGCGAGCATCGACATGTCTGGGGTGTGTTCTTGTGGTTGTACAGCTAACCTCTCAAATAGTTGTTGTTGTTGCAGCAATGAAATTATTGCGTCGTTGTTTGAATGCTGCGCGTTGGCGCCATTCTCAATGCCTGATGAAGTAGATGGTTGAAGATACCCATTTTTTTCTCCAGAAGTAATGAGTATGTAATAATTAGGTACTTCTCCTCATATGTAGCGTTGTCAGCCTCTGGATCCACATAGCCCTCCACGTTGTCGAGCATAGCCATAGAATCCCCTAGTTTGTTGAATTCCCTCCAAACGGACTGGAAAAGTTCCATCCGTGAAGTGATCTCTGTTGTTGTAGTTGGGTCGAATTGTTCAGCCCAATCCAATATGCGCGTGATGTTGGCCTTGAGTCTCCCGCGACTCTTTACCCAATGCCTTTATTTGTTCCATTGTTAACAATTATTCCGAATAACACAGCAAATCCGGCTCGAAGGACCAAACAATATGGTGATGAACCGATAGCTTTGAGTAGTGGACTGTATATTAATGAAAACCGAAGAGAATTGACGCGAGTTCTTGGTCAGTTGCTTGCCTTTGTGTTAGTGATTTTATTTCACAATGTTCATGAGAATTAGCCGACGCAGCGGCAACTTAGATAATATATGTTTGTATGTGTGCATGCAAAAAAGTGTATGAAGTGTACAGAGATATGTAGATATAGATTATAGTAATCTAAAGATATAGATTATAGTATAAAGATCAGTGATGGTAAGATGAGCTTGGGATGGCACTTATGCAATGTACAGATGGTTCCTCAACATCACGGCCCGCCCTGAAACATAGTTTCTGAACAAGGCAATACCGCAACCTTGGTGATTGGTCAGATCATATCTCCTGACGAGGTCTTAAGTTTGACCGCTCGAACTAGTTTGACCTTTCCTGGGTATGTTTCTAGAACTCGTGCTAGATGCCATGAAGCTGGTGGTGTGTTGGACTCCTTAATGAGAACAAGATCTCCAATTTCTATGTTACGCGTTGATGTGGTCCACTTTGGACGCTGTTGTAGTGTGATTAGGTACTCCTGGTGCCATTTTTTCCAGAAGCCTTGGTACATGGACTGGATACTCTGCCAGTACCCCAAACGACTCACGAGAATGTGACTTAAATCAGCATCTGGAATGGTTGTGAAAGGTCGTCCAATTAGAAAGTGAGCTGGTGATAAGTAGTTCACTTATGTATCCGAAGTATAGCACAATGGTCGTGAGTTGACGACTGCGCTAATTTGAGCAAGAAGGGTTCGCATTTGCTCAAAGGTGAGTGTGGAGTTTCCGATGACTCTTCGGAGGTGTAGCTTTACGCATCGAACCGCCGATTCCTATTTTCCTCCCCAGTGAGGAGCACGCGGTGGAATTAATACTCATTGAATTCCATCATCTGCCAGGGTGTGTGTAACGGTGTCCTTATGTTGTTGTGATGCTAGTAGCTTTTGCATTTCATCGAGAGAGCGTTTTGCACCGATGAAGTTTCTGCCATTATCGCTATATATAGAGTGGTCTTACACTTGCCACGCAAGGATATGAAGCGACGTAGCGCTGCCAAAAATGTTTCAGTGGTGAGATCTGTAGCAAGTTCCAAATGTATTGCCGATGTGACAAGACAAACAAATAGGCATATGTAGCCTTTGCTAATGCGTGGCTAACGACCCTTGCCATCCTTGAGTAGTATTGGACCAGCATAGTCGCATCCGGTATTGATGAATGGAAGTGCTTGGGTAATGCGAACGCTTGGCAAATCAGCCATCCTTTGATGAGTTGTATGCTGCCGTTGTCGAAACCAAGCCAGACAATCATGTGTGATTTTTCGAATTAAGTTACGTGCGCCAAATATCCAGAATCGCTGTCGAACAATGACGAAAAGCGACGAAACACCAGGGTGCAGGTTGACTCGGTGCTCATATTCCAAGATGAGTTTTGTAATGCGATGAGATTTTGGTAGCAAAACTGGGTGTTTTGCCTCTGCTGGTAATTGCGATTGATGCAATCGACCACCAACTCTAAGTAGGCCATCCTTGTCAATTATTGGTGAGAGTTTCGAAAGTTGAGATCGGTTCTTTAGAGGTTGATTTGCGAGTACCAATTTGTAGTCGTCGTCGAAGCTTGTTTGTGAGTGCCGCAAACACATAATGCGCGTCGCCTGGATCTCTTCAAAAGTAAGAGATTTTGAGGTTTTGTCCCGAAATGGACCCTTGATTCGATTGATGAAACGTAGTACGTAAGCCATAGTGTATACGAGCTTCTGCCATGATGAGACTCGTTCGATTATTTCATCCAGTGGATGTACTGGAGTTGACTTTACCAATGCACGGTCGTAAAGTTAGAGTGCTGAAATTTGTTTCTGGGTATTACAGATGTATTTAGATAACAAACAGAAAATATTTGTGAACGAGAAACTTTCCTACCCTTACAGACTCCAGTTTTACAATCACATATTACAGCAAATGTAATTTAATTATAATTGCAAAAAATATTAACATACATCTTCCAATAAATCATATGCAGATGATAAAAAAGTGGATTTATGATTCTTTGGCAGATTTTTTTGACCTGTTATATAAGGGTCTGATCTCAAAAGAAGAGTTTTAATCAAATCTGTATTTGTCAGTATACGAGACATCTTCCGAGTATGCTGCAGCCTGCACTTTTTTATTTCTTTGTTGTTTGACTCTGCGGCTTCCTCTGAGAGCTCTCCAATCGAAACCAAAGAGTGCTCTATTACCTTTGGAGCATGAATTAATATTTTATGCACTGTTGCTGGAAGATAGTACCATGGATACATTTCGATTAATTTATTTGCCGTGTCCAGTGCGTATTTTTCGAATTTTTTTACATTAATTTTGTAGTCTGATGCTAAGGCTTGCAATATCGTAGCGCATCGAGCTATCACTTCTTCATCAATGCCTGTAATCTGAGATGCTAAGCTTGGGTTACTGAAAAATTTCCTGGCAGTATTTCCATCATTGGAGTTTCCTTTGCCTCCATCCTTTGGCTTATCGACAAGTAACCCCATTTTCTCGCGAAACTCCGCTTGAACTAGATTTTTTCTCTCCAAGACATTAGATTTGAGTTCTGCCGATCGTACTTGCCAAAGCTTTACATCCAGTTTATACGAAATGTGCAAGAAATACTCAAAGAACCGGATATATGAATGAAGTGGTGATAACCCGAATTCAAAATACTTCTCTTGCACTTCTCTTCCAACACATTCTTCAATATTGTTCATTTCTGTGGGCTTTGCTCCACATATAAAGCATTTCATCGAGGATGTCTTGCTTAACGCGTTGCAAACTTTACCATCCACCATAGTTAATTGAAGGGCGTGCTTTACAGAAAATGTTGTATTGCAAATTTCATGTTCAGTTGTCCTTAAGTCTGTTATTTTCTCCTTGAAGTACAGCTCTTCTTCAACGGAAAGTGCGACGGTCTCCTTTTTAAATTGAAGTCTGAGTGGTCTTCAATATCGGGTGGACGATGCCCTGGGATTTTTCCATATTATTTTAGAGTCGGTTACAAGCTGAAGTGGGACGTACGATGTGACAAATAAACTTTTCTCGTCATCAATACAATTGGGAAACTTTTGCTTATTCTCGCTGTGACCAGTGCTGCCATCGAATCCCCATTTTCCACTTAATGTTAGATCTTTTTCTGTTTTATCCAAATATTCTTTAATTAAAGTTCTTTGAAGCTCTAAAATACTTGAAGCCGTGTTATCTAAAAGACTTTGTAGTTCCACTTCTGCATATGTTTCGTCTACAACAATATTATTTGGATATCTCAATGTTTTCAATTTAAGCATTTTTTTTATAGCTTGGCAATAAGTTGTAAGAAACTTCTGAATTGATAAATGATCTAATGACCAAGTATTGGTGTTTGGACAATACAATATCCACGACAAGCGACAAGACCTTTTCAATATTTATTTCAGTTGCATAAAGTTTTGACTGAGAATCAGATACAGACTCATCATACTTTTGTAGCAGGGCTATTCGGCGACGTTTCGTCCTTTTTGAGGACTCAGCAAAATCCATTTTGGGCCGTCCACGACTAGAACTTGGATCAATTTGTTGAGCGCTACCAGTAGGCTTCAGGACAATAACTTCTTTAGTTTTTAGCCATTCAGATTGGTATTGTACAACTGAACTCCTAATTCTTTTGTACTGAATCCAGTAGGCAACTATCTTTTTGCAAATGTATTGAATGCATTTCTTAAGGTCAATCGTATTGACTTCGTAGCCTTTGCTTATTATGTTAAGTTGCAGCAAATTAACTATGCCTAGCATTTTTCCGGCATTCGTGCCCTTTTCTTTGCACCAAAGATCAAAAATGTGCATGCGTGAAAACACACATTTATAAGATGCTCCTACACAATCAAAATAAAATGTGCAAAACAAATAAAAGTTAGTAAATTAAACTTAACATGAAAAAAAATCTACAAACACAAATGATGAAGACGAATACGAAAGCAACAACACAAAGATCTACTGATTGTGTAGAATATTTTTCCATGAAAATAAAAAAGACCACTTTAGTTCACTTATAAATATAAGCAAATCAGCAACTATCAGCAACTAAACTTTTCACGTTTATTTCCTTAAAACATTGACAAATACAGTGATGGCACTTTTAAAGGGGGCATCCGGGGGCAACACAACTAAAACTTTAGATAAACATAAAATAGACGTGCTCAAAAATCCACAAAAATTAATTTATTAATTAAATTAATCTTTAAATAAACATTTATTAAAGTAAATACCTTCAATGACAAAATCCATTTGAAACTATTAATATCGGACCACTTTGTCGAACGTTTGATCACTTTGAAGTGCGAATTTTCAATGCCAAAGAGCAAACAAAGCGCAAGCGGGTTGCAAAAATGAGCACAAGTTCATTCTTGCAAGGCTATTTTTAGAAGTTTCCGTTGGGTTTCCATAAAAAACGGTTTGGCGTTTCGAAGTGTGGACATTTTAGAGACAATTTGTTTACTTTTAGTTTAAGTATTTTGTGATGATATTTTTGATTTTTGGCCTATGGACGCAACCACTGTGCAATGTAGAGAGACAGGTTGTTTTTACTTCTTTCTGTATGCGACTTTCTGAAAGAGGTAAGCAAATTTGTGAGTTCTTCAACTTTACCATAAGTTGATCATCCATGACCATCAGACCCCTGGTTGCGCAGTCAGCTGGGTTCGACTTGGAGTCCACGTGATGCCAAGCATTTCTCAATATTGTATCCAATATTTCTGATGTTCGGTTTCCCACAAATGTCTTCAGTTGGGCAGGTGCGTATGATAACCAGGAGAGAACTATTGTTGAATCGCACCATGCGAATACAGTAACAGAGTTGTGTCGTAATCCAGCCTTGATTGTTTTGATTAATTGACTTAGTAGAAGTGCTCCGCAAAGTTCCAAACGTGGTAATGATTTCTGCCACCCTTGACTTGGCAGCCACAATTTATGTAGAAATTGAGCCATCTTCTTTGATTACTTTGCTGTATACTACAGCAGCGTATGCCTTGGTGGATGCATCAGAGAATCCGTGTAGCTCAATGTTGTCCGCATCGATGACAACCAAACGTGATATTTGGAATTGTTGAAGATTTTCCAAATCTGCTCGCCATTTGAGTCAAATATCTGCCAGTTTATTTGGGAGTCAATCATCCCAACCCAAGTTGAGCAGCCATAGTTGTTGGAATAATATTTTGAAATGGACCACGGTGGGTGCTAGAAGTCCAAGAGGATCAAAAATTCTTGATACGTCGGATAAGACTTGTCTGTTCGTACAGCACGGATGTGGTGAGAAACCCACATTGTATGACAGTGTGTCGTTAGTAGGGTGCCAGTAAATCCCAAGAACCTTTACTGGTTGTGTAGATGTGCCTTTAGTTGGTATGCATTTAGAGTTTGATACCCATTTATCCAGCTCTAGATAAGCACAGGACATTAGTTGTATAAGCTCATTTCGATTTCGTAGTAGTTCCTCTTCCGTATTTGATCCAGTAAGAACGTCGTCAACATAAAAATCTTCCAGCAAGATTTTTGCAGCGTGAGGAAACTCATGTTGATAATCTGTTGCCAATTGCTCAAGTACACGAACAGCCAAAAATGGTGCACTTGAAGTTCCGTAGGTGACAGTACACAGCTGATAGTGTTTGATTTCATCGGATAGATCTTCTCTCCAAACGCTTCTCTGGAAATTACGATGTTTTTCGTTGACCCATATTTGGCGGAACATCTTGACTATGTCCGCTGAGAATACGTATTTGCACATCCTGAAGCGTAGACATACAGCAAATAGATCGCGCTGGATGCTTGGTCCTGCAAATAGAGTGTCGTTAGGAGCCTTACCATCGGCGTCGTAATATGACCCATCGAAAACTACCCTAAGCTTCCGACCCAACACGGGGTGAGGTGGCAAGTAGAAGCATTGCTCTGTATTGATTTCATGTGGCGACAATTCGCTCATGTGCCCCAAATCAAAGTATTCTCTCATGAAGTTGATGTATTGTTTCCGTAGTTGTTCATCTTGCTGTAGGCGTCGTTCCACCGATTGAGAGCTCCTTGTTGAGTATCTCCAAAATCTAAATTTGTTGTGTTGAATGGAAGTTCGGCGATTTACTTCCCGTTGTCATCTCTAGTGTGTGTAGTAAGAAAGTGTTTCTCTACCTGATCGTCCGTTTTGGTAACGAAATTGATGTTTTCCAGCTCCCAAAATCTTTGGAGTGAAGCATTGATGTGGATTGTTGTGGTGAGTGCAATAGAGTGTTTTGTATAGGGTGTCTTAATTGACGTTATTACCCATCCGGAGATTGAAGAAATGGCTATAAAATTGCCCTTGTTGTCATACATCTTGCTGTCTGTAAATACAGACCAAACGTTTTCGCTTCCTAATAGAATGTCTATTGGTGAGTTTCCCTCGAAGTACGAATCAGCCAATTGAAGACCAGCAAAGGTTTCTAATGCAGATGTGTCGATGTTTTTCTTTTCCAATGACGATGTGATTCTGCCAAGCACATGAGCATTGACAGTCAAATGATTCTCTGAGACGCGAGACTTTATATGCAACGTGCTGATTCCCCTTGTGGTATCAGTCTTGACCGATGATATTACTGTAACCAGAATGCGTGCTGGTGAACGTGTCAATCCCAGAGTGCGAATGCAATTTTCTGATATATATGTAAGTTCTGATTCAGTATCCAACAATAAACGGCATGTTACGTAGTCTCCGTTTGCGCTTTTAACGTAAACCATAGCAGTGGGTAATGTGCTTCTAATTGATCCGTTCGATAAAGAAGATTTCGCAGTGGATTGCGAACAAAACGTTATTGATGGCATCTCCGCGTCAGCCATGTGATTTGGAGTTTTTTTTTTTTTTTTTTTAACGTTTTATTTGTTTGTTGGATCTCTTATATAGGCTTATAAGACTAACAACAATTTTCTAGGTTTATCTTAATCTAACACATAACCTAACATCTGAAAGATGCTACATTGATCTATGGCCCTGATTAATTACTAGAGGGTTGGGAGGTCGTTTCGTTGAAGACGAGTACTTTCACGTACTCGGGTTATTGATTTGGCCAGGGTATTCGGGTGTGCCTGCAGTTTAGCGGTGTACTTAAGCTGTTGTACCTTTATTTCGGTTATTACGCTAGGAATGTGTAGGTCTTTCTGTACATTTTCATTTCGGATATACCAAGGTGCTCCCGTGATGGTTCTGAGAACCTTGGATTGAGCCCTTTGTATGGTTTCGATGTTGCTCTTGCTTGCGTTTCCCCATAGTGCAGAGCCATATGTCCAGATGGGTTTTAATACAGAGTTGTAGAGGAGAACTTTGAATTCCAGACATAGGGGAGATCGTGCGTTGATAAGCCAATGTAGACCGATTGTTTTGAGCTTTAGTTGCTTTTTCTTGGCTTCGATATGCTTACGCCAAGTTAATCTTCTGTCGAGGTGAACTCCAAGATATACAACATCGTCGGATTGAGGCACTGGCACATTGTTAAGCGTCAATGATGGGCAGTTTCTCCTATTGAGGGTAAACGTAACGTGTTTGCATTTCTGTTCATTTACACGGATGCGCCAATCTGCTAGCCACTTTTCTACCTCCTTTAGGTGGGTTGCCAGTTGCTCAGCAGCTTTGATCGGACATTTGGAGCGGCTGAGGATAGCCGTGTCATCGGCGAAAGTAGATGTGATGAGTGTAGGGCTTGTTGGTATGTCCGCTGTGTACAAAAGATACAGAGTTGGGCCCAGCACAGTGCCTTGAGGTACACCTGCTTTTGATTCGAAGTCATCAGAGGTGAAGCTATTACATCGTACAGCGAATTTTCTGTTGGACAGATAAGATTCCATTAGCCTGTGTGTATATTGTGGGAGCGTCGCTTTTATTTTATATATTAGGCCGTCAATCCAGACTCGGTCAAAGGCTTGGGCGACATCGAGAAAAATTGCTGTGCAATATTCTTTTTGCTCGAATGCTGTGCGGATCTCTGAGGTGATACGGTTGACTTGTTCAATTGTGCCATGCTTTTCACGGAAGCCAAACTGATGATGAGGGATTATATTTTGGTTAACCAAGATTGTATTTATACGGAGTTGTAGGACTTTTTCAAATAGTTTTGAAAGACTTGGCAATAAATGTATCATAATCTGTATGATGATGGCTGTGTTTTGTCCTTTCCGGGTTTTGGGATCATTATGATTACTGATTTTTTCCAACTTATGGGAAAATGACCACTTTTTACTATCGCGTTGAAAAGTTTGCAGATGTAACGCACGGCACAGATCGGGAGTTCTCGGATCATTTTCGGGGTTATTTTGTCATGGCCGGGCGACTTTCTTGGGTTTAGATAGTTTTTAATAATTGCAGAAATTTCCTCCGCTTGGAATTTCGGTTGCTCACTTTCCATTGGGGTGCGCAAGGTGGGGAGCTGAAAAGAGTTCGTTGGCGGATTTGGCAGAAAGACCGTTTTTAGATGAGCTGCAAAGATGAGTGCTCTTTCTTCGTCTGAACGGGCCCATTTGCCAGTTGGGCATCGTATAGGTGAAATTATCTCGGCTGGAGCAGTTATGGTTGGATGTACTTTCCACAGCGGATATTTGGTGCTGGTAGGGCTAAGCTTCTCGATGTACAGCCGCTGTGTCCTTGCTTCTTCCTGCCTAAGCGCCTTTGCTAGAGTTCGCGAAGCTGCCTTTAGGCGTTGTTTTGCTGCCGGAGATCGAGACATTTGCCATTCTCGCCTGAGCCGTCTTTTGTCTGCTAGAAGTGGTTCAATTAGTCGGTTGTTGGACTTGTGTTTTTCCTGCGTGTGGCTGATAATCGGGGTAGAGATATCTGCTGCTTCAATAAGCGTCGACTCTAGTGCAGAGGTGCAAAGCTCGATGTCTTCTTCGTCGTCCAGTTTGGGATTCAGCTCGATATGGGTGCTTATGTATTTTTTAAATCTGAGCCAGTTTGTTTTCCAATTTGTTAGCCCGAGTGGGTGCTTTATTATTTGTGGTTGTGTTAATATAGTGAAAACTACTGGCGAGTGGTCCGATGACAATTCTGCTAGTGACTCTGCCGTTATCAAATTGTGCGCAATTCCCCTGGTGATTGCAAAGTCTATTAGATCTGGGAGCTTGCGTGGATCTGCTGGCCAGTACGTGGGCTTATTCGGTGAGGCATAGCCCATTTTGTTTGCTGGGTTGATGATTGTGTTATACAGCTGTTTGCCTTTTGGATTTACCAGGCGGGATCCCCAATGAGGGTGCTTGGCGTTGTAGTCTCCTGCAGCAATAAATCGTACTCCGAGTGTATTGAAGAAATCAGTAAACTCTATTTCAGAGATTGAGAATCGTGGTGGGCAGTAAAGTGCAGCCACGGTTGTACTGCCGAAAGTGGTTTGGACACTTATTGAAGTTGCTTGTAGGTGTTGTTTGGCAAATCCATTGTGCAGACAGTGTTTAATCCGGTTTTTGATTAGGATACCAGTTCCTCCGTGAGCCTTGCCGTCTGGGTGATTTGTTGCGTAGAATACATATTTGGGTATTTGAAAGTTGTTTTTGTTTGTGAGGTGTGTTTCTGATAGCAGCATAATATCAATATCATTTGAGTCCAGAAACTGTGACAATTCTTGTTTGTGCTTGGAAATGCCGTTTGCATTCCAGAGGCCTATATGTAGTGCTGACATTATTTGTTATTGTCCATAAGCTTTTGAATAAGCAAGTTCTGATTCCGCATCAGTTCCTGCATGCAATTTTGCATAAACGTCATGAAATTTGTCATGTTTTGGTTGAGCGAGATTAACAATGTTTCGATCCCGTTGTGGTTCTGGCCAGGTACGGATGGACTTGGGGCCGCGTTAGATTGAATGGTAGCGGGATCTATTGTTTGAGTGGGCTGTGCATTTCCGTTGCGTAGCACGCTTGCAAAAGTTACTCCAGGAGTAGTTGATATTGGAGTCGCTGATGACCTTACAGCTCTTGAGAAGAATATTCCCGGTGTTGTTTGAGAGGGAATTAGTGTCGATCCCTGGATACGAGCCGTTGATTTCTTCGCGTTGAGGCGGGCCTTGAGTTCCTTATAAACGGGGCATCCTCTGTAGTTCGCTGTGTGATTACCACCACAATTGCCGCACTTCCTTGTATTTGTATATGATTTGTCATCGGTGCAGACACAATCTTTTTGAGTTTGTCCACAGCCAACGCAAACTGGGCGAAGGCTGCAGAAGGACTTTGTGTGCCCAAACTCCTGGCAATTAGTGCATTGTACCGGGTGTGTCCTCTTATGCGGCTCTTCGACAGTAATTCTGCGATGCAGCAGAAGTTGAAGATTGTAAATAGGGTGCACTGTGTTGGGTTTAAGTTTTTTATCACATGTGGGCTGTAACTCCACTTTGAATAGAGGTTGCGGCACTTTATTTCTGTTCAGTATGTTTGACACGGACTTTACCTCAAAGCCCTTCTCTTCCAATGCTTCAACTATTTCCTGAGTCGGCACCGTTGGTTCAATGCCTTTGATCACCGCTTGAAGGCCTTTGGCACTCTTTAGTTGGAATGTGTAGAAATTCACACTTTCCTTTCTAAAGTACTTTTCAATAGTACGATAGAATTCTTCACTTTTGGCTTGAACTTTGGTCTCTTTTATGTTACCCCTATTGAGTGGTGTCACATAAAAGTGGTTTTGACCAACTAGCGCTACCAATTTCGGCACCAAAGAAGTGCAGTTTGCACCACGGATATAGAATGGTGGTGGCTTGGCTACAGAGGGTTTAATTTGGGAATCTCCTTCTTGAGATTCCGGCTGATTTGCCAATATTTGGAATCTATTGCTTTCTAATGCTTTTTGTTCAACAATGTTGTTTTTCGACATCTTGGGAGTGTTGCCCCTTTTTGTCTGAGGGCTAAGCTTTCGCTTGTTTATATTAATGTATCTGTCCATACCAGTCTGAACAGGTGACTTTGGATTCATCGTCACTGGATGGGCAGATTTTGTTGAGGTAGTCTGCTGGACGGTGATCGAAGGTATTGCAGACGTTGCTGCTGTTAGAGTTGTTGTTGGAGCAGGAGCTGCAATCGTTGTTGTTGTGAGCGCGCTAACGGCGGTCGGCGAACCCGATGACCCAATTAACACTTCAGGTGTCAGCGAATTTGACGGTGAAGCGCATTGGGCGCTCCAAGACAAATTGTTGTTGCTGGTTGGTGTAAGCAATTTGATTGATTTGGAGTTGGCATATAAAAAAGAGCGTTTGGGTTACGCAGATCATCTCCTTCTGTTTGCAGAAGATTTCCTGTAATCTGTGAATTACGTTGAACATGAATGAGTGTATGATGATGACCTTGACATTGTTTACACGTGTATTTGGATTTACACTTGGTAACTACATGCCCTTGTTTTAAGCAGTTGAAACATAACGATTTCTCCTTGACAAAAGTCCGCCTTTACGAAATCGACATATTCAAAAATTGTTGTTTGGTGCAATTGATCCCTTCAACTGCAACCATCGATTGTGTTGCCCTTTTGGCTTGGGTAAAGTGCTGGGGTATTCTGCATCCAGCCGCAATCTCTCGTTTGCTGAGTTCCAGTTCCTCGCAACGATCATCTATGAATTTGAAAAATACCTCGAGTGTGGGCGTCTCGTTGCACATACTGCGCTCTATCCATCTGCGCCGAGTGTCGGCGCCAAGTTTGATTGATCGCATCCAACCCGCGAACAATCTCGTTTGTCCCATCTGATACCTTACGCAGAATTGTGACATCTATTTTGCTTGTTGTTGGTAATTTCATGAATTGCTCCAAAGATGAATTAACAATGTGGCGTGGTCGATTATATCTTTCTTTAAGACGTTCCCAAGCAGTGCTGTAAGCCGATTCAGTGATCGCCAAATGTCGCACTAAGTTTGCAGCTTCATCGGTGAGCAGTGTTTTCAAGTGATGAAATTTTTTAGTGTTGGATAATTGCTGTTTGCTATGAATGGTGTTTTCATAAATATCCTGAAAGGCTGGCCACTCTGTGTAGTTGCCAGAAAACCTCTTTATTTGAATTTTAGGCAATTCGCTCTGAATTGGAATCGCCGAATAGGAATTTGTCGAATTGGAATTTGAATTTGCCACAAGTCCAGCGAGCATCGACATGTCTGGGGTGTGTTCTTGTGGTTGTACAGCTAACCTCTCAAATAGTTGTTGTTGTTGCAGCAATGAAATTATTGCGTCGTTGTTTGAATGCTGCGCGTTGGCGCCATTCTCAATGCCTGATGAAGTAGATGGTTGAAGATACCCATTTTTCTCCAGAAGTAATGAGTATGTAATAATTAGGTACTTCTCCTCATATGTAGCGTTGTCAGCCTCTGGATCCACATAGCCCTCCACGTTGTCGAGCTTAGCCATAGAATCCCCTAGTTTGTTGAATTCCCTCCAAACGGACTGGAGAAGTTCCATCCGTGAAGTGATCTCTGTTGTTGTAGTTGGGCCGAATTGTTCAGCCCAATCCAATATGCGCGTGATGTTGGCCTTGAGTCTCCCGCGACTCTTTACCAATGCCTTTAATTGTTCCATTGTTAACAATTATTCCGAATAACACAGCAAATCCGGCTCGATGGACCAAACAATATGGTGATGATCCAGCTTTGAGTAGTGGACTGTATATTAATGAAAACCGAAGAGAATTGACGCGAGTTCTTGGTCAGTTGCTTACCTTTGTGTTAGTGATTTTATTTCACAATGTTCATGAGAATTAGCCGACGCAGCGGCAACTTAGATAATATATGTTTGTATGTGTGTATGCAAAAGAGTGTATGAAGTATACAGAGATACATATGTAGATATAGATTATAGCTTAATGTATGAAGATCAGTGATGGGAAGATGAGCTTGGGATGGCACTTATGCAATGTACAGATGGTTCCTCAACAAAATAAGAAAACAGATAAAAAATTATTAAAAGATCTAGAAAAATATGGAAGAAAACCCCGTTCTGGGCGCCTACCATTGATTGACAATCGCGACAAAAGGCGAATAAAAAATCTAGCGGTTAGAGAAACTATCAGCGCATCTCAAATAAAAAGTTACTTGTCCTTGCCGATATCCACAGGACGGATGCAAAAAATTTTAAAGAGATCGGATAATGTTTCATATGTAAAAAAACTCCTGAAATCTGAGCTTCTGCCAAGGCAAAGGTACCCGATTACATTTTTCCAATATGTATGAATTTTGAGACACTGAGTGGAGAAATATAATTTTCAGTGACGAAAAAAGTTTAATTTAGATGGCCCTGATGGATAACGATATTATTTTCGCGATGGGCGAACCCCCAAACAAGTCCCCGTGTCCAGGTACTTTCACGGAGCGCCTTTAATGATTTTGGCAGCGTTTGGATAGAATGGAAAGACTCCGATGTGTTTTATATCACATAAAATGAATGCTAAAAATTCTGTGGAACTGTTGGAGACTGTCTTAGTGTCATTTGGGGAAAATTATTTCGGTAATACTTGGACTTTCCAACAGGATAATGCACCCTACCACACTATAAAGCTCACTAAGGACTATTTCAGGAACTCGATCATTTAAATTTTAGAGTGGTTAGCACGCACTAGAAAATATTTGGGAAATCCTGACTCAACGAGTTTATGCCAACGGAAAGCAGTTAGAAAGTTTAAAAGATTTAAAAAAAAGTCATAATTCAAAAATGGGAAAATGATTAATTCAATGCCAGCACGTAAATTAAAAGTTTTAAACAACAAAGCATGGTCAATTTAAACTGTAATTATGATTTAAAATCATTTTTTTTTTTTTTTTTTTTACTTCTTCTGGACGTTGACGCGTACAATGCGCAGTACGTTCAAGTGGTCCAAGCGACACCAGGACAAAGCCTGTTACGCGCGAACCCTATCAGACAGCATGCAAAAACAAAGTCGCGTGGACAACGGACGACAACTAAAATAATAATTAAGACTAACTACTAGATAGATAACTTAAAATAGTAGTTTTTAGAATAGTTATAGAGAACTCTGATCCGATTACAGAATAAAGGCGGTTGTAGTCGGAACAGAGAACTCGGAAAGGTTCATGCAAAGAATAGTTAGAAGTACAGCGTGTTAAAGTTAAAGGGACATAATTTCGGGTTAGTCTACAAGGTACAGATAGATTGACCTGATTAAGTAAATTAGGACAATCTATTTGTCCATTTAGAAGCTTATGAATAAACAAAGTACCAAGCATTACTCTACGATTAAGTAAGGAGGGGAGGTTAATTAGAAGAAGTCTTTTAGAATAAGAGGGCAAGTTAACATTTCGATCCCAGTTTAAACCACGAAGAGCAAAAATTAGAAACTGTTTTTGAACAGATTCAATTTTAACTTGGTGTGATCCATATTGTGGAGACCAAACACATGATCCATACTCCAAAATGGGGCGGACCAGTGAAATAAAAAGAGTCTTGGTTGTGTAAGGATCGTCAAACTCTTTCGACCAGCGTTTAACGAAACCAAGACAACTCATGGCTTTATTGACAGTGATATTAATATGACGAGTAAAATTTAATTTGTGGTCCATGAGTACACCCAAATCATTAATCTCGTTCAAACGTTCAAGTGGGGTATTATTGAGATAATATACCACTAATTGAAAAGAGGATCTATGAAATGACATGACATTACATTTTGAAACATTAATAAGTTAATTTCACACCAAGTTTGAAAGTTATTAAGATCGACTTGAAGCAGACGTGGAGAGCTTAAGTCTTTAAAACTAATACAAAGTTTAACATCATCAGCGTACATAAGCACGCGAGAGTGAGTTACAACTGACGGAAAGTCATTAATGAAAAGCGTAAAAAGCAGTGGTCCTAGATGACTACCTTGTATTGTTTTCCAGCTCCCAAAATCTTTGGAGTGAAGCATTGATGTGGATTGTTGTGGTGAGTGCAATAGAGTGTTTTGTATAGGGTGTCTTAATTGACGTTATTACCCATCCGGAGATTGAAGAAATGGCTATAAAATTGCCCTTGTTGTCATACATCTTGCTGTCTGTAAATACAGACCAAACGTTTTCGCTTCCTAATAGAATGTCTATTGGTGAGTTTCCCTCGAAGTACGAATCAGCCAATTGAAGACCAGCAAAGGTTTCTAATGCAGATGTGTCGATGTTTTTCTTTTCCAATGACGATGTGATTCTGCCAAGCACATGAGCATTGACAGTCAAATGATTCTCTGAGACGCGAGACTTTATATGCAACGTGCTGATTCCCCTTGTGGTATCAGTCTTGACCGATGATATTACTGTAACCAGAATGCGTGCTGGTGAACGTGTCAATCCCAGAGTGCGAATGCAATTTTCTGATATATATGTAAGTTCTGATTCAGTATCCAACAATAAACGGCATGTTACGTAGTCTCCGTTTGCGCTTTTAACGTAAACCATAGCAGTGGGTAATGTGCTTCTAATTGATCCGTTCGATAAAGAAGATTTCGCAGTGGATTGCGAACAAAACGTTATTGATGGCATCTCCGCGTCAGCCATGTGATTTGGAGTTTTTTTTTTTTTTTTTTTAACGTTTTATTTGTTTGTTGGATCTCTTATATAGGCTTATAAGACTAACAACAATTTTCTAGGTTTATCTTAATCTAACACATAACCTAACATCTGAAAGATGCTACATTGATCTATGGCCCTGATTAATTACTAGAGGGTTGGGAGGTCGTTTCGTTGAAGACGAGTACTTTCACGTACTCGGGTTATTGATTTGGCCAGGGTATTCGGGTGTGCCTGCAGTTTAGCGGTGTACTTAAGCTGTTGTACCTTTATTTCGGTTATTACGCTAGGAATGTGTAGGTCTTTCTGTACATTTTCATTTCGGATATACCAAGGTGCTCCCGTGATGGTTCTGAGAACCTTGGATTGAGCCCTTTGTATGGTTTCGATGTTGCTCTTGCTTGCGTTTCCCCATAGTGCAGAGCCATATGTCCAGATGGGTTTTAATACAGAGTTGTAGAGGAGAACTTTGAATTCCAGACATAGGGGAGATCGTGCGTTGATAAGCCAATGTAGACCGATTGTTTTGAGCTTTAGTTGCTTTTTCTTGGCTTCGATATGCTTACGCCAAGTTAATCTTCTGTCGAGGTGAACTCCAAGATATACAACATCGTCGGATTGAGGCACTGGCACATTGTTAAGCGTCAATGATGGGCAGTTTCTCCTATTGAGGGTAAACGTAACGTGTTTGCATTTCTGTTCATTTACACGGATGCGCCAATCTGCTAGCCACTTTTCTACCTCCTTTAGGTGGGTTGCCAGTTGCTCAGCAGCTTTGATCGGACATTTGGAGCGGCTGAGGATAGCCGTGTCATCGGCGAAAGTAGATGTGATGAGTGTAGGGCTTGTTGGTATGTCCGCTGTGTACAAAAGATACAGAGTTGGGCCCAGCACAGTGCCTTGAGGTACACCTGCTTTTGATTCGAAGTCATCAGAGGTGAAGCTATTACATCGTACAGCGAATTTTCTGTTGGACAGATAAGATTCCATTAGCCTGTGTGTATATTGTGGGAGCGTCGCTTTTATTTTATATATTAGGCCGTCAATCCAGACTCGGTCAAAGGCTTGGGCGACATCGAGAAAAATTGCTGTGCAATATTCTTTTTGCTCGAATGCTGTGCGGATCTCTGAGGTGATACGGTTGACTTGTTCAATTGTGCCATGCTTTTCACGGAAGCCAAACTGATGATGAGGGATTATATTTTGGTTAACCATGATTGTATTTATACGGAGTTGTAGGACTTTTTCAAATAGTTTTGAAAGACTTGGCAATAAATGTATCATAATCTGTATGATGATGGCTGTGTTTTGTCCTTTCCGGGTTTTGGGATCATTATGATTACTGATTTTTTCCAACTTATGGGAAAATGACCACTTTTTACTATCGCGTTGAAAAGTTTGCAGATGTAACGCACGGCACAGATCGGGAGTTCTCGGATCATTTTCGGGGTTATTTTGTCATGGCCGGGCGACTTTCTTGGGTTTAGATAGTTTTTAATAATTGCAGAAATTTCCTCCGCTTGGAATTTCGGTTGCTCACTTTCCATTGGGGTGCGCAAGGTGGGGAGCTGAAAAGAGTTCGTTGGCGGATTTGGCAGAAAGACCGTTTTTAGATGAGCTGCAAAGATGAGTGCTCTTTCTTCGTCTGAACGGGCCCATTTGCCAGTTGGGCATCGTATAGGTGAAATTATCTCGGCTGGAGCAGTTATGGTTGGATGTGCTTTCCACAGCGGATATTTGGTGCTGGTAGGACTAAGCTTCTCGATGTACAGCCGCTGTGTCCTTGCTTCTTCCTGCCTAAGCGCCTTTGCTAGAGTTCGCGAAGCTGCCTTTAGGCGTTGTTTTGCTGCCGGAGATCGAGACATTTGCCATTCTCGCCTGAGCCGTCTTTTGTCTGCTAGAAGTGGTTCAATTAGTCGGTTGTTGGACTTGTGTTTTTCCTGCGTGTGGCTGATAATCGGGGTAGAGATATCTGCTGCTTCAATAAGCGTCGACTCTAGTGCAGAGGTGCAAAGCTCGATGTCTTCTTCGTCGTCCAGTTTGGGATTCAGCTCGATATGGGTGCTTATGTATTTTTTAAATCTGAGCCAGTTTGTTTTCCAATTTGTTAGCCCGAGTGGGTGCTTTATTATTTGTGGTTGTGTTAATATAGTGAAAACTACTGGCGAGTGGTCCGATGACAATTCTGCTAGTGACTCTGCCGTTATCAAATTGTGCGCAATTCCCCTGGTGATTGCAAAGTCTATTAGATCTGGGAGCTTGCGTGGATCTGCTGGCCAGTACGTGGGCTTATTCGGTGAGGCATAGCCCATTTTGTTTGCTGGGTTGATGATTGTGTTATACAGCTGTTTGCCTTTTGGATTTACCAGGCGGGATCCCCAATGAGGGTGCTTGGCGTTGTAGTCTCTTGCAGCAATAAATCGTACTCCGAGTGTATTGAAGAAATCAGTAAACTCTATTTCAGAGATTGAGAATCGTGGTGGGCAGTAAAGTGCAGCCACGGTTGTACTGCCGAAAGTGGTTTGGACACTTATTGAAGTTGCTTGTAGGTGTTGTTTGGCAAATCCATTGTGCAGACAGTGTTTAATCCGGTTTTTGATTAGGATACCAGTTCCTCCGTGAGCCTTGCCGTCTGGGTGATTTGTTGCGTAGAATACATATTTGGGTATTTGAAAGTTGTTTTTGTTTGTGAGGTGTGTTTCTGATAGCAGCATAATATCAATATCATTTGAGTCCAGAAACTGTGACAATTCTTGTTTGTGCTTGGAAATGCCGTTTGCATTCCAGAGGCCTATATGTAGTGCTGACATTATTTGTTATTGTCCATAAGCTTTTGAATAAGCAAGTTCTGATTCCGCATCAGTTCCTGCATGCAATTTTGCATAAACGTCATGAAATTTGTCATGTTTTGGTTGAGCGAGATTAACAATGTTTCGATCCCGTTGTGGTTCTGGCCAGGTACGGATGGACTTGGGGCCGCGTTAGATTGAATGGTAGCGGGATCTATTGTTTGAGTGGGCTGTGCATTTCCGTTGCGTAGCACGCTTGCAAAAGTTACTCCAGGAGTAGTTGATATTGGAGTCGCTGATGACCTTACAGCTCTTGAGAAGAATATTCCCGGTGTTGTTTGAGAGGGAATTAGTGTCGATCCCTGGATACGAGCCGTTGATTTCTTCGCGTTGAGGCGGGCCTTGAGTTCCTTATAAACGGGGCATCCTCTGTAGTTCGCTGTGTGATTACCACCACAATTGCCGCACTTCCTTGTATTTGTATATGATTTGTCATCGGTGCAGACACAATCTTTTTGAGTTTGTCCACAGCCAACGCAAACTGGGCGAAGGCTGCAGAAGGACTTTGTGTGCCCAAACTCCTGGCAATTAGTGCATTGTACCGGGTGTGTCCTCTTATGCGGCTCTTCGACAGTAATTCTGCGATGCAGCAGAAGTTGAAGATTGTAAATAGGGTGCACTGTGTTGGGTTTAAGTTTTTTATCACATGTGGGCTGTAACTCCACTTTGAATAGAGGTTGCGGCACTTTATTTCTGTGCAGTATGTTTGACACGGACTTTACCTCAAAGCCCTTCTCTTCCAATGCTTCAACTATTTCCTGAGTCGGCACCGTTGGTTCAATGCCTTTGATCACCGCTTGAAGGCCTTTGGCACTCTTTAGTTGGAATGTGTAGAAATTCACACTTTCCTTTCTAAAGTACTTTTCAATAGTACGATAGAATTCTTCACTTTTGGCTTGAACTTTGGTCTCTTTTATGTTACCCCTATTGAGTGGTGTCACATAAAAGTGGTTTTGACCAACTAGCGCTACCAATTTCGGCACCAAAGAAGTGCAGTTTGCACCACGGATATAGAATGGTGGTGGCTTGGCTACAGAGGGTTTAATTTGGGAATCTCCTTCTTGAGATTCCGGCTGATTTGCCAATATTTGGAATCTATTGCTTTCTAATGCTTTTTGTTCAACAATGTTGTTTTTCGACATCTTGGGAGTGTTGCCCCTTTTTGTCTGAGGGCTAAGCTTTCGCTTGTTTATATTAATGTATCTGTCCATACCAGTCTGAACAGGTGACTTTGGATTCATCGTCACTGGATGGGCAGATTTTGTTGAGGTAGTCTGCTGGACGGTGATCGAAGGTATTGCAGACGTTGCTGCTGTTAGAGTTGTTGTTGGAGCAGGAGCTGCAATCGTTGTTGTTGTGAGCGCGCTAACGGCGGTCGGCGAACCCGATGACCCAATTAACACTTCAGGTGTCAGCGAATTTGACGGTGAAGCGCATTGGGCGCTCCAAGACAAATTGTTGTTGCTGGTTGGTGTAAGCAATTTGATTGATTTGGAGTTGGCATATAAAAAAGAGCGTTTGGGTTACGCAGATCATCTCCTTCTGTTTGCAGAAGATTTCCTGTAATCTGTGAATTACGTTGAACATGAATGAGTGTATGATGATGACCTTGACATTGTTTACACGTGTATTTGGATTTACACTTGGTAACTACATGCCCTTGTTTTAAGCAGTTGAAACATAACGATTTCTCCTTGACAAAAGTCCGCCTTTACGAAATCGACATATTCAAAAATTGTTGTTTGGTGCAATTGATCCCTTCAACTGCAACCATCGATTGTGTTGCCCTTTTGGCTTGGGTAAAGTGCTGGGGTATTCTGCATCCAGCCGCAATCTCTCGTTTGCTGAGTTCCAGTTCCTCGCAACGATCATCTATGAATTTGAAAAATACCTCGAGTGTGGGCGTCTCGTTGCCCATACTGCGCTCTATCCATCTGCGCCGAGTGTCGGCGCCAAGTTTGATTGATCGCATCCAACCCGCGAACAATCTCGTTTGTCCCATCTGATACCTTACGCAGAATTGTGACATCTATTTTGCTTGTTGTTGGTAATTTCATGAATTGCTCCAAAGATGAATTAACAATGTGGCGTGGTCGATTATATCTTTCTTTAAGACGTTCCCAAGCAGTGCTGTAAGCCGATTCAGTGATCGCCCAATGTCGCACTAAGTTTGCAGCTTCATCGGTGAGCAGTGTTTTCAAGTGATGAAATTTTTTAGTGTTGGATAATTGCTGTTTGCTATGAATGGTGTTTTCATAAATATCCTGAAAGGCTGGCCACTCTGTGTAGTTGCCAGAAAACCTCTTTATTTGAATTTTAGGCAATTCGCTCTGAATTGGAATCGCCGAATAGGAATTTGTCGAATTGGAATTTGAATTTGCCACAAGTCCAGCGAGCATCGACATGTCTGGGGTGTGTTCTTGTGGTTGTACAGCTAACCTCTCAAATAGTTGTTGTTGTTGCAGCAATGAAATTATTGCGTCGTTGTTTGAATGCTGCGCGTTGGCGCCATTCTCAATGCCTGATGAAGTAGATGGTTGAAGATACCCATTTTTCTCCAGAAGTAATGAGTATGTAATAATTAGGTACTTCTCCTCATATGTAGCGTTGTCAGCCTCTGGATCCACATAGCCCTCCACGTTGTCGAGCTTAGCCATAGAATCCCCTAGTTTGTTGAATTCCCTCCAAACGGACTGGAGAAGTTCCATCCGTGAAGTGATCTCTGTTGTTGTAGTTGGGCCGAATTGTTCAGCCCAATCCAATATGCGCGTGATGTTGGCCTTGAGTCTCCCGCGACTCTTTACCAATGCCTTTAATTGTTCCATTGTTAACAATTATTCCGAATAACACAGCAAATCCGGCTCGATGGACCAAACAATATGGTGATGATCCAGCTTTGAGTAGTGGACTGTATATTAATGAAAACCGAAGAGAATTGACGCGAGTTCTTGGTCAGTTGCTTACCTTTGTGTTAGTGATTTTATTTCACAATGTTCATGAGAATTAGCCGACGCAGCGGCAACTTAGATAATATATGTTTGTATGTGTGTATGCAAAAGAGTGTATGAAGTATACAGAGATACATATGTAGATATAGATTATAGCTTAATGTATGAAGATCAGTGATGGGAAGATGAGCTTGGGATGGCACTTATGCAATGTACAGATGGTTCCTCAACAAAATAAGAAAACAGATAAAAAATTATTAAAAGATCTAGAAAAATATGGAAGAAAACCCCGTTCTGGGCGCCTACCATTGATTGACAATCGCGACAAAAGGCGAATAAAAAATCTAGCGGTTAGAGAAACTATCAGCGCATCTCAAATAAAAAGTTACTTGTCCTTGCCGATATCCACAGGACGGATGCAAAAAATTTTAAAGAGATCGGATAATGTTTCATATGTAAAAAAACTCCTGAAATCTGAGCTTCTGCCAAGGCAAAGGTACCCGATTACATTTTTCCAATATGTATGAATTTTGAGACACTGAGTGGAGAAATATAATTTTCAGTGACGAAAAAAGTTTAATTTAGATGGCCCTGATGGATAACGATATTATTTTCGCGATGGGCGAACCCCCAAACAAGTCCCCGTGTCCAGGTACTTTCACGGAGCGCCTTTAATGATTTTGGCAGCGTTTGGATAGAATGGAAAGACTCCGATGTGTTTTATATCACATAAAATGAATGCTAAAAATTCTGTGGAACTGTTGGAGACTGTCTTAGTGTCATTTGGGGAAAATTATTTCGGTAAAACTTGGACTTTCCAACAGGATAATGCACCCTACCACACTATAAAGCTCACTAAGGACTATTTCAGGAACTCGATCATTTAAATTTTAGAGTGGTTAGCACGCACTAGAAAATATTTGGGAAATCCTGACTCAACGAGTTTATGCCAACGGAAAGCAGTTAGAAAGTTTAAAAGATTTAAAAAAAAGTCATAATTCAAAAATGGGAAAATGATTAATTCAATGCCAGCACGTAAATTAAAAGTTTTAAACAACAAAGCATGGTCAATTTAAACTGTAATTATGATTTAAAATCATTTTTTTTTTTTTTTTTTTTACTTCTTCTGGACGTTGACGCGTACAATGCGCAGTACGTTCAAGTGGTCCAAGCGACACCAGGACAAAGCCTGTTACGCGCGAACCCTATCAGACAGCATGCAAAAACGAAGTCGCGTGGACAACGGACGACAACTAAAATAATAATTAAGACTAACTACTAGATAGATAACTTAAAATAGTAGTTTTTAGAATAGTTATAGAGAACTCTGATCCGATTACAGAATAAAGGCGGTTGTAGTCGGAACAGAGAACTCGGAAAGGTTCATGCAAAGAATAGTTAGAAGTACAGCGTGTTAAAGTTAAAGGGACATAATTTCGGGTTAGTCTACAAGGTACAGATAGATTGACCTGATTAAGTAAATTAGGACAATCTATTTGTCCATTTAGAAGCTTATGAATAAACAAAGTACCAAGCATTACTCTACGATTAAGTAAGGAGGGAAGGTTAATTAGAAGAAGTCTTTTAGAATAAGAGGGCAAGTTAACGATTCGATCCCAGTTTAAACCACGAAGAGCAAAAATTAGAAACTGTTTTTGAACAGATTCAATTTTAACTTGGTGTGATCCATATTGTGGAGACCAAACACATGATCCATACTCCAAAATGGGGCGGACCAGTGAAATAAAAAGAGTCTTGGTTGTGTAAGGATCGTCAAACTCTTTCGACCATCGTTTAACGAAACCAAGACAACTCATGGCTTTATTGACAGTGATATTAATATGACGAGTAAAATTTAATTTGTGGTCCATGAGTACACCCAAATCATTAATCTCGTTCAAACGTTCAAGTGGGGTATTATTGAGATAATATACCACTAATTGAAAAGAGGATCTATGAAATGACATGACATTACATTTTGAAACATTAATAAGTTAATTTCACACCAAGTTTGAAAGTTATTAAGATCGACTTGAAGCAGACGTGGAGAGCTTAAGTCTTTAAAACTAATACAAAGTTTAACATCATCAGCGTACATAAGCACGCGAGAGTGAGTTACAACTGACGGAAAGTCATTAATGAAAAGCGTAAAAAGCAGTGGTCCTAGATGACTACCTTGTGGCACTCCCGAGGTCACATTGATGGTCTTCGAAAGATAAGTTTTAAATAAAACTTTTTGTGTACGGTTATTAAGATATTGAGAAATCCAATTAAGTAAAAGGCTTGGAATCCCAAGTTCGTTCAGCTTGAACAAAAGCAGTGTATGATTGACAGAATCAAAAGCCTTACTGAAGTCAGTATAAATGACATCAGTTTGCAATGCTTTCCTGAATCCCTCGATCGCTAAAGAAGTAAACTCTAAAAGGTTAGTGGTTGTAGATCTACGTTTCATAAACCCATGTTGAGAAGATGAAAGAATAGAACTACAGAAATGTTGCAGTCGAGAAGTTATAATTTTCTCAAATGCCTTAGGAATAGCGGACAATTTGGAAATACCCCTGTAATTAGAAACTACGGATTTATTACCCTTTTTATGCAAAGGAATAATAAAAGATTCCTTCCAAATGGTTGGGAAAGAGGAAGAGTCAACGGACAAAGTAAATAACTTAAGAATCGGGGAAATCAAAGTCTCAGCGCAAAACCTGAGTACACAACCAGGTATCCCATCAGGTCCTGGTGAGTACACGGGCTTCACTAAAGTAAGCACGCTGAGAAGCGAACCTTCATCGATCACAGGATTGAAGACGCAATTAGACCTTTTCAACTGATAGGGATATGAAAAGTTAGCTCGATGATCTTTGGAGGAATAGGTCGTTTTGAAAAAATCAGCAAACATATCGGCAATGGCCTGATCATCGTTTGCTTTATTATTTTCAAAACATAAATAGGACGGGTGCACTGCCACCTTTCGTTTGGCGTTAACGAAGTTATAAAATTGCTTAGGATCACGGGAGAACTGAAGTTTACAACGCCTAATGTAATAGCATAGTGTATTAAGCACTGAAAAATTCGATCGAGCAACAGCATAAAGAGAGAAATCAGACTGTCGACCCGATTTTTTAAACTTTCTATAATATCTAGACTTTACATTTTTCAAATTAGTTAACTCACGTGTAAACCATGGCGGTTTGTTAGACAATACATGGGTCACACGTGGAACACAAGCATCAAAAAGTAAAAACATAGTATTATAGAAAAAACAAATGGCAGCATTCATATCATTACAGGAGTACAGATAAGACCAGTCTGTGGCAAGAATTAGCTCATTGAGCTTGAAAAAGTTAGTTTTACGAAAGCAACGGGTACGAGACGTCGAACTGGTACCGGCAGTTGGTAACCGAAAAGGTAGATCAATGGTTAAGTCTAAAGTTGGATGGAAACTGTCTTCAGGGACGACTAAGGGATCAATCCTCGAAACAGTACAGTTAGAAGAATCTAACATAAATATAAGATCTAGTGATCTCTCATTTTTGTTACGCACAGGATTAACTTGGGTTAGGGTTAACTCAAGGAGACCGTCAACAAAGCAATGTGAGGAGGAGGGCATCAACAAGGAAGACTCACCTGATGGAAGCCACGAAATGTCAGGTAGATTAAAATCTCCCAGAACGATAAATATGTCTGCATCCAAAAGAAGTGAAGAGACAAAGCGAATAGCTTCTAAATGGCTAGCATATACCGTCATGTCAGAACTCGGTGGAATATACGAGCAAGTTAGAAATACAGAATATGATTTCAAACAAATTTTGACACGAACAAATTCAATGTCAAGAACGGCAGGTGGCAGAACTATTTCTGAAGGAAGAGATGAATTTAGGGCAATCAAAACTCCACCACCATTTTTGGAGATTCGATCGCATCTATAGGTTGAAAAAATTGTGGGAAAAACAGAGGCATCAGAAATGTCTGGCTTTAACCACGTTTCTGTAAAGACCAAGATATGAAAGTCAAAAGATAGACTATCTACAAAAAGCTTAGAAAGTTTAAATTTTAGTCCTCTAACATTCTGATAGGCCAGAATAAGGGACGAAATTAGTTTTTTGACCCGCCAGCTACTGACGAGCCAGAGGGTATGGAAGGATTAGTTGTGTTAGGCAGACGAATCGGAGGCCGATTTTTCTTTTTCTTAGCCGTATACTCCTTTATAACTAAATGTTCCGGCCAAAAATCTTTGTGACAAATTTGGTCAAAGACATTTGTTGGGACACTGATTTTAAATGACGAGATGTCACGGGTGTATGAAAACCTAAACTTTTCCACCACTATGTTTGGCGCAACGACTTTTGCCCGGATATGGGCTATGACATCATCTGTTGTAGTATTGGGGTCGAGCCGCGAAACAAAGATTTGCTTTTTTGGTGGAATGGCTACAAGAGATCTCAATGCGCCAGTCGCAACCGCCGCAACAACATTTTGCGCTGGAACTGCTGAGGCGGATGACGCCTTGAGAGCTCTTCTAGTTACTACTTTATTGGGAATATCCCTGGGAGAGGATATTCGCCCGGACTCATCGGAAACTACAACCGATATCGGGTCAGTTTGCGGGGCTCTATTACCAGGGGAAATGTCAATCGTCCCCGCAACTGCAGTCACTGCTGGACTCCTAAACGATATCAGTTGCTGAGCATTTGGAGTTATGGGGTCGTTCGACGATGCCGGAACCGACAGAAACAGAGATGCCGGCGGATCGGGAGAGAAATCCCGTGGGATAGTCTTCTTCCGCTTCGGTGATTCGTTCAATAGTTTATAACTATTAAACTGAGTTTCCAGAGACGAAAACTCATCACGAAGTTTCAGAAAACCAGCCGATAGGGACTTAAAGCCCTCTCTCGTCCGCCGCATAAATAGACGCATATCCATTTCTACGTCCCGGCACGCTTCACAACTCCATTTTAGTCCCCCGCCGTTACCAATACTATCCTTTACTTTGGCTGTGTAACCCGCGCATTTGACATGCATAATGTTATCACACAGCCAGCACAAAAGATAGTCGTCTTGGACTTTTTGGGGATGAGGGCACTTTTTGGAAGAGCAGACAACCATTGTAAATTTAATTGTTTATTATTATTTTTTTTACTGATAAGAAAAAAATAAATAATAAATGGCAAAAAATTAAAAAAAGAAATTTAAAAATGAGCAATGTATACGAACCAAGAAGTAACACAAGTGTTAAAGTTTTAATTCTTAGAAGAAAAAACTGAAGAGAAATTAAGAGAGTTAGTAATAACACATAACAACAAAGACTGACACAATCGCGAGAGTAACGGTCGCGATCGCGGGCAATGTAAAAACGCGAGAGCAAGCACTACACAAACAACAACACTAATGTGTATGCGAGAGCGCGAATGCAAGAAAAGAGATCAAAAACACAAAGTCAAAGACTATGCACGCAAAACAACAAAACTGTAAGTTTTGTTATTAAGTGAAACAATAAGTAATAATAGCTTTGAATAAATGTTTAAGAACAAGTTACAATAAGCTATTCGCGTAATAAGTAATTTCGGCACAGATTCCGCGGAAAATAATTTTTATTTGCGGGATTAAATAAAAAGGTTGGATAAAAGCGAGAGCGCAAAAAAAACACGACCGACTTCGTTGAAGTGAAGAAAGTAATATTTGCTTTGTTATTTTTGGGATTTTTTCATTTTTCGACACAAATTATGAATTTGACCACTTATTTATTTCGTTTGAAAATATTTTCTTAAATTTTCTTTTATATTTGTTTAAATTTTTTTTTTTTTGATTTAATTAAGTTAAAATATACTGACAATTTTTTTAGGTTTATTTAGAAATTTGTTTTTTTTAAATATGTTGATCGGTTCAGTTATTATGCTATTCAACGCAGTGGCCCATTTACTTATTGCGCGCACCTTAATGGTACCAAAAAAATTGGATAATTCAGGTATACAAAAGTATAGACTGGTAATCGATTACCGAAAACTAAACGGTGTGACAGTGGATGACAAATTTCCTTTACCAAATATTGAGTCCATACTAAACAAATTGGGTCGAGCTCAGTATTTTTCTACATTAGACCTGGCCAAGGGCTATCATCAAATTGTAGTTAGGGAGACCGACAGAAAAAAAATTGGATTTGTGACACCATATAAGCTGTATTAATTTATTCGTATGCCATTCGGGCTTAATAATGCACCAGCTACGTTTCAAAGGCTAACGAATGATGTTTTGCGACAATTCATTAATAGAACATGTGTAGTTTATCTTGACGATATTTTGATATTCAGTACATCTTTACAGGAACATATACAACATATCAAGGAAATATTTTTTGAATTAGAGAGACACAACCTTAAAGTTCAAATAAACAAATGTCAATTTATGAAAAGAGAAACGCCATTTTTAGTTCATAAATTAACCAGAGAGGGCATCGCTCCTAAGCCAAATAAAATAAAAACCGTACTTAATTTAAAAGTACCCAGCACTGTTACACAGATAAAAGGCTTTCTCGGTGACACTGGTTTTTACCGAAAATTCATTAAGAATTATTCCTTAATAGCTTAACCAATAATTAAATACCTTAAACAAGGTGCTAAAATTAACACGGCTGATCCTGAGTATATAAGTGCATTCGAAAAGTTAAAGTATATGATAACACATCATCCAATTTTAATTTATACAAACTTTGTCAAGTTATTTACACTTGTTACTGATGCTTCGAATTTTGCATTAGGAGCCGTTTTGACTCAAGATTCGCAGCCTGTATGTTATATATCTCGAACGCTAAATAAGTATCAAATGAACTATTCCGCGACTAACAAAGAATTTCTAGACGTGGTTTGGGCCATGACTTATTTTAGGCCGTATTTATATGGTAGAAAATTTAAAATATTAAGCGACCATTTACCACTCAACCATTTAGTAGTAAAATATCGCGGAAAACATATGTCAACTAGACATTTAAAATGGATAACGAAGCTGAACGCTTACAATTATATATTAGAATATAAGTTAACATAGCGGTCCACTCGATTGGGCAACCAGCACCCTAAAATGTTGGATAAGCATTTTTAGGGTGTGCGCTGCATAACCAAAATAGAGGAGCGACGACCGGATGCCACTGCACGAGATGCTCGATCAGCACGTCGCTCGTGGGAACCGCATCGTCAGCAGTTTGAGGCGGGCTTCGCTGGGTAGCCTAAATATTTCTTTTAATATTTAAGTTAGTTCTTAAGTAACCAACAGGGAAGCCAAACGGCTCTCACTTTTATAAAGATTTTAAAATAAACAGAAAAATATTAATTTATATAACTGGTCCTCAAAATAAAATCACAGATTTTTTGTCTAGAAACCGCAACGAACAGGAGTGCTTTAAAGATAGCGAAAGTGAATGTTCCGAAAAAGAAATAAATCATGACTTAGAAAACGCTGTCGATTCTACTAATGAAGATAATGACTCCTCTATAGAGCAATTTATAGAAGTTAGGGAAGACATAGTCAACAAATATAGTATTCAAATCATTTTATTAAACCAAAAGGAAAAAGATGAGGAGTATATACATAAACACTTAGTTATATACTTAGATAACCATGACATTCCAAATTGTGGGGAGATTCTTCGAAATTTTGAGTTGAAAGGAACTGTTGGAATATATTCCGAACTAGATTTTGAGAAATATAATCAGGTGGGTGCAACAATAAAGTTATTGTTTGCAGATACTGCAAAAGTAAAGTTTGTCAAATGCCTATATCAAGCGCAAGATATGCTTTCCGAAGATGATATAATAAGGTTTATTTCTACTTATCATACAACTAAAAATACACATTCCGGGATAAACGAAACGTACGCAAAACTGAAGTTTAAAGTATATTTTCCTAAATTACTAGAATATGTATGCAGAGTTATCAACAATTGTGAGACTTTTCTTTTAGTTAAATATGATAGAAACCCAATTAAGGAAAAATTTTGTATGTGCGAAACTCCAGAAGATCTTAATGAAATAGTGCATATCGATACATTTACAATCATGAAAACTCATTTCTTAACAATGATAGATAAATTTTCAAAATTTGGCTACATTTACCCAATTCCTGATAAAACTCCAATAAGCTTAGTTGACACTTTGGAAGAACACTTTGCAAGACTAGGGACACCAAGGAAAATTGTAGCTGATGATAAATTTAAAAGTTTTCATATTCAAGATGTCATAAGATCCGAAGATATTGAGCTACATTTAACAAAACCTAACTCCCATACAGGAAATAGTGATATTGAGGGATTCCATAATACTATAGCTGAGATTTTCAGATTGATTAGCAAAGAATCACCCGATCTATGTGTAAGAAGATTCAGTTAGAAAGCTGTCAGATGTTATGATTCGAGAATACACAGTACCACTCATGTCACCCCAGAAAAAATAGTTAATAATGCCGTATGCAAAAGAAAAATTTATGAATACCTTGTTAAAACAAAGCAAAACGAACTTAATAAGCTTAATAAGAAAAGAGAGACTTATATTAAAGGTCGGACCCAGGGATTTATTAAAAACTACAAGGCAAACCGTCACAAAGAAAACCCAAAATATAAATTTGCAAACTTAAATGGCGTACATTCACAAAATATTACAAGAAAGTATAAATTTTCAGAAAATAATTTGCAAATTTGTAAACTGATTTTTGAATGAAATATAAAATGTAATGAAATATAAATCGATCCAGGAGAATCGAAAAATTTAAAAGGGGGAGAAGTTACATATATTACATATATAATTATATTTTTGCGAGAGTGAGTTACAGCTGACGGAAGGTCCTTAATGAAGAGTCTTTGAAAGATAAGTTTTAAATAAAACTTTTTGTGTACGGTTATTAAGATGTTGAGAAATCCAATTAAGTAAAAGGCTTGGAATCCCAAGTTCGTTCAGCTTGAACAAAAGCAGTGTATGATTGACAGAATCAAAAGCCTTACTGAAGTCAGTATAAATGATATCACTAAAGAAGTAAACTCTAAAAGGTTAGTGGTAGTAGATCTACGTTTCATAGACCCATGTTGCGAAGATGAAAGAATAGAACTACAAAAATGTTGCAGTCGAGAAGTTATAATTTTCTCAAATGCCTTAGGAATAGCGGACAATTTGGAAATACCCCTGTAATTAGAAACTACGGATTTATTACCCTTTTTATGCAAAGGAATAATAAAAGATTCCTTCCAAATGGTTGGGAAAGAGGAAGAGTCAACGGACAAAGTAAATAACTTAAGAATCGGGGAAATCAAAGTCTCAGCGCAAAACCTGAGTACACAACCAGGTATCCCATCAGGTCCTGGTGAGTACACGGGCTTCACTAAAGTAAGCACGCTGAGAAGCGAACCTTCATCGATCACAGGATTGAAAACGCAATTAGACCTTTTCAACTGATAGGGATATGAAAAGTTAGCTCGAGGATCTTTGGAGGAATAGGTCGTTTTGAAAAAATCAGCAAACATATCGGCAATGGCCTGATCATCGTTTGCTTTATTATTTTCAAAACATAAATAGGACGGGTGCACTGCCACCTTGCGTTTTGCGTTAACGAAGTTATTAAATCGCTTAGGATCACGGGAGAACTGAAGTTTACAACGCCTAATGTAATCTTTATAGCATAGTGTATTAAGCAACTGCATAAAGAGAGAAATCAGACGGTCGACCCGATTTTTTGAGCTTTCTAGACTCCACATTTTTCAAATTGGTTAACTCACGTGTAAACCATGGCGGTTTGCTAGACAATACATGGGTCACACGTGGAACACAAGCATCAAAAAGTAAAAACATAGTATTATAGAAAAAACAAATGGCAGCATTCATATCATTACAGGAGTACAGATAAGACCAGTCTGTGGCAAGAATTAGCTCATTGAGCTTGAAAAAGTTAGTTTTACGAAAGCAACGGGTACGAGACGTCGAACTGGTACCAGCATTTGATAACCGAAAAGGTAGATCAATAGTCAAGTCCAAAGTTGGATGGAAACTGTCTTCGGGGACGACTAAGGGATCAATCCTCGAAACAGTACAGTTAGAAGAATCTAACATAAATATAAGATCTAGTGATCTCTCATTTTTGTTACGCACAGGATTAACTTGGGTTAGGGTTAACTCAAGGAGACCGTCAACAAAGCAATGTGAGGAGGAGGGCATCAACAAGGAAGACTCACCTGATGGAAGCCATGAAACGTCAGGTAGATTAAAATCTCCCAAAACAATAAATATGTCTGAATCCGAGAGAAAGGAAGAAACAAAGCGAATAGCTTCTAAGTGGCTAGAATATACCGTCATGTCAGAACTCGGTATAATATACGAACAAGTTAGAAAGATAGAATATGATCTTAAACAAATTTTGACTCTAACAAATTCAATGTTAAGAACAGCAGGTGGCAAAACTATTTCTGAAGGAAGAGATGAAGTTACGGCAATCTCTACCACCATTTTTGGAGATTCGATTGCATCTATAGGTTGAAAATATTATGGGGAAAAACAGAAGCATCAGAAATGTCTGGCTTTAACCACGTTTCTGTATAGACCAAGCTATGAAAGTCAAAAGACTATCTACAAAAAGCTTAGAAAGTTTTGATTTTAGTCCTCTAACATTCTGATAGGCCAGAATAAGGGACGAAATTAGTTGTTTGACCCGCCAGCTACTGACGAGCCAGAGGGTATGGAAGGTACAGTTGTGTTAGGTAGGCGAATCGGAGCCCGATTTCTTAGCCGTATACTCCTTTAATACTAAATGTTCCGGCCAAAAATCTTTGAGACAAATTTGGTCAAAGACATTTGTTGGGACACTGATTTTAAATGACGAGATGTCACGGGTATATGACAACCTAAACTTTTCCACAGCAATGTTTGGCGCCACGACTTTTGCCCGGATATGGGCTATGACATCATCTGATGAAGTATTGGGGTCGAGCCGCGAAACAAAGATGTGCTTTTTTGGTGGAATGGCTACAAGAGATCTCGATGCGCCAGCCGCAACTGCAGCAACAGTATTTTGCACTGGAACTGCTGAGGCAGATGACGCTTTGAGAGCTCTTCTAGTTAAAACTTTATTGGGAATATCCCTGGGAGAGGATATTGGCCAGGACACATCAAAACTACAACCGATATCGAGTCAGCACTCTTACGGGGTGCTATTACCAGGGGAAATGTCAATCGTCCCCGCAACTGCAGTCACTGCTGGACTCCTAAACGATATCAGTTGCTGAGCATTAAGGGGTCGTTTGACGATGCCGGAGGCGGAAGAAGCAGAGATGCCGGCGGATCGGGAGAGAAATTTCGAGGGATAGTCTTCTTCCGCTTCGGTGACTCGTTTAATAGTTTACATGTAACTATTAAACTGAGTTTCCAGAGACGAAAACTCATCACGAAGTTTCAAAAAACCAGCTGACCGGAATTTAAATCCCTCTCTCGTCGTCGGAGCGTAATTTCAGTAAAACCGGGGAAATAATTAATAAAAAAAGAACAAGGCTAAAAGCAAAAAATGGCCACACACTTCTTTTTTTAAACAGAAAATGTGGCTACTTGATTGAAAGCATTTCAGTTTTAGATCTCATATTAAACTTAGAATATTTTGTTGATTTCCCTTACTCAAAAGCTGAAAATTTTTTAAGTTTGATATATTTTTGCCTTATCTAATTTTAAGTATGAACTTTAAATATTTTGTTGATTTTATTGTTTACTTTTGTTTACGTAATTCTAAGCTAGAACTTTAAATCTTTTTTTGTTTTGCTAACTTGAAAATTAAATACAGACTTAAAAACAAATTAAGCTTATTTTATTTTACATTTTTTATTATTAAAAGAACCGGCTCCGCCAGTTTTTATAAAAATTGGCCAGAACTCATGAATAGGGCTTCCGAGGAGAAGAAATAATTAACCCGATCTTCATTTGTTGAATTCACAATCTGAACTGACTTTTATTTTTTAAAATGTTTGTTAGGAAAGGTCTAGTCTTAGATTCTAAGGGTCACATATTTGGTGGTGGAATTTTAATTCTAATTGCGGTTATAAGTTCCAGGAAACCCGGATATGCAGCTGTTAGATCTATTTATATTCCAAGCCTGCGTTGGTCGTTAGATCCTTAGCTGAATGCATCGGCTAAAAACATAACTATATTCACGTCACGTGCGCAAGGCTGCATTTGAATTATACTTTAATTTATTTATTCTTTTAATTGTGTATATTTTATGTCGTTTTTTAACAACTACGGTGTTTAATTTTAAACAACCCATGAGGAATGATATATATGATATAGGAATAAGGTACCGTTTATTGTTTGACGATGTTGAAAAAATTTTGCGACGATTTTTCTCCAGCCCTTGCAAATGGCCAGGTCATTTTCATAATTTGCTCATGAAACATATTTTCGACTTTCTCAAAAATGGCCCTGAAAGATTTAAAAAAACTCAGCATGAAAACAAAGAAAATGTTGTTTAATTAAATAACCGACCGTACATTGCTTGACAGGCTTAAAAAATGTTAGCAACGTTATGTAACATGTTCAGTACCATTGAATGATCACTGTACACAGTGACATATATTAATAATATTCTAGCACTTTGTTATAATATTTATATAATATACATTCAAGTGCCATGCCATAAGTGCATGGTACTGTACATTCCTGAGTCTGCATATCTTGCATGCGCGACCACTTTGCAACATGATACATGCTCAATTCTTCCGCTAAAGCGGCATACACATATATGCTATTTAGCTTTCGCAAGCATTTATAACATAAGCAGACCGCTCCTCTGCCGGCGTCACTGGCAGCGCAGCTACGCGGTCTTAGCTAAGAAACCTTTTGTTTAAAAAAGTAAGAATTATTCGATTCAAGATATATGAAGTGAACAGATATGTATGTTAAATAAAAAGGCAAATGATTCAAGATATTTGAAGTGAACAAATATGTTAAATAAAAGCAAATAATAAACTTAAAAAGACTTAAACTATTTAATGAATGAAAGTGGGATTATAACAATACATACATGACGACCGTGACATAGGTTAACCGACCTAAAGAACCTGTGGTGAAAAAAAAAAATATACTAACAAAAAAAACTGGAAAAAAAAATTTACAATACAACTGTAATGGAGGACAACTATAAATAATACCCAACAATAAAAAAAAAAGCTGCAACGAAAGAAGACACAACAACAAAATGGAAATGTATATTCTGAGTGAGTAGTGTTATTGAAATGGCAAATAAAAGAGGTGGTTTACAAAATAAGATAAAGAAAAGAATAGCGCACATTAAGTGGCTATTATATGTAAATCAACCACCACCTCCATGGGCAGTATCTCAAAAACTGCAACAGGAGCTTGACTATTTAAAGTCGCAAGGAAAACCAAATCAATCTCACTCAGAAATACAAAATTTAAAGACAATTAACAATAAAACGCAAACTCCTCCCAAGCCTAAAGATATCCCAACTGAGCCAAAGAAGTGCCCTGAAGACTGCCCTGGACCTCTATGGAGTGTATTCTGCGAATACAAGTGCTGGAAAAAATCTGGTGCGAAGACCGGCACCGGTACCGCCTGAGCCCATAGGCCCCGGACATCAGCAGCAGTGACTACAAGTGTGGAAGGCTGGCCGCCTTCTATGCCTTCGAGGGAGCATTAGCGTGCCAACCGGCGACGACCAGCTGATGCTGGAACTACTAGAGAAAACCAAACTAGAAGGATGGGCTAACTTCGGCCGTGCCGAAGTTCGTATACCCTTGCAAACTGTTATTTAACAATTACACATTTATAATGTGAAAAAATCATTAGAAAGCATATAAAACAAGTCAAACCTACATTAAATGTTTGTAGCATGAGAAAAAAAAATATTTCGAAAAAAAAAATTTTTTGGCCCGATTGTTCCTATGGGAGCTATAGCATATAGTCAACCGATTTGGCTAAAACTTAGCACAGCCATTTCTATATATACTAAACTTCCAAAAACCAAGTTTCGTGACAATCGCTTTCAAAACACCCAAATTATTGCTCTAAAACGATATTCTTGACCGATCGTTCCTATGGGAGCTATAAGATAAAGTCAACCGATTCTAATAAAACTTGGTGGATATGCTAGAAAGTATACCAAACTAATAAACAACAAATTTTGTAATATTTGATTGAAAAACAACAAAGTTATGGAGGTTTAACTCTATTCCTCCAAGATATACAAAGCCTGCAGCAAAAAGAAGCCTAGGTGCAAAATTTCAGCTTTGTAGCTTTAAGGGTTTCGGAGGAGAAGCTGTTGATCCAGACAGACGGACAGACGGACATGGCTATATCAACTCAGCTCGTCGTGCTGATCAAGAATATATATACTTTATATAGTCGGAAACGCTTCCTTCTGTGCGTTGCAAACTTTTGACCAAAATTAATATACCCTTGCAAGGGTATAAAAATTATGCTGCAACAATCGAACAAAAAACCAAATAGGAAGCTGCAACTACTAAGAGAAAAATAGATATAATTATATATACAGAAAATTTTTTCAATTAAAATTAAAAATTAAAATATAAAAAAAAAAAAATATATGCATAAGAAAACACAAAAAAAATTGTAAAATTGAGCGGAACCTCATCCGCCCGATAGCAGTATAGCCCGTAAAGCTATACGAAATGTTAGGCAGGATATTGTAAAAGGAAATTTTTTTTTATATATACATATATAAAGAAAAAAAAATTTTCTTCAACACGTCGAAAAATTTTCTTTCCCTCTTTCTTAAATTGAATGTTTGATAACAGTATTAGTAAATTTGATGATATAACTGAAAACCCACAATGGGGTTAATAGATGCAAAAACAGTGGATTCCACTGCAAATGTAATTAATAAAATAGAGTCATCAAATGCTGATATGAAATTTACAAATATACTTTTGTCAATAATAGTAACAGTTTTAATCGCATATGTGTTTATAAAAGCATATAGGCTACACAATAAATGTATATCAAAAAGAGCCATAAGCCGTGCTAATGATCTAGATAAGATCTAAACACATATGCCTTAACTTTAATGAAAGTATATTTATAAAATAAAAGCAAAAAAAAAAAAAAAATTATCAAACATTAACAATAAATGCCTTCTCAAACAAGTAATAAAACAACTAGTAATATTTTTCGTAATATTTTTCATAAAAATTTTCATACATGTAATTTTCATACATGAAACATTCTAATAGACCTTTAATATTTCAATAAAAACAACATTTTAATGTTGATAAAACCAATTTCACTCCACATTAACTGATTTAGAAATATAATGGGTACATTAGATACCTATTTCAGTAAAATAGTAGATAGACACCCTAGCTTAGTGTCCGAAATAATTGAGGTTTTTAAGAGTGAAAAATTTAACTCACCTCAACGCGCTTTTAGTTTAGCAGAAATTAATATAATCTACTTGGAAAAATTTGGAGAAAAATTTCCAACCCAAGAAAATAGTAGAGTAATAGCAAGCTTCATCTTAACAATACCGTATATCTGTTGCTTTTCAAATGCAACAGGTACATTTTGTTTCTACTTAATGGATGTAGAGCAGGATTAAAAAAAAAAAATTTTCTTTCTTCATACCTTCTCGGTATCAAAATGGATTGGTGGCTTATGACAAAAAAAAAGGAAAGAGAATTGCAAATCATAATTAGAGAAAGGGAAGTGATTCTTTAAAATCACCCTAGCTTTATTGCAAATTCTATAAATATTCTTAGAGAACAAGAAGGCTACATTTCCATATACGAATTTGAATACCTTTACATGGACAGGTATAACTTGTATTTCAGTCCACTTATACATTGCGAATCATGTGTAAACAAAGTAAAAGCAATGTCTATGTTACCATATGTTAAAATTCGAGTTTTCGAAGAAGATGGTCTCATAGTATATAAACTCGAACTTTTCAAATAACGTACCCCATGGAATGGCCAAAAATTGTTCAGATAGTGAAAGAACATAGGATAGAATTCGAAAAATCATTTAAATGCCTCAATAAGAGCATACAAATAAAAAACAAAACAAAGCTGAAACATATTCGAATTCTAATAAATGAATTCAATACAATCAACAAACTATTTGCGGAAGTATCCAGTCGCTTAAATAATTTGCACTTGCTACAAGCAAGGGAGAATCTTGACCGACTAAGAACCCAACTTAGAACAATATAGGATAGGCATAATCTTCATATTTTCGTTCCAAACGCATTAAATGCGGATGCTAAATTTGACGAGTCAATTCTAGCCACAAATAGTCCAGAGGATTCTGAACAGATGAGCGAAGAATCTGACATCGAAAATAAATTAAAAACGAAAGAAATTGAAATGCCGTCAGTAGCAACACCTTCGCTGCAATCACTTTCCGACAATCCGACAATGGCAAACGAACAATCTGTGCCTGAGTTTTTAAAACTCGCATCAACTCTAATACCAGAGTTTGATGGAAATACTGAAAACCTTCAAAGTTTCCTAGATGGTCTCGACTTGGTTGAGACTATGAAAGGTACTCACGAAGCAATTGCAGTATGAATAATAAAAACAAAATTAAAAGGCCACGCTAGAAAGTTAATTGCAAATGAGCAAACAATAGTTGCCATTAGTAAAAAACTAACTGAAAATGTTATAGGAGAATCTGTAGAGGTAATCTCTGCAAAATTATTAAATCTCCAACAAATACAAAGACCGCCAGCCAATACACCCAAGAGGTGGAAACATTGACAAAAACTCTTAAAGGAGCTTACATCGATGATGGCATGTCTACAGAACTAGCAAACAAATACAGCACAACACTTGCTGTAAAGGCCATGACTAAAAATTGCACTTTAACTGAAGTAAAACATGCTATGCGGTCAGGCACATTCAAAAACATGAATGAAGCCATTTCGAAATTCGTGGACATTTCTAGGGACGCCACTGAAGAGGCAAACTCCGCTAGATACTTCCGACAAAGACAAACCCAAAATCAAAACTATCAGTTCCAAAACCAACGAGGAAACCGAGGTAACCTCCGTGGAAGAGGTTATTACCAATACAACGGGTTCCGAAATACTAGAAATAATAGTTCCTATTATAAAGGACAAGGCCAAACTAGAGGAAACTCTAGAGGCCGTGGCAACTCAAATAGAAGCCACAATAATAACAATTCAAATGTACGGGTTGCGCAAAGTGATCCGGAAAACCAGTAACTCTCTTAAGACATTCAAAAGTACACAATATTAACCTTAATTTAAACATATTTGTGAAATTAAAAAATGAAAATTCAGGTAAGGAATTCACATTACTAATTGGTACTGGTGCAGACATTTCACTATTAAAAGAAAATGTCGATATTTTTGAGAATGTTAATACTAACATATCAACAAAAATATCAGGAATAGGGAAAGGATCAATTTTTTCAATCGGTTTGTCATTTGTAGAATTAACTACAGGAAAATATATAATTCCTCACAACTTTCATTTAGTCGAACACAATTTTCCGATTTCGAGCGATGGTATAATTGGCATAGACTTCATTAAAAAATTCAACTGCCAGTTAGATTTCACACATTCCAGTGATACTCTAATACTTCGGCCAAACAATCTCGACTATCCAATACATATACCGATTACACATACATGTGATAATAACGCTATAATACTTCCAGCTCGTGCTGAAGTCGTCCGTCAAATTAAACTAAATTTTGTTGAACATACCATTTTGATCCCAAATCAAGAAATTGATAAAGGAATATTCATTGGAAATACAATTTCCAATAAAGATAATATTTTTGTCCGAATAGTAAATACAACAAGTTCAACCAAAATTATAAATTTAAATGAAATCCAAACCGAATCATTAAGTGACTATGACATAGTCCAAGATATCAAAAATGATAGACACAAAGAAGTAATGAAAAAACTTGAAAAGAATTTCCTACAATTATTCAAAGCCAAGCTTACAGAGCTATGCACTCAGTATACAGACATTTTCGGAATTGAAACCGAATCTATTTCAACAAATAACTTTTACAAGCAAGAATTAAGGTTAAAGGATACAGAACCAGTGTACATAAAAAACTATAGAATACCGCATGGTCATAAAGACTTAATAAATAAAGAGGTCGAAAAACTCATTCAGGATAAAGTCGTTGAACCATCAATTTCGGAGTACAATAGTCCAATACTACTCGTACCCAAAAAAGGTCTCCCAGATAATGAAAATAAAAGATGGCGTTTAGTTGTAGATTACCGCCAAATAAACAAAAAAATATTGTCTGACAAATTCCCACTTCCAAGAATAGACGATATTCTTGACCAATTAGGCAGAGCCAAATATTTTTCATGCCTCGACTTAATGTCGGGATTCCATCAAATAGAGCTAAAACAACAGTCTAGAGAAATCACTTCATTTTCAACAAACAATGGCTCATATCAATTCACAAGATTACCTTATGGTCTCAAAATAGCGCCAAATTCTTTTCAAAGAATGATGACCATAGCATTTTCTGGACTTAAGCATTCTTGTATATGGATGACTTAATTGTCATCGGTTGTTCCGAAAATCACCTGATCAAAAATCTAACAAACATTTTTGACTTATGTAGGAAATACAACCTTAAATTACATCCGGAAAAATGTAGATTCTTCATGCACGAAGTGACGTTTTTGGGTCACAAGTGTACTGATCAAGGTATTTTGCCTGATGACAACAAATATGATGTCATAGAGAAATACCCAGTCCCTACAGACGCAGACAGCGCTAGAAGATTCGTTGCATTTTGCAATTATTACAGACGATTTATTAAAAACTTCGCAGAATATGCACGTCACATAACAAGATTATGTAAGAAGTCTGTAAAATTTGAATAAAATAATGATTGCCAGAATGCATTTGAATATTTTAAAAAGGCTCTAATAAAACCAACTTTATTAAAATACCCAGATTTCAGCAAAGAATTTGGTATAATAATAGACGCAAGTAAACACGCGTGTGGAGCTGTTCTAACACAAAAATATGGAGATAAACAACTCCCAGTTGCATACGCTTCACGCTCATTCACTAACGGTGAAAGCAACAAATCAACAACAGAACAAGAGTTAGCAGCAATCCACTGGGCCATAACACACTTTCGACCATACATACATATATGGTCAACATTTCACTATTAAAACAGATCACAGACCACTTACCTATTTATTTTCAATGACAAATCCCAGTTCAAAATTAACTAGAATGAGACTAGATCTTGAAGAATACGACTTTACGGTAGAATACCTTAAGGGGAAAGACAATTTTGTGGCAGACGCCCTATCGCGGATAACTATATCCGAGCTAAAAGATATGAATATAAAAGTTCTGAAAGTCACTACCATGCAACAAAGTAGACAGAAAAACTGCGCAGTTAATAAAGAAGAACTTTTGCCAAGGCAAAGTATCCAAAATGCTTCTAAGCCCAACGTACATGAAATCATTTGTAATGATGAAGTGCGAAAAGTAGTGACCTTGCGTATAACGGATTCAAAATGTTTATTAAAGCATGGAAATAAAGTTATAGCAAGAATTGATGTTACTGATTTGTACACCAATGGGATCTTTGACTTAGGTCAGTTTTTCCAAAGGCTTGAAATGCAAGCCGGTATACACAATATCAAGAAACTCAAATTGGCACCGAGCGAAAAAATCTTTGAACTTGTTTCAATAGATTCATTTAAAAATATGGGCAACAAATATTTAAAATCTTTGAGAGTAGCGCTACTCAGGCCGGTGACCATAATAAATAATAGAAATGATCAAGAAGCAATACTGTCTACATTTCATGACGATCCAATACAAGGAGGTCATACGGGAATTACAAGAACATTAGCCAAAATAAAAAGGCATTATTATTGGAGAAATATGACACGAGATATATCTCAATATGTAAAACAATGTAATAAGTGTCAAAAATCAAAAATAACGAAACATACTAAAACTCCATTAACAATAACTGAAACGCCACAAATGGCTTTCGACCGGGTGATTGTGGATACGATCGGTCCACTTCCCAAATCAGAACAAGGAAATGAATATGCAGTAACTTTAATCTGTGATTTAACAAAATACCTTGTAATAATACCTGTAAAAGACAAAAGTGCAAAAACAGTAGCAAAAGCTATATTTGAAGATTTTATTCTGAAGTACGGTCCAATAAAGGCGTTCATTACGGACATGGGAACAGAATACAAAAATTCAATAATTGAAGATTTATGCAAAAACTTGCATATTAAGAACATAACTTCAACTGCACATCATCACTAGGAACTGTGGAGCGAAGCCACCGAACACTTAATGAGTTCATACGTTCCTACATTTCGGTCGACAAAACTGACTGGGATGTATGGGTACGATACTTCGCATATTGTTTTAATACAACACCCTCTATGGCACATGATTATTGTCCATATGAGTTGGTATTCGGAAAAACTTCGAATTTACCAAAACATTTTAATACAGTAGATCGGATTAACCCACTATATAATATAGATGATTATGCTAAGGAATCGAAATTTAGACTAGAACAGGCTTATAAAAGAGCAAGAGTAATGTTAGAACAACATAAAGCTAAGAATAAAGAGTTATATGATAGGAAAGTAAATAATGTTGAGTTAAAAATAGGAAATAAAGTTTTATTAAGAAATGACACAGGCCATAAGTTAGAACCTAAGTATTTAGGCCCATATACAATAGAAGCAATAGAAGATAGGGACAACATAATAATAAAAGATCATAAAAATAGAAAACAAGTAGTACATAAAGATAGGTTAAAGATTTTCACTTCTTAATCAGTTAACGCGTATATATACATATATAAAAAAAAACAAGCAAATTGAAAAAAAAAACAAAAATTTTTACGAAAAATAATAATAATAATAATAAAAAAAAAATTAATAATTTAAAAATAATAAGTAACAAGTAATAATCGAACATTAATATTTTATGACTCTATATAAAACAATTATTCTTTTCCGTTTTCTTTCGTTAATCAAATATATCATCATAAAAAAAAAAATATTTTTTATATACATATATATTAATAAATAAGTTTTACACACTATTATTAGAAAATAACTCCATATATTACGTTATTTCTTTTAAAGGAGGGGGATGTAACATGTACACAGTGACATATATTAATAATATTCTAGCACTTTGTTATAATATTTATATAATATACATTCAAGTGCCATGCCATAAGTGCATGGTACTGTACATTCCTGAGTCTGCATATCTTGCATGCGCGACCACTTTGCAACATGATACATGCTCAATTCTTCCGCTAAAGCGGCATACACATATATGCTATTTAGCTTTCGCAAGCATTTATAACATAAGCAGACCGCTCCTCTGCCGGCGTCACTGGCAGCGCAGCTACTCGGTCTTAGCTAAGAAACCTTTGTTTAAAAAAGTAAGAATTATTCGATTCAAGATATATGAAGTGAACAGATATGTTAAATAAAAGCAAATAATAAACTTAAAAAGACTTAAACTATTTAATGGATGAAAGTGGGATTATAACAATACAGTTATATACTAGATCCCTTTGATGTAATAATTGGTTTTATGGATAATAGTAGATCAACAGAAAAGAGTTAATATTTTCAAACGTGTTAGCTTAGCTCCGGCACGATATCATAAGCTGCCTAAGGACCATCAGCCCAGCCTTTCGGGTGTCTGGTTCTTATAAATACTACTCCAAGTCTTCCCTTTTCTCGAAGAAGAAGCAGCCGGAGAGCTGGAGGAAGACAGGATTGCCAGGACATGATTGTCGCTTAGTACGTGTTTGGACTGCAGCGGCTTAAGAGCGCAGACGTAGCAGTTAAAAAAGATAAGCGCAAAGATAACATGGAAACAAGAAGATCGATAGAACTTTAAATGTACCTTTAAGACCTGTTATACATTGTCCTTCCATATTTTTCTAAGTATTTGTCGGAACGGGGTTAGTGATGTTCCCTGCAGCTTCTACGTCGTCCGTCATCTTTGCGTTTAAGTATTTTTTCTTCTTACCGGGAGTTGCAGCTGGTCTTGTGCAGGTCTCTTTCCAAAGTGAGTTTCTTTCTCGTTGGCCATTTGCCTTCAGACCTTCTTCTTCACTTGTCTTGCTTGACACTGTGGGTCCCGAACCTAGTTCTTAGTAAGTTTGACATTGGTCTCTGTAATGTCCTGTCATGACTTTCATTTTCTAACTTGTCTGACATGACGTTATACGTTATTCTTTACATTTTATTTGAATATAATTAGTTACTTTATCTCTTAATCTCCGACATATTCAAACTATGATTAGTAGGTAATTAAAAATTACCTCTAATCCATATGCTAGCTACTACCACTATGGTCTTAAGCTAGTTGTAACAGTTATATTTGTATTATATTATTATTAATTAGTAGGTAATTAAAAATTACCTCTAATCCATATGCTAGCTACTACCACTATGGTCTTAAGCTAGTTGTAATAGTTATATTTGTATTATACAGTTCTTTATAATCTATTTACATTTCTGTTGTTAAGCTATATTTACATATTACGTATTTACATGTGTTTGGGTAATATTTTATAATAGGTGATATAGGTTGATTTTTTGAAGAATTGGGCGACGGAGACTATATTGGAATTGTTTAGGGAAAGGGATTCAATCGGGTTAGATTGTAGGTATTTTTCCTCTGCTTATTATATTCTGTGCATTCTGTGAGTATGTGTTGAATTGTGATTTTTTTGTTACAATGTATACATTGTGAAGGTGGTTTTTTTTTTAATAAGAATTCATGGGTAAGTTTTGTGTATCCGAATCGAAGTCTTTGAAATTTAATGATGTCGGTTCGTTTAATGTTGTTATCTATTTTTATAGTGGTCTGACGTATTCCTCCAAACTTTACTTTTGTATTCTTTGAGGATGATGTCCTTCATGTACTTTGTTGTGTCTTTGTGGTTAAGCGTTTTGTTCTACTATATATGGGACACGGTAAGCTCTATTGGCCTGGTCCGCACAATACAATAATTGTAAATATAAATCATTGCCCTGAATGCCAGTGTGACCTGGAAGTCATATCAATATTATTTTGCGGTATTGGTGGGTTACTGTGTCTCGTATATAAGTTATGTTCGGATTTTGGTTGTTTACCTGGGTTACTGCCTGTGTTGCTGATAGTGAGTCTGAGCAAATTGCAAAGTGTTGTTTTTCGTTCAGTGCGTATTTAACGGGCAGTCAGTATGGCTGCTGCTTCAGCTGTGTAATTCGAGGTGTGAGGTGGGAGTAAAGCCGTTTTAACTAAGTTTGACTCAGTTGCGATGCTGTATGAGACTCCTTGCATTGTTTTTGATCCACCTCTTTGAGGCTAAGGAACTTTTTGTGAAATATTATTATTATATTATTTCACTTAGTGAAATAGTGAAGAGATAGGGTAATAGACTCTTTACGGAGGGACCATGGTGGTTTTAATATTTTGGGGTGTTGCTAGTGCAAATTTCGTCTTCGCATAAAAGATTATTGGTCGGGGTAGACCGAAAGGCTCCGAATGTTTTTCTCAATGGTAAATGGATTTAAGTTTTATTTTATAGGAAGGGGGTAGTTGCCGTAAAAAGATAAACATAGCATTAGTTGTATTTATTATTGATCTAGAGTTACAGCTGTATTTTTGGTTGGCTAACCGTTTCATAATGTAAAGTTTTTGTGCAATTTGGATTGTTAAGTTATCTATGTGTATGTGTTGTTTCCATCTGCATCTTTTTGCTATAATCAGCCCAAGGATTTTTATGATATTACTTAAATTGAGATTGTATGTTTTGAAGCTTAATTGAAAATTGCATTTCTTTTTCCTGCAGATATGGATGTATTTGCATTTATTTACTAAGAGTTTTGCTCCCGAGAATTCACACCAGTTTAAAATATCGGCAAAAAGGAGATTTATACTTACAATCATTGTGTTTTAGCTGAAACTACCAGCTACATGGCCCACGGGGGTCCCATAATTAAAAGCGTTTAGTTAAACATTATAAATCAAATTATTTATTATTAGATAAACTATTTCTAGTGGACATTTTAATTAGATCGAGTTGCTTATTATCAATGATTATTATAACTCCGAATATTTTGTTACTACAAAATTAATATCATATGATCTAGGGAAATTTAAATTACTAAGGTACTTTCGATAATGACGGCTTTTCTCTTTACTTCCAATAAAACTCTCTATTACTCTCCTCAATAATTTCTTTTTTATACCCTGTACCCATAGGGTATAAGGGTATATTAAAGTCGCTAAAATGTATGTAACAGGCAGAACTATACATTTCTGACCCCATAAAGTATATATATTTTTGATCAGCATCACTAGCCGAGTCGATTGAGCCATGTCCGTCTGTCTGTCCGTCTGTCCGTCCGTATGAACACCTAGATCTCGGAGACTATAAAAGCTAGAGCCACCAAATTTGGTGTGAACATGTGTCTAATGCATACACAGATCAAGTTTGTTTCAAAGCTTTGCCACGCCCACTTCCGCCCCCGCAAATCGGGAAACCGAATTACTAGAGCTGTATTAAAGATATCGTATTCTTACTTGGCACACCTAATTATATACCCAAACTGGACCAGCTGATCAAATTTTGTCGAAATCGGACAATAAATATCGGAGATATACCTATATGAGTTTTGCACTGAATTGCCAAGGCGACATTGGCTGGCAAGAGTGAGCGAGACAGCATGCGTTTGCTGTTGCTGCATGTTAAAGAGAATTTTGCATGAAATTGATGGCGATTTCGAGGATATTCTATTTCATTTAATATAACTAGTAGGTACAGGGTATACTCAATGTCGGAAGCACGCAGGATCATCATCAAACAGATCCAAGAATCAGAATACGCTTATGAGTTGCTTCACCTGAGACAACGTCCAGAACAACCACTCCATAGTAAAAGCTCTGTGGCAACATTACCACTAGTATTGGACGAAAACTCGGACAATAAATATCGGAGATATACCTATATGAGTTTTGCACTGAATTGCCAAGGCGACATTGGCTGGCAAGAGTGAGCGAGACAGCATGCGTTTGCTGTTGCTGCATGTTAAAGAGAATTTTGCATGAAATTGATGGCGATTTCGAGGATATTCTATTTCATTTAATATAACTAGTAGGTACAGGGTATACTCAATGTCGGCAGGGACGACTTGCTTGCTTCATTTTTCTTGTTTCCTTTCTTTTGACTTTCCTTATCTTTTTCTTGATTCTCTCTTATTTATTCGCGATCTCTCTCACATTTAACCCGCCTTTTTTTCTAAATCTTTTTAGGCTTTATTTTTACAAAAAGGATTCTCCCGCAAGGAAGACGAAGGTGTCATACTTTGCAGAAAAAATTGAAATGATGGAGTACCTATGGGAGAACTTTGAGAAAGGTCATCAGGAGTTGATGGAAAAATTGAATCATCAACCATCTGACCACGACTACTTCAAAAAAGAGTACCACCCCAAGATGAAAAAGACGGTAGATGAAATTATAAAAATCTGGAAGGCTCAGATACTCAAACTGGAAGAGGAATCAGAGGCCGATCAGAAAGGAGAGCGGCAAAAGATAGTGCCACTGATGCGCCAACAGAAGGCAATGATTGCATCATTACTCCGAATTTTGAATCAGATAACATCTGAAGGAAAAGTTCACTACAAGCCAATCATTGAAAAACAGTGGAAAGAGATTGAACTAATCGACTTTGAAATATATAAGGCAGTAGCAGAACCTGTGAGCATTGGATATGACTTCAATGCGTATGTGGACGCCGAGAAGTTAGTGCTCAACTTTGCCATAACAGCAGAAAAGGAGGTGCCTGTACAAGCAGGGTCGGCACTCCAATTACCAAAAATATCCATCCCAAAGTTTGATGGAAACTATTTGAAATGGCAACAATTTCATGACATCTTTGCAAAGATGGTGCATGATTCAATCGTGCCTGCGGTACAAAAAATGTGGTACCTAAAGGCAAATCTTTTCGGAGAAGCGGAAATGTTAATAAGGCATCTGGAATTAACAGAAGCCAATTATGACACGGCTTGGAAAATGCTGCAAGAACGATTCAGCAATAAGCGTGTGTTGGTTACGGCAGTTTTCGAAAAGTTATTTGATCATCCTAACATTGGAAACGACGCCCTGTCAATAAAGAATCTTCATGATAATATTCATGAATCTTTGCAAGCCTTAAAGAATATAGGCATTGACACAGAAACTTGGGATTCCATTATAATTTTCCATATGACGAGAAAATTAGATAGACTTACCCACACTTTATATGAACAATCCCTTTCCGATACAAGGGAATTGTAGAAGACCAAGGAGTTCCTGGCATTTTTGGAACAACGTTTCCTTGCCCTAGAGGCGATTGGTACCAAGCAGACCAGAGAAAAGCAAAAAATATGTGCATCAGCGTCTGGCACAAACTCATCTTCATGTCCGTTCTGTAGTAAATTGAATCACAAACTGTTTCAGTGTGATAAATTCAAAACTAAATCTGCAGCAGAACGTTTAAACTGGGTACAGCGACAGAGAATGTGTGTCAATTGTTTTAAAACCGACCACATGTCAAAGGCTTGTACCTGGAAGGGATGCTTGAAGTGCGAAAAAAACACAATACATTGTTACATTTGGGAAACAACAACTTGAAACCAAATATAACAACCGCGGCCTCAGCTGCATCCACATACGGAAGCCAGAAAAATTACACCTTACTAGCGACAGCCAGGGTAATTGTGAAAGGAACCAATGAGCGGGAAGGAGAATTTCGTGCTCTCCTAGACAGTGATTTCCAGGTCAATCTAATCTCAGAGAGATTAGTAAAGCAATTATCATTGAAAATAGAAAAGGCATTGCTACGAATCGAAGGAGTAGGAGGGCAACCACAGATCAGTAGATCCAGAGTAAATGTACTTGTGAAATCAAAATACACCGATTTCAGTACAAGAGTGAAAGCATTTGTGCTACCGCACATTGTAGCAGATCAACCCACTGAAGCAATAAATCAGAAGTTTGACTTGCCGAAAAACATACACCTTGCAGATCCCAACTTCAACAAGACTAGTAAAATCGATTTATTACTAGGAGCAGATCACCATTTCTCGATTCTACTACCTGGACAAGTAAAACAGAATAAGTGTCCAACTCTCCAAAATTCAGAATTTGGTTGGATCATTGCTGGAAAGATAAATATGGCTACATCTGCACCTGCTACTTGTATGGTGGCGACCACGCCTGATGAACTGTTGGAGCGTTTCTGGAAACTGGATACCTTAGAACCTGAAAAAATATATAAAGGTCCAGAGGAAGAATATTGCGAAAAGCATTTCTTGGACAATTTACATAAAGCTGCGGATGGAAGATTGGTTGTAAAACTGTCATTCGCTGAAGACTCTTCATCGTTAGGGGAGTCTCGTGATGTGGCGGTTAGGAGGTTCCTATCACTGGAAAATAGGATGAGCCCAGAAATAAAGGCTGAATATGTGAAGTTCATGAAGGAATATGAACAGCTTGGACACATGAAAGAAGTATTGCCAGAAAAAATACCAAAGCAGCATTACTTCATACCTCATCATTGTGTTCTTAAACCTGACAGTATCACAACAAAATTAAGAGTGGTAGTTGATGCTTCATGTAAAACATCTTCAGGAAAGTCTTTGAATGATATCTTGTGCCCAGGACCAGTGGTACAAAGTCAGCTATTTTCAATCCTACTGAGGTTTAGGACACATAAATATGTTTTCACTGCGGACATAGAGAAAATGTACAGACAAGTGTGGATTAATCCAGATGATCAATTCAACCAAATGATTGTCTGGAGGTACAGCCCAAATGAGAAACTAAAATATGTATTATCATTTGAAGACAGTCACATATGGAACAACGTCGGCTCCATTCCTCGCAACAAAAAGTTTGGATTTTTTGGCAATTAAAAACAAGGAAAAATTTGCCGCTGGAGCAACAACACTAAAAGATGATTTCTATGTGGATGGTTGCCTTACTGGAGCAGACAGCTTGGCAGAAGCACTGCAAATCAGGCAAGAGCTGGTTAAAATCCTAAAACCAGCCGGATTCAATCTAAGAAAATGGTGCTCAAACAATGCACAGCTACTGGAGGACATCCCAAAGGACGACATATGCAGTAGCATTAATTTAGGTGATGAACTGGATCAATTAAGTGTGAAAACTTTAGGCATAACTTGGATGCCTAAAGAGGATAAGCTTTGTGGAAAGGCCCAGCGACACATGAGAGGAATCACAAGACGTGTAATCCTATCAGAAATAGGGCAAATATTTGATCCATTGGGACTATTTGCGCCTGTAGTCGTACGTGCCAAAATCCTACTGCAACACATAGCGTTCATAAAATTGGAAATGGATGCCGAGTTACCAGCTAATCTGGAAAATCAGTGGGAAGCATATCGTGCGGATTTGCAAGAATTAAATCGAATGCAAATGCCCAGGCACATATACGACAGAAATGTGCCAACTACGCGTCAAATACACACTTTTGTAGACGTTTCAGAAAAGGCATATGGAGCTGCTGTTTACATCCGGGCTACATACAAAAACGGACAGATTTCCGTGAGACTACTATGCGCAAAGTCACGAGTAGCTCCATTGGAAAAGCAATCATTGCCGCGTCTGGCGCTATGTGCAGCAGTGCTGGGAGCAGAACTTACAAACAGAGTTCGACATGATCTCCAAATGGAAGCAGAAAATGTTGAAGCCGTTTTGTGGTCAGATTCAACAATTGTATTGTCATGGATTAACTCTCGGGCATCTAATTTTCATACGTTTGTGGCAAACAGACTTACGAAAATACATGCTGTCTGCAGTCCAACACAATGGCGGCATGTATCGTCAGCCCTGAACGCGGCAGATGTTCTATCAAGAGGGATACCAGCATCTCAATTAAGTACGCACAATTTATGGCTATATGGACCATTATTCTTGCACGGGCCACGATCCCACACGACTGATACTTCAGAACGGAAAACCAAGGTATTCAGCATGGCAGCAGTGAACAACAAGGCTCAAAACGAAATGGATAATACGTGGATATACAAAATAAACCACAAGAATTCATTCTACCGACTGCAGCGAATCGTCGCATACGTTCGGAGGTTCAGCAGCAAGCTTAACAGGCGTGCAACAACGCAGCTTGAAGTAGAGGAATTGGAGGAAGCACGCAGGATCATCATCAAACAGATCCAAGAATCAGAATACGCTTATGAGTTGCGTCACCTGAGACAACGTCCAGAACAACCACTCCATAGTAAAAGCTCTGTGGCAACATTACCACTAGTATTGGACGAAAACTCCACCATTAGAGTAGCAACTAGATTGCAACAAGCTCCCGTACCAAGGGATACAAGGAACCCGTATTTACTTCCTTACGGGGATCCTATTGTAAAGATGATCCTGCAGAAACTACATGAAGAAAACATGCATTGCGGGCAAGAGGCTCTTCGTGGTATTGCTCGACAGCATTATCACATTATCAAGATCAAGTCAATGATCAGAAATGTAATCCAAAATTGTGTAAACAAGTCATGGGAGATCTACCGGAGCATCGAGTCTCACAAGCTCGACCGTTCCTTAACGCAGGTATTGACTACTGCGGACCTCTCTGGATTCACCACAAGGTGAGAGGAAAAAGGCCAGACAAGGCATACATAGCTGTGTTCGTATGCTTTGCAACTAAGGCTATACATTTGGAACTGGTGGGCGACTTATCCACATCCTCATTTTTGGGCGCCTTACACCGCTTCATAGGAAGACGAGGAAAATGTCAAACACTCCATTGTGACAATGCTACAAACTTTGTAGGAGCGCACAACCAATTGAAAGAACTGACTGAGTCAATCCACTCCAAGAAGGCCTCAAGTGCTATTTTTGAATTTTGCTTTAAAAAAGGAGTACAGTTCAAATTCATTCCGCCACGTTCACCACATCTCGGAGGCTTATGGGAGGCAGCAGTAAAATCAGCCAAACACCTGATCCTCAAGAATGTGTCAACAGCGAATTTAACATTCGAACAGCTGTCAACAATCATTGTTAATGTGGAGGCAGTACTCAACTCACGGCCATTAACACCAAACTCAAATGACCCAAATGATTTGACCGCCCTGACGCCAGGTCATCTGCTTATTGGCGAGCCATTAGTAGCACAACCAGATGCAGAAACGGTCCAAAGGAGATCGTTACCCGAACAATGGGAGTTAGTTCAGAGATTGAAACACACTTTCTGGACACAATGGTCACAAGAGTACTTGCAGGAACTACAGAGTGCTTCCAAGTGGAAGAAACCATACAACAATGTCAAGGAAGGAATGATGGTGATCCTAAAAGAAGACAACGTGCCAATGCTACAATGGCCGATTGGACGAATCATCAAGAAATACCCTGGTCCCGATGGATACGTAAGGGTGGTGGATGTAAAAACTGCTAAAGGAATCTTCAAACGAGCGATTCACAAACTGGCTCCACTACTTCCAAACGTAGAGCCAGGCGAAAAGCGAAAATTGGACAGCACAGATGAAGGTAATAGACAACCAACCAAGAACATGGAGGAGCATGGCGAACCAAAGCCAAAACGCATCGCTACAGCACTACCAACTCTAGCAGTAACAATTTCAATGATGTTATTTATGCTACCACTGGCTCTGGCGCAGTCAGTAAACACAACACAACTTGACGATAAACCAGGCATATACTACGAAAAGATTGGAACATCTCAATTTACTGGATCTGACTGGACCATTATTGCGTATTATGATTTAAATACGTATTTGGAATAAGTTGAGTCATATGCCAATGGATTAAAACGAGTAGGAGACATGTGTCCACAACTATCTCCACCAGAGCCATGTTTTGCAATGCAACGGCACTTGCATCACATCTTCGACGAAATAATAGCAGGAAATGAATTTCTGCACATTAAGCGGATGAAACGAGCTCCATTGGAAATCGTTGAGTCCATCGCCAAAGGAATATTTGGCATTCTGGACTCAGAATACGCGGAAGAAATGTCACAAAAGATCAAAAAGGTGAAAGTCAATGAAGAATATTTACTGACATTGATGCGAAATCAGACATCAATCATTGACTCAACTATAAACATATTTAAAAGAGATGAAGAAACTGTCAAGAAACGCTTCAAACAATTGGATCAACAAATGAGTGACCTATCAAATACGGTATCAGACGCAGTAAAGTTACTCCAGTGGTACATTACAGTGACCACTCAACTATCTTTGATAGCGGCAAACTTGCAACGCATACAGGCAGAGTTTACCCATGTGCTTACTGATATCCACCACAACCAGATTAGCCCACTTCTACTGTCTCCGAAACAACTACACCAGCAGGCGGCACAATTAAGAGCTCATCTTCCACCAGGATTGGCGTTGCCAGGATCGGACACTGACATAATGCCATTATATAAACTCATGAAGGCGGAAGGAACTATAGTGAAGGATCATGTCATCTTTAAGATCACCTTGCCTCTCTTATCCACTGAGACGCTGGAGTTATATAACTTAATTCCCATTCCGGCAATCGGTCATCATGGAATCATGATCATGGATGTTGAAATCCCAATTATCGCAGTAAATAGACACAGAGATCAGTACATTGGTTTGTCAACAAAAGACCTGGCACAATGCTACCCAATGAAGGAAGAAGAATACATTTGTTTCGACAAACAAACAACTTTCACTACTAATAGTAGCTGCGAGTTTCAATTGTTTAGAGATAAGACGTCAACAATGTGCCATATCAAGCAAACCAACAAGGCGTTTGTATGGTACGACCTGCACTACAAAAATCGCTGGATATTTGCGACAAAATCGCCGATGGAACTATCAGCAGTATGCGATGACAATATGATCAGCGTGACCATTAATCAAGGAGGTCTTGTATTTATGGATCCAGGGTGCACACTAAAACACCCCGCACTTCAAGTTTCTGGTCACCGTGTGGAAACTACCGAATTGCTGAACTTATCATATGCACGATTTGGCAACTTCTCATATGGCACAATACCAAATATAACCAAGGCCACCTTGATGAACAATACTTTGCAATTAGGCTCTCAGGAACTAGAGAGTTTAAGCAATCAACTATTAGCCACGACCCAGATGCAACTACCAAATGAACTTGAAGTACCCCACCACCACCATTACATTTCATATGCAGCGCTGGCAACATTCGTAATATTACTGGTTGCATATGTAATAAAGGTGTGGAGTACAAAGAGACCCGTCAACCTTCAACCAGACCAACACGAGATGACCCAACAAAAAGAAGGAAGAGAATCTAACAAACAACAGGCATCCAGTTCACAGGAATTTGAGATCAACGTAGAGTAATGTTGAACAAGTGTTCAACGGCCGGGAGTATGTTGGTGCTTGGTTCAAATAGATATACACTAGTCGGCATAATTATTTTGACAAAAAAAAAATGAACACTTTTTTCAATAACTTTTATTTGGTTTGACAAAACAAAATTAAATTTTTTCTACTATAACTTATTAATTTTATGAACTTAAAAACAATTCCATTTGTAACTTTACGTAAGTAGCTTGTTAGTAATAAATTAAACAAATTTTTGGGCCATGGCATAAGTATTTTGACAGGGAATAAACTAACAAAAAACAAAAGATTAAGTTAAAGAAAATATGAAAAGTGATTTTAATTTAATAAAAAGTGGAACCTCCTTTGGTTTCAATTACTTTTTGAAGACCACGAGGTCCTGAATCTAACAAATTTTTAAGGATTTCTGGAGAAATCTCTTTCCAAAGGAAAGTGACCTCAGAAATGATTTCTTCTCTACTTTTGTGTAACGAAACTGCTCTTTTTCGTTTCAAAAGAGACCAGACGTTTTCAATGATGTTAAGATCTGGACTTTGAGGAGGCCAGTTCAATCTAGTAACTCCAGTATCCTTAAGAAAATTTGTTATCACCGCATCCTACTAAGGGAATTTAAAAAAATTGTGTTTCTGAAGCCTCAAAATGCTGCAGATTTATTGAATTTGAGTCCAGAAAACACAATTAGTGAGCGCACTGTCCGGAGACGATTAAAGGAAGCAAATTTTAAGACCTACAAAGCCAAAGACGTGCCTTACATTTCGAAGGTTAATAAACTTAAAAGACTTACCTTCGCAAGGGAATACGTCACCAAGCCTAAAGAGTTCTGGAGAAAGGTTTTGTGGACAGATGAGAGCTCATTTGAGTATAACTCGTCCAAAAATAAATTTTTCATTAGAATGCCCAAAGAACAAAGGCAAAAAACACGGCCCGTTTTTGAAAAAGTTAGCCATGGTGGCGGCTCCCTCATGTGCTGGGGTGCGTTTCTTAAAAAGGCCTGGGAGATTTCGTTCCCATCACCGGTTCGATGAACCAACACCAATATTTAAGTGTCCTGAACAATAATGCCTTTGCTCCTGGAGAAAGACTTATCGGGGACTCCTTTATACTGCAGCAGGACAACGCGCCATGCCACAAGGCTCGCATGATAACAAATTTTCTTAAGGATACTGGAGTTACTAGATTGAACTGGCCTCCTCAAAGTCCAGATCTTAACATCATTGAAAACGTCTGGTCTCTTTTGAAACGAAAAAGAGCAGTTTCGTTACACAAAAGTAGAGAAGAAATCATTTCTGAGGTCACTTTCCTTTGGAAAGAGATTTCTCCAGAAATCCTTAAAAATTTGTTAGATTCAGGACCTCGTGGTCTTCAAAAAGTAATTGAAACCAAAGGAGGTTCCACTTTTTATTAAATTAAAATCACTTTTCATATTTTCTTTAACTTAATCTTTTGTTTTTTGTTAGTTTATTCCCTGTCAAAATACTTATGCCATGGCCCAAAAATTTGTTTAATTTATTACTAACAAGCTACTTACGTAAAGTTACAAATGGAATTGTTTTTAAGTTCATAAAATTAATAAGTTATAGTAGAAAAAATTTAATTTTGTTTTGTCAAACCAAATAAAAGTTATTGAAAAAAGTGTTCATTTTTTTTTTGTCAAAATAATTATGCCGACTAGTGTAAGTACACAAAATACCACTACATTCTACACAAATATTACCCGAATTATAATAACTAAATAATAGCAAATAATTCCCATATTGTAAACGCTTGTGACCCATAATTAATAAGTAAATCTTGGGTAACCCTCTCATAGCAGTTATTGGCTATCAATTCATTCAGTACCCCTGCTAGGGTCAGCAATAATCAATCAGTTGCTGACCTAGCAGCTACGTAATGAAAGGTGGAGCTAAAATGACCTATGCAGCGGGGCCTATATAAGTAGAGTCTAGTTCTTAGGCTAATTAGAATTCAATATCTGTAAGCAACGGGTGTGCATCGCTGTGTCTTTGGCCCCCAGTTACAATATAAATTCTCAAACCCTTCGTGGTCCACCCAATTCAAGTGTTGGTTGCGACAGCCCTATGCCACTAGATTATGTTCTAGGGGCATCTTTATTATAATCAATAAAAATATAAATAAATATACATATATATACCCTGCAATATTACTTGCGTTTTTATTTCGAAACATATACCATGTACTCATAGGGTAAAAGGGTATATTAAAGTCGCTAAAATGTATGTAACATTCAGAAATATACATTTCTGACCCCATAAAGTATATATATTTTTGATCAGCATCACTAGCCGAGTCGATTGAGCCATGTCCGTCTGTCTGTCCGTCCGTATGAACACCTAGATCTCGGAGACTATAAAAGCTAGAGCCACCAAATTTGGTGTGAACATGTGTCTAATGCATACACAGATCAAGTTTGTTTCAAAGCTTTGCCACGCCCACTTCCGCCCCCGCAAATCGGGAAACCGAATTACTAGAGCTGTTTTAAAGATATCGTATTGTACTGAAATGCCAAGGCGGCATAGGCAGAGAAGAAAGAGCTATATAGCATTCGCTGTAGCTGCATGTAAAAAAAAATTTTGTATAAAATTGATGGCTAATTCGAAGGTGTTTTTTTAATGTTGGTACAGGGTATACTCAATGTCGTCAGGGACGACTTGCTTGCTTCATTTTCTTTTATATATTTTTTTTGTTGGCAAAAAGGAGGGTCATATTTGACGGGAATAAAAATTATAACAAAAGTTGACTCACCCCTTTTTCTCCAAATCCAACGATGAAAGCGCTTCCATTCTGGATCGGTGTTAATTTCTTTTATTTTTGGTTAACTTTCACTGAAAACTAGAAGGATGGGCTAACTTCGGCCGTGCCGAAGTTCGTATACCCTTGCAAACTGTTATTTAACAATTACACATTTATAATGTGACAAAATCATTAGAAAGCATTTAATGTATGTATGTTATGAAACAAGTCAAACCTACATTAAATGTTCGTAGCTTAAGAAAAAAAAGTAATTCGACAAAAAAAATTTTTTTGGTCCGATTGTTCCTATGGGAGCTATAGCATATAGATGACCGATTTTGCTGAAACTTAGCATAGACATTTCTATATATACTAAACTTCCAAAAACCAAGTTTCGTGACAATCACTTTCAAAACACCCAAGTTATTGCTCTGAGACTATATTCTTGGCCGATCGTTCCTATGGGAGCTATATGATATAGTCAACCGATTCTGATAAAACTTGGTGGATTTGTTTGAAGGTGTATTAAACTTATGAACACCAAATTTCGTAACAATTGATTGAAAAACAACAAAGTTATTGAAGTGTAATTCTATTCTTGACCGATCGTTCCTATGGGAGCTATATGATATAGTCATCCGATCGGGATGATTCCGAGATATACAATGCCTGCAGCAAAAAGAAGCCTGGGTGCAAAATTTCAGCTCTGTAGCTTTAAGGGTCTCGGAGGAGAAGCTGTTGATCCAGACAGACGGACAGACGGACAGACGGACCGACGGACAGACGGACAGACGGACATGGCTATATCAACTCAGCTCGTCGTGCTGATCAAGAATATATATACTTTATATAGTCGGAAACGCTTCCTTCTATGCGTTGCAAACTTTTGACCAAAATTAATATACCCTTGCAAGGGTATAAAAATGCTGAAGAGACACAATAAAGGAGGAGAGAAAAAATCGCGCCAAAAAAAAGGAGAGAGGGAAAAAGTTTTTTTCACTGGATTAATGGGGCTTCTTCCCCCTTTTTTTATACAAATTGAAATTTGGAAACTTATATTGCGAATCAGAATTTTAAGTACATCGTATACCGGTTTCTTTTGTTTTTTTATACCCTTGCAAGGGTATATTAATTTTGGTCAAAAGTTTGCAACGCACAGAAGGAAGCGTTTCCGACTATATAAAGTATATATATTCTTGATCAGCACGACGAGCTTAGTTGATATAGCCATGTCCGTCTGTCCGTCTGTCTGGATCAACAGCTTCTCCTCCGAGGCCCTTAAAGCTACAGAGCTGAAATTTTGCACCCAGGCTTCTTTTTGCTGCAGGCATTGTATATCTCGGAATCATCCCGATCGGATGACTATATCATATAGCTCCCATAGGAACGATCGGTCGAGAATAGAGTTAAACCTCCATAACTTTGTTGTTTTTGAATCAAATATTACAAAATTTGTTGTTTATTAGTTTGGTATACTTTCTAGCATATCCACCAAGTTTTATTAGAATCGGTTGACTTTATCTTATAGCTCCCATAGGAACGATCGGTCAAGAATATAGTCTCAGAGCAATAACTTGGGTGTTTTGAAAGTGATTGTCACGAAACTTGGTTTTTGGAAGTTTAGTATATATAGAAATGTCTATGCTAAGTTTCAGCAAAATCGGTCATCTATATGCTATAGCTCCCATAGGAACAATCGGACCAAAAAATTTTTTTTTGTCGAATTACTTTTTTTTCTTAAGCTACGAACATTTAATGTAGGTTTGACTTGTTTCATATGCTTTCTAATGATTTTGTCACATTATAAATGTGTAATTGTTAAATAACAGTTTGCAAGGGTATACGAACTTCGGCACGGCCGAAGTTAGCCCATCCTTCTAGTTTTTTATACCCTTGCAGAGGGTATTATAAAATTGGTCAGATGTTTGTAACGCATAGAAATATACGTTTCCGACCCCATAAAGTATATATATTCTTGATCAGCATCAATAGACGAGTCGATTGAGACATGTCCGTCTGTCCGTCTGTCCGTCTGTCTGTTTAAATCACGATGACAGCCTCAAATTTCAAGCTACATGGTTGAAACATAAAAAGTTAAGTTCCTTGATCTATGAAGTATGGTGGTATTGAAAATTAGTCGGATCGGATAATTATCACCGGAGCTATTAACTAAAACGTGGAGGTACCTCGAGTAAAATAAGCAATTTTCTTTGGCAGCAAAGAAACAAAAACAAATTCCAAGAAATCTGCCGTACAAACACAAAAGACCCGAGTTCGAATCCGCGCGGCACCAAATAAGAAATATATAAAATTATTGTTTTTTTGTTGTTGCATCTAAATTCAATTTTTACCCATACACCCTACACCAAGTTTGAACAAGATCGGATAATTATTAAGGTTACAAATCAATAATCAATTTGATAGAAATTAAATGTATGTATTTTAATGCTCACGCACACACATACATATGCAAAAATTCAACCACCACGCGGTGTGAGAGAGAGACAGAAATATTTGTGTTGTGTTCTTACACAAAACGAAATTGAAAGAGCGAGATGCAATGGGTTCGCATATATGTCGAATTAGCTTACGTCAGCTAGGAAAGGACGGTGGCGTAGTATGTAGAGATCGGTGCCACGATGGGCTCGGTGTTTGGTGGTTCAATTGCTCGCTCGGTGATGAAGTGAAGATTTTAAGATGTGTTTTTTTTGTTTTTTTTTTATTTTGTTAAACATTTATACCAATTATTTTGCTGCAAGGGTATACAAACTTCGGCAGAGCCGAAGTTAGCTTCTTTGATATTTTTTTTTTTGTTTTTATACCCTTGCAAAAAGGGTATATTAATTTTGGTCAGAAGTTTGCAACGCATAGAAGGAAGCATCTCCGACTATATAAAGTATATATATTATTGATCAGCACGACGAGCTGAGTTGATATAGCCATGTCCGTCTGTCCGTCTGTCTGTCTGTCCGTCTGTCCGTCTGTCCGTCTGTCCGTCTGGATCAACAGCTTCTCCTCCGAAACCCTTAAAGCTACAGAGCTGAAATTTTGCACCCAGGCTTCTTTTTGCTGCAGGCATTGTATATCTCGGAATCATCCCGATCGGATGACTATATCATATAGCTCCCATAGGAACGATCGGTCGAGAATAGAGTTAAACCTCCATAACTTTGTTGTTTTTGAATCAAATATTACAAAATTTGTTGTTTATTAGTTTGGTATACTTTCTAGCATATCCACCAAGTTTTATTAGAATCGGTTGACTTTATCTTATAGCTCCCATAGGAACGATCGGTCAAGAATATAGTCTCAGAGCAATAACTTGGGTGTTTTGAAAGTGATTGTCACGAAACTTGGTTTTTGGAAGTTTAGTATATATAGAAATGTCTATGCTAAGTTTCAGCAAAATCGGTCATCTATATGCTATAGCTCCCATAGGAACAATCGGACCAAAAAATTTTTTTTTGTCGAATTACTTTTTTTTCTTAAGCTACGAACATTTAATGTAGGTTTGACTTGTTTCATATGCTTTCTAATGATTTTGTCACATTATAAATGTGTAATTGTTAAATAACAGTTTGCAAGGGTATACGAACTTCGGCACGGCCGAAGTTAGCCCATCCTTCTAGTTTTTTATACCCTTGCAGAGGGTATTATAAAATTGGTCAGATGTTTGTAACGCATAGAAATATACGTTTCCGACCCCATAAAGTATATATATTCTTGATCAGCATCAACAGCCGAGTCGATTGAGACATGTCCGTCTGTCCGTCTGTCTGTTTGTTCGTCGCTTTTCGAACTTAAGTTTTAAGCTACGTAGTTGAAACTTGGTAGTTAGCTTTCTTAAAGGTGTAGGTAGACAAAGTATGAAAATCGGTCGGATCGGATTACTATATGATATATCCAATATCGGAATAATAGGGTTCCAATTAAAAATTTTTTATTTTTCTTTTGGAATATAAATCTAATTTGTACCAAAACACTACCCACCAAGTTTGACTCAAATCGGATAATTATTACGGCTACAAATCAATAAAACAAATCATCCATATAAGATATTTACTCCAGCAACAAAAAAATTGCAAAGAAATCTGCCGTACCAACACAAGAGACCCGAGTTCGAATCCGCGCGGCACCAAATAAGAAATATATAAAATTATTGTTTTTTTGTTGTTGCATTTAAATTTAATTTGTATCCAAACACTATAATCCAAGTTTGAACTAAATCGGATAATTATTAAGGTTACAAATCAATAATCAGATTTGAATGAAATTAAATTTATTTTAATGCTCACGCACACACATACATATACAAAAATTCAACCACCACGCGGTGTGTGAGAGAGACAGAAATATTTTAGTTGTGTTCTTACACAGAACGAAATTGAAAGAGCCAGATGCAATGGGTTTGAATATATGTCGAATAAGCTTATGCTTGATAAGAAAGGACGGTGGCGTAGTATGTAGAGATCGGTGGCACGATGGGCGCGGTGTTTGAAGGTTCGATGCTCGGTGAAAAAGTGAAAATTTTTAGTTCTGTTTTTTCTTCTGTTTTGTTTTTATACCCTTGCAGAGGGTATTATAAAATTGGTCAGATGTTTGTAACGCATAGAAATATACGTTTCCGACCCCATAAAGTATATATATTCTTGATCAGCATCAATAGACGAGTCGATTGAGACATGTCCGTCTGTCCGTCTGTCTGTTTGAATCACGATGACAGCCTCAAATTTCAAGCTACATGGTTGAAACATAAAAAGTTAAGTTCCTTGATCTATGAAGTATGGTGGTATTGAAAATTAGTCGGATCGGATAATTATCACCGGAGCTATTAACTAAAACGTGGAGGTACCTCGAGTAAAATAAGCAATTTTCTTTGGCAGCAAAGAAACAAAAACAAATTCCAAGAAATCTGCCGTACAAACACAAAAGACCCGAGTTCGAATCCGCGCGGCACCAAATAAGAAATATATAAAATTATTGTTTTTTTGTTGTTGCATCTAAATTCAATTTTTACCCATACACCCTACACCAAGTTTGAACAAGATCGGATAATTATTAAGGTTACAAATCAATAATCAATTTGATAGAAATTAAATGTATTTTAATGCACGCACACACATCCATATGCAAAAATTCAACCACCACGCGGTGTGTGAGAGAGACAGAAATATTTGTGTTGTGTTCTTACGCAAAACGAAATTGAAAGAGCGAGATGCAATGGGTTTGCATATATGTCGAATTAGCTTACGTCAGCTAGGAAAGGACGGTGGCGTAGTATGTAGAGATCGGTGCCACGATGGGCTCGGTGTTTGATGGTTCAATGCTCGCTCGGTGATGAAGTGAAGATTTTAAGATGTGTTTTTTTTGTTTTTTTTTTATTTTGTTAAACATTTATACCAATTATTTTGCTGCAAGGGTATACAAACTTCGGCAGAGCCGAAGTTAGCTTCTTTGATATTTTTTTTTGATTTTGTTAAACATTTATAACAATTATTTTGCTGCAAGGGTATACAAACTTCGGCAGAGCCGAAGTTAGCTTCTTTGATATTTTTTATTTAAAAAACTCTTAAAATTTAAGTTAAAAATTCTTAAAAGTTAAATAAAAAGTTTGTCTTTGAAGAAACAAATATCAAAGAAGCTAACTTCGGCTCTGCCGAAGTTTGTATACCCTTGCAGCAAAATAATTTGTATAAATGTTTAACAAAATCAGAAAAAAAAAACAAAACAGAAGAAAAAAAACACCTAAAAATTTTCACTTTTTCACCGAGCATTGAACCATCAAACACCAAGCCCATCGTGCCACCGATCTCTACATACTACGCCACCGCCCTTTCTTATCAAGCGTAAGCTTATTCGACATATATTCAAACCCATTGCATCTGGCTCTTTCAATTTCGTTCTGTGTAAGAACACAACTAAAATATTTCTGTCTCTCTCACACACCGCGTGGTGGTTGAATTTTTGTATATGTATGTGTGTGCGTGAGCATTAAAATAAATTTAATTTCATTCAAATCTGATTATTGATTTGTAACCTTAATAATTATCCGATTTAGTTCAAACTTGGATTATAGTGTTTGGATACAAATTAAATTTAAATGCAACAACAAAAAAACAATAATTTTATATATTTCTTATTTGGTGCCGCGCGGATTCGAACTCGGGTCTCTTGTGTTGGTACGGCAGATTTCTTTGCAATTTTTTTGTTGCTGGAGTAAATATCTTATATGGATGATTTGTTTTATTGATTTGTAGCCGTAATAATTATCCGATTTGAGTCAAACTTGGTGGGTAGTGTTTTGGTACAAATTAGATTTATATTCCAAAAGAAAAATAAAAAATTTTTAATTGGAACCCTATTATTCCGATATTGGATATATCATATAGTAATCCGATCCGACCGATTTTCATACTTTGTCTACCTACACCTTTAAGAAAGCTAACTACCAAGTTTCAACTACGTAGCTTAAAACTTAAGTTCGAAAAGCGACGAACAAACAGACAGACGGACAGACGGACATGTCTCAATCGACTCGGCTGTTGATGCTGATCAAGAATATATATACTTTATGGGGTCGGAAACGTATATTTCTATGCGTTACAAACATCTGACCAATTTTATAATACCCTCTGTAAGGGTATAAAAACATAAGGAAAGAAATAAAATTCATTATGACAAAACATTAAACAAAATAAGAATAGCAGTAGGAGATTTAGTTTTATTAGCTAATAGCGCCGGCCATAAGTTAGAAAATAGATTTAAAGGTCCATTCCAAGTAATCAATATAAATAGTAATAACAACTGCACACTAAAAATCGAAAATAAAGATCTTAAAAAAAAAAAAAAAATAAATATAGAAAAGTGAGATGAATTTTTTTTCTCTCTCCTTCTAACATTTAAAGAATGACCGACTGGCAAGTGATTGTCGCACAAGCCAGAATTCTGAAAGAGGAACTGTTAAAATCAATAAAGTGTATCAGTCAAGATAGGACAATTAGTCCAAATACACTTGACAAGCACGTTGACATAATTCAAACCACTCTTCAGCAAATTCGTTTGCTTTTGAAAAAACATTTCGATTCCCTTACAGAAGGTCATAAGTGTGCCGCCAAAGCATTCTATAACGAGTGTAGAGACAAATCTGTCTCGGCGTTGGCAAAACACAATATTCAGTTCGCCAGAGTATCTGACCTAGATACAACGATAGTTCTCAACGAAGATAACGAATATAACAGGAAGAGCATAAATTTTACAATGGCGGAAAAAATAGCTGCCGATAGGGAATATGTGAGACAAGTTATGTCTTCAGTCCCTGAGTTTGATGGTCAAAAGACCTCACTCACCCGTTTCGTTACGGCATTAAAATTGGTCGAACGAACTAAAGGAGACCAGGAGGATTTGGCCATTGAAGCCATAAAGTCCAAGATCACCGGCTCCATTGCCCACAAAGTCCAAAACGAGACTACAATAATGGGCATAATAGAAAAACTAAAATATAACGTTAGAGGTGAATCAACCGACGTTATAATAGCAAAACTTATGAACGCCCAACAAAAAGGTAAAACAGCCTCAGAGTATGCTATGGAGCTTGACAGTTTGCGGAAGCAACTTGAAGCCGCTTTCATTGACCGTGGTTTAGATCCCGACAACGCTGAGGAATTCGCCACAAAAGAAGCTATGGAGGCGCTAATCCTCCAATGTCAGCATGAGCGAGTTCGTACTATACTGGAAGCTGGACACTTTAGTCGTTTTAGTGATGCTATGGGTAAATATATCCGTCTCATGACCCAAACGACTGGGAGTCCCAGTACCATATTGTACCAGCGTGGGAGGAATAATAGAGGCAGGTATTACTCTAACTACCAACGTGGTAGAGGCAACAGCCAGGGTAACTACAATGCCAACTATAATTCCAACAATTACCGGTCAAACAGAGGACAGTCCCATAACAGGGGACAGTCCCAATACCAATATAATAATAACGCTAGAAGAAGCATACCTAGCAGAAATATTCGCGTATCCCACAATGAAACGGGAAACACGCAAAACCCTTTAGATACAGAAGAGTAAGCACAAAACATGTGCATGCAATTAATTTTAATCTCAATATATTTGTTTCATTTTTTAATGTCGAAACAAATAAAAAATTAACATTTTTAATCGACACTGGTGCAGATATTTCAATTCTCAAAGAAGATTCAGATGTTCTAAATGACATCGACACGAATCACAAAATTAACATTCAAGGCATTGGTAAAGGAGCAATAAAGTCCAAAGGCCTAGCATCCTTAGAGATTCAAACCTCTAAATACATAATCCCACACGACTTTCATGTTGTACAGTCTGATTTTTCAATACCAAGTGATGGTATAATTGGCATTGATTTCATCAAAAGATTCAACTGCCAAATCGACTGCAAAGCGTCCGAAGACTGGTTAATACTAAGACCAGATAATTTAAAATTTCCTATTTATGTTCCAATAACATACAATTCTGGTAACACCTCAATTTTCATACCAGCAAGATCCCAAGTAGTCCGACAAATAAATCTCACCTTGAGTGAAGACGTTGTTTTGATTCCCAATCAGGAAATTCAACCAGGTATTTTCGTTGCAAATACATTGGCAACAAATGGAAATACAGTTGTCCGTTTGCTAAATGCAACCAATTCTGACAAAATAATAAAGATAAACACTTTAAAGTCAGAACCATTTTCGAACTACGATGTAGTTCCAACCACTCCTAAAGCTAGGGAAAATATGGTAATGTCCCAGCTAACTAAAAATTTTCCGCTCCAATTTAAAGAACAATTAACCCAACTATGCACCAGATATAGTGATGTATTTGGCCTTGAGACCGAAGCAATCACAACAAATAATTTTTATAGACAAAAATTGAGATTAAAAGACGAAGAACCGGTATATATCAAAAACTACCGGAGCCCGCATAGTCAAAAGGAAGAAATCCAAAAGCAGGTTGGAAAACTAATAGTCAACAATATAGTTGAACCATCTGTGTCTGAATATAATAGCCCACTGCTACTTGTTCCGAAAAAATCATTACCTGGCTCAGAAGACAAGAAATGGCGATTAGTTATTGACTATCGTCAAATCAATAAAAAATTATTGGCCGACAAATTTCCTCTTCCTCGAATTGAGGACATACTAGACCAACTAGGTCGAGCTAAATACTTCTCATGTCTTGACTTAATGTCAGGCTTCCACCAAATCGAACTTGAAGAAAGTTCAAGAAATATAACGTCATTTTCAACGAGCAACGGCTCTTATCGCTTCACGCGATTACCATTTGGTCTAAAGATAGCGCCTAATTCATTTCAGAGAATGATGACTATCGCATTCTCGGGACTAGATCCGTCCCAAGCATTCCTTTATATGGATGATTTAATAGTTATTGGTTGTTCCGAAAAACACATGCTAAAAAATCTGAACGATGTCTTCAATACATGTCGGAAACACAACCTCAAATTACATCCAGAAAAATGTTCATTTTTTATGCGCGAAGTGACTTTTCTAGGTCATAAGTGCACAGATAAAGGAATTTTACCTGATGACACAAAATATAATGTCATTAAGAATTATCCAGTCCCACATGATGCGGACAGCGCTAGACGGTTCGTTGCATTTTGCAACTATTATAGACGTTTTATTAAAAATTTTGCCGACTATTCCCGGCACATAACTCGATTATGTAAAAAGAATGTTCCCTTTGAGTGGACAATTGAATGCCAAAATGCATTCCAATATCTTAAAGAAAATTTAATGCGGCCAACCATATTACAATATCCTGATTTTAGCAAAGAATTTTGCATAATCACAGATGCAAGCAAACAAGCGTGTGGAGCGGTTTTAACCCAAAACCGAGATGGACTCCAACTTCCAATCGCTTATGCATCGCGTTCATTCACCAAAGGTGAAAGTAATAAGAGCACAACGGAACAAGAACTAGCAGCCATTCATTGGGCCATAACACATTTTCGCCCATATATTTATGGCAAACATTTCACAATAAAAACAGACCACAGACCTTTAACATATTTATTTTCCATGGTAAATCCTAGCTCAAAATTGACTCGCATGCGGCTCGAACTGGAAGAATACGACTTCACAGTTGAGTATCTAAAGGGAAAAGACAATTTCGTGGCAGATGCCCTATCTCGGATCACAATAACCGAGTTAAAAAACATTCAAAATAAAGTCCTGAAAGTCACTACCAGGCAACAGTACAGACAAAATAAATCCTGCGCAGGAAAAGAAAAAGAGACTTTGCCAAGGCAAAGTACTCCAAATGCTTCTATGCCCAACGTTTACCAAGTTATAAATAATGACGAGGTACGAAAAGTAGTGGCCTTGCATATAACAAATAAACTGTGTTACTTGAAACACGGAAATAAAGTTATTGCAAGAATCGATATTGGCGACCTATATACTAATGAAAAACTTGACTTAGGTCAGTTCTTTCAAAGGCTTGAAAAGCAAGCCGGTATATTAAAAATAAGCCATATCAGAACGGCACCGTGGGAAAAGATCTTTGAATTTATTTCAATAGATACTTTTAAAGAAATGGGCAATGATAAATTGAAATCATTAAGAGTAGCGCTACTCAACCCGGTGACCATAATAAGAAATGAAAAAGAAAAAGAAGCAATTTTGTCTGAAAATCATGATGATCCAATACAAGGTGGTCATAATGGCATAACAAAAACTTTAATAAAAATAAAAAGACACTACTATTGGAAAAATATGACGCGTCAAATAAAAGAGTACATACGTAGTTGTCCAAAATGCCAAAAGTCGAAAACGACAAAACATACAAAGACCCCACTAACAATAACAGAAACGCCCATGAGTGCCTTTGACAGAGTAATAGTGGATACTATAGGTCCACTACCGAAATCTGAAAACGGTAACGAATACGCAGTAACCCTGATCTGTGACCTAACAAAGTATTTGGTAGCCATCCCTGTTCAAAATAAGAACGCTAATACCATTGCGAAAGCAATATTTGAATTTTTTATATTAAAGTACGGTCCAATGAAGACGTTCATTTCGGACATGGGCACTGAATATAAAAATTCAATAATAAGCGATCTGTGCAAATATCTAAAAATAGACAACATAACGTCTACTGCACATCACCACCAAACCGTGGGACAGTGGAAAGAAGTCATAGAACTTTTAATGAATACATCCGATCATATATATCAGTTGATAAAACTGACTGGGATGTTTGGCTCCAATATTTTACATATTGTTTTAACACGACCCCCTCTATGGCACATGGTTATTGTCCATATGAGTTAGTTTTTGGCAAACAAAGCAATTTGCCAAAACAATTTAATTCTATAACTAATATTAATCCATTATATAATGTAGATGATTACGCTAGAGAAGCTAAGTTTAGATTAGAGCAAGCCTATAAAAGGGCAAGGCTTATGCTAGAAGAGCATAAGGTAAAGAATAAGGAATTATACGATAAGAACATAAACAACTTTAAAATAAAAATAGGAGATAAGGTTCTTGTTAAGAATGAAACGGGCCATAAGTTAGAATCTAAGTATCTAGGCCCATATAGAGTAGAAGCAATAGAAGATAAGGATAATATTTTAATAAGAGATAAAAGAAATAAAGCACAAAGAGTGCATAAGGATAGGTTAAAAATTTTTAAATAACAAACAGAAAAATTTTTCTCTAGTATTTACAAAATCTAAAGTGTATACATTGAAAATAAGGAAAGTTATTTGCATATACAAAAAAAAAAAAAAAAAAAAAAAAAAAAAATGCATACATGTAAGGGAAAAATATATATATTCATTGACGGACGTCAAATTTTTTTTTAAATAACACGAATTACTTTATAAAGTCATTTACTTCATATACACATATATAATAACTTCACTAGATTACGTTATTCTTTAAAAAGGGGAGGTGTAGTGAATTCACATGTCGGTTTTAAATGACTTCAGCACAGCTTGTAACATTCTGTTGCAAGCAGGAAATAATAGTAATAAGTTTATATATAAGAACAATTGTATGTATGTACGCAAACTTGCATGCATACATTTCGTTCTGTATATAAGCTTACGCAAACGAATTGTGCTGGCAAGCCAGCCCAATTATGCTGAGCTTGCAATTCGATCATGTGAGTTCACTCGCGCGCCTCACCCCTCTTATTTTGTAGCTGCCAACAAGCAGCATAAGTTAAAAGACAATATGAATCAATCTAAATAAAGTAACATCAGAGCACAGACGTGCCAATGAACAAATCGGAATAAACTCATTTCAATTCAAAACACACCTGGATAGAATAATAAAATATTATAACTAAAAATACTCATCTACACACGTTACGTGTAATAAATATATATAAAAAAAAAAAAAAAAAAATTACACTCAATATAAATTGTTAGAAATAAGAAATAAAAATTACACTTCACACTTTATATACACTATTAGAGAATAAATTTAAATGCAAATGTAAATTCATTCTAATAAAAAGGGAGGTAGGTGTAATGATCGTATAGTGTATACAAAGGTCACTACATCTTAAACCACTTAAGAAGGCACGCAATGCAAGTGCATATGCGTTGTCACCATATTACACTATTTCACATATGCACTGCAAGCATACTTGCTTTAGTAAACTATTTCGTAGAATAAGCAATCTATGTAAACTAGACCATAAAAAACAGTATAAATAAAGCGGCCTCGACCCTACGAGGTCAGTCAGGCTAATCGCATCCAACTGCGAGTATCAAAACCAATCGGCTTGTCTCCTCATTCTTAAAGTCGCCTTATAATCGGCGCCACATCTCAACCGCGTCTCTAAGAACCATTACAATTATCGTTTCGCCATTACAGATGAGTTTAGATCCACACTAAATTTTATACGCAAAGCGAACAATTTTGTCAACAATTGCGAGATAACTTGATCCCATAAGATGGCTAAGTCCGATTGGCATAAGTGCAAAAATGCTGATGCAGCGATTATGGAAAGAAAAGATAGGCTGGGATGATACACTGCCACCGAGCATTGCAAAAGAATGGAAGAAATTTTTAATGGCGCTTCCCCACATCCCAAGTATACAATACCACGACACGTCAGTGGAGGTTCACAAGATGGTTCAGCGGACTTACACATACTTTGCAGTGCCCACAGGAAAGCCTTTTATGCAGAGCCGCTCTTTTAAAAATTTTACTGGCAAAGCCACAGCTCGAAGCAGTCAAGGTTTATGCGTACTTAAAACAGAATTTGCGACTAAATACATATAAATTTTTCTAATACTATTTTTTGGTCAGATCAGTGGCGGATCTTAGCTTGATCATGGGGGAGAGATTCTATTATAACAATTAGCTGGATCCGTGGAGGAGCTGTCAACTGGACGGTATTTGTGACAAATTGGATAAAAAAATTTTGGAAATCTTAAATGTGGAGCAATGGAGACATGTTTCGTCGAAGGATAATCTTAGTCGGGGTGTCAATACCTCTAAGCTACCGTCGTGTAATCTCTGGTGGCATGGCCCACATTGCTCACTGGTCCAGAAGCCGTTTTTTATACCCTTGCAGAGGGTATTATAAAATTGGTCAGATGTTTGTAACGCATAGGAATATACGTTTTCGACCCCATAAAGTATATATATTCTTGATCAGCATCAACAGCCAAGTCGATTGAGACATGTCCGTCTGTCCGTCTGTCTGTTACTATCAACTTTTAGATTGTAAAATTTTAAGCTACATAGTTGAAACATGAAAAGTTAAGTTCCTCAATCGATTGTCGGATAGTTATCACCGGAGTTATTAACTAAAACGTGGAGGTACCTCGAGTAAAATAAGCAATTTTCTTTGGCAGCAAAGAAACAAAAACAAATTCCAAGAAATCTGACGTACAAACACAAAAGACCCGAGTTCGAATCCGCGCGGCACCAAATAAGAAATATATAAAATTATTGTTTTTTTGTTGTTGCATTTAAATTTAATTTTTACCCATACATCCTACACCAAGTTTGAACAAGATCGGATAATTATTAACGTTACAAATCAATGATCGAATTTCAATTCGTTTTTACTTTGCATCGTGGATTGAAGTGTTTTTCTGTGCTCTTGCATACTTTCTTTTATTTTCGGTTTTAAACTCATCGCGCCTGCCTAAAAATTCAGCTAATTACTTAGCAAGAATATTCTTAACATTTTGTTATTTGAATTGTAAGCTTTGCCCTTTTCGTTTGTTTAAATAAACAAACGCAATACTAAAGCATTGAACTTATTCTTTGTAATAACAACAAAACTTTCTACAGCAGTGTTGTTGTTTTTGTTGATCTTTGCTCTTGCATTTGTACTTCTTACCAGTGATGTCATTTTTTGTTAGGCCAAAACAGCTAAATCGACTCAAGAAAACAGCTAAAAAAAGCTGAATGCCCGGGAAAAAAGCTGATTTTTATATATTGTTTTTATACCCTTGCAGAGGGTATTATAAAATTGGTCAGATGTTTGTAACGCATAGAAATATACGTTTCCGACCCCATAAAGTATATATATTCTTGATCAGCATCAATAGCCGAGTCGATTGAGACATGTCCGTCTGTCCGTCTGTCTGTTTCTATCACGTTTTAGAAAGTAAAATTTTAAGCTACATAGTTGAAACATGAAAAGTTAAGTTCCTCAATCCTTTGTGTATGTAGAGTTTAAAAATTAGTCGGATCGGATAATTATCGCCGGAGCTATTAACTAAAACGTGGAGGTACCTCGAGTAAAATAAGCAATTTTCTTTGGCAGCAAAGAAACAAAAACAAATTCCAAGAAATCTGCCGTACAAACACAAAAGACCCGAGTTCGAATCCGCGCGGCACCAAATAAGAAATATATAAAATTATTGTTATTTTGTTGTTGCATTTAAATTTAATTTTTACCCATACACCCTACACCAAGTTTGAACAAGATCGGATAATTATTAAGGTTACAAATCAATAATCAAATTTAAATGAAATTAACTTTATTTTAATGCTTACGCACACACATACATATGCAAAAATTCTTTACCACGCGGTGTGTGAGAGAGACAGAAATATTTTAGTTGTGTTCTTACACAGAACGAAATTGAAAGAGCGAGATGCAATGGGTTTGAATATATGTCGAATTAGCTTATGCTTGATAAGAAAGGACGGTGGCGTAGTATGTAGAGATCGGTGGCACGATGGGCTTGGTGTTTGATGGTTCAATGCTCGGTGAAAAAGTGAAAATTTTGGATGTGTTTTTTCTTCTTTTTTGTTTTTTTTTTCTGATTTTGTTAAACATTTATACCAATTATTTTGCTGCAAGGGTATACAAACTTCGGCAGAGCCGAAGTTAGCTTCTTTGATATTTTTTTATTCAAGAATGTAATGAATGTATTATCCAATGAAGCAAGCAAGTCGTCCCTGCCGACGTTGAGTATACCCTGTACCAACTAAATACATTAAAAAAAACCTTTGAAATAGCCATCAATTTCATACAAAATTTCCTTTACATGCAGCAGCAGCGAACGCACGCTATCTCGCTCACTCCTGTCAGCCAATCTCGCCCTAAGCGTTTCAGTACAAAAAGAATATGGGCATATTTCCGATGTTTATTGTTCGATTTGGACAAATTTTGGTCAGCTGGTGCAGATCGGCTATATAGTTAGGTGTGCCAAATAAGAATATGATATCTTTCATACAGCTCTAGTATTCGTTTTTTCCAAATTGCGGGGGCGGAAGTGGGCGTGGCTGAAATTTGAAACAAACTTGACCTGTGTAGACACTAGACGGATATTCCCACCAAATTTTGTAGCTCTAGCTCTTATAGTCTTTGAGATCTAGGTGTTCATACGGACAGACGGACATGTCTCAATCGACTCGGCTGGTGATGCTGATCAAGAATATACATACTTTATGGGGTCGGAAACGCTTCCTTCTGCCTGTTACATACATTTTAGCGACTTTAATATACCCTTTTACCCTATAGGTACAGGGTATAAAAATAATGATATATTTACCTTTGCTTCAACTCCACTACAAAACCCGTACAGCATTCTCTTAGATTTTTTTCTTCTAAGGGTTTTATGCTTAATGCTTTAATTTCTTTTTCAAAATCATAGCCGAGATATAAATCGCTTTTTACGTGTTTCTCAAAATCATCGTCATTAATAATGAATATTTCACTATCTGGAGGAATTATTTTTTGTTTTAATGAGCTGATAGCTAATATGAGATCATTTAATAGCTTTGTGGCATTAGTTGAATTGCTTTGAAAGCATTTATTTATTTTTTGCATGTCTTGCAATATTGGCTTTAAAAATAGCAAGCACAAATGGATTTTGCTGTCACAAAAACATTCATATAAAATTTTAGCTGTTTTGCATTTTTTCTGCAGAGCAGCTATTCCAAAATGGGCTTTTAGATCATGCCACTGATCCAAGATTCTTGTAACTGCCATTTCAATGGATAACCATCTGGTGTCACAAACCCTTGGAATTTTCAGAGGAGCATTTTGGTGAAAAATATACTAATTAATTTTGTTTAATATTTATCAATGTTTGGGACAATCAGTTGTATATTATACATTTGCTATGGGAAAACAATCACTTGGCATTAGCAGAAACTAGATTTTTGGAAACAGTTTTAGAGCTTTGTGAATTCTAAACCCATCAATGTTATCGTTTGAAAATAATATAGCGGACTCTGATCAAGCGATTGCTGATTTGTTTTCTGACTTCTTCACAACAACATATTCCCCAACGGAATACCGAGCGAATCTGTCGTATCCTTATCAGATAAAAAGGGTCTAATTGTATTTGTAGTGCGTGCTTAATTTAGTAAAACCTGTGTACACACCTGGTCCTGATGGAATACCTGGTTGTGTACTCAGATTTTGTGCTGAGGCTCTATGTAAGCCACTTCAAAAACTTTTTTTGTCGTCCGTTAAATCATGTCATATCCCATCTATATGGAAGGAATCTTATATAATTCCTCTTAATTATAGGGGTATTTCTAAATTGTTTGCCATCCCTAAAGCTTTTGAAAAGCTAATTACTTCTCAACTGCAACATTTTTGTAGATCTGTTATTTCACCATCTCAACATGGGTTTGTGAAACGTAGATCTACTACCACTAACCTATTAGAATATACATCTTTAACGATCGAAGGATTTAGGAATGCAAGACAAACTGATGTCATTTATACTGATTTCAGCAAGGCTTTTGATTCTGTTAATCATACACTTCTTCTTTTAAAATTAAACAAAATTGGCTTCCCAAGCCCTTTAATTAGTTGGATTCGTGAATACCTGACAGACAGAACACAGAAAGTTCTATTCAAGTCTTCAAGTTCAAGGACCATACAAGTAACTTCGGGGGTGCCTCAGGGTAGTCATCTGGGACCACTGCTACTCACCCTTTTTATTAACGGTCTTCCATTCGTTATAATACACATGTGTCCTCATGTATGCAGATGATGTAAAGTTTTGTCTCAGCTACAGAGGCATTATATCTCCTTCACGGTTGCAGTCTGACCTCCAAAACTTTCAATCTTGGTGTCAACACAACTTATTAAACCTAAACACAACTAAATGCAAGGTCATGATTTTTTTCAGAAATACTCCTCAGTTGATTACCTATTCTTTTAATAACATTCCATTAACTAGACTTAACGAGATGATCGACTTGGGAGTACTTATGGATAATAAATTTACTTTTAAGTCCCATATATCTACAACCGTCGGTAAAGCCATGGGTGTTCTTGGATTCGTAAAAAGATGGTCAAAGGAATTTGATGATCCATTTACAACCAAGATTCTTTACACCTCATTGGTTCGTCCAATTTTAGAATATGCAACCTGCATATGGTCACCCCAATACGATTCACATAACGCAAGAATAGAATCAGTTCAAAAACAGTTCCTTTTCTTTGCTCTTCGAAGTCTGCACTGGGATCGTAATATCAACTTGCCTTCGTACTCTAGTAGACTCCTTTTACTTGGCCTTCCTTCTCTAGAAGTAGTAATCATAGATTAATAATTGGCGTCATATTCATGCACAAACTTCTTAATCGGGATATAGAGTCTCCCGAGCTATCGAACCGAGTAAAAACTAACAGTTTCTTGTAGACCTACTAGAAATTTCATCCCTCTATCACTTTCACGATGTACTACTAACTACCTAATGCATGAACCTTTTCGAGTCTTTGTTCTGATTATAATCGACTTTATCATGTAATCAGTTCAGAGCTCTCTATTCCTTTACTAAAAACTTTTATCCTTTCCCACTTAGCACGTAACTAGCTATAGTTTTGCTTTTTGTCTGAATTTTGTGTATTGTCCCCGCGACTCGAGCCGTGTGTTATGCGGCTTGCGCCCCTCGGTCGGTTGGGCGGGAGGTGTGGGCAATTAGTGCTCCCGTTGGGATTCGCGCGTAAAAAAAAAAAAAATGGAAAGTCAATTTATTTTAATGCACACACATACATATGCGAAAATTCTTCACCACGCTGTGTGTGAGAGAGTCAGAAACATTTGCGTTGTATTGTTGCACAGAACGAAGTTGAAGGAGCGAGATGCCATGCGTTTGCTATATATGTCAATCTAGCTTAAGTAAACTAAGTGGGAATGGTAGCGTAGTGTGTAGAGATCGGTCGCACGCTGGCTCGATGTTTGGTGGGTTCGATTCTCGGTTTATTTTTGGTTGAGTTTTTTCTTCTCTTTTGTTTTTTGATTTTGTTAAACATTTATACCAATTATTTTAAGATTTTTGTTTTTAAATTAAATAATAAAACAGTGAAGCTGCAAGGGTATACAAACTTCGGCAAAGCCGAAGTTAGCTTCTTTGATATTTTTAACCTAAATTAATAACTCAAGAATTGGACAATATATTTTTGTCTGTTTTTTTTGCAGTCGACTATATAATGACTATAGAATCTTTGACTAGAAAAAAAGGGCGTGCCACAGCCGTTTTTCTTAAAAAAAAATTTCTTTGTCTTTAAGCTACTTATGTCTGGTACATGAATCATGCAGCTTCAACCTTATTTTTGATTAAAGGCAAATAATAAGCATATTTTTTTAAATTATTTTTTAATCATAAACTTAAGAATCTACCTCAAATGAGTATTCGTTTTCTGTATTAAATTCATCCGAGCTAGATCCATCCGAATCAGAGTCATAATTTTCAGAATAAACATAATAGTTATACTTGATTTCTTGCGCACTCGTTGTAGATGTAGGTCATCTACACTTTCAAAAGAGCCAGGACATCTACCGAGAGAAGTCTTTTTTATTTATTTTTTTCTTTCGCTTAGACATAAACTTCAGATTAATGGGTCGCTAGCGTGCATAGCTCTATGAAAAACATTGAACATATTAGTTTGTCTGCTATTTTTTCTGTCTGCTTACCTTCCGACAACCTTCCTTGCATTTTTTCTAAAATGAAGTCCAAAATTGAAGCAGTTTTCAAGCAGTTTTACATGTGAGAACTCAAAGTTGCTTGGGAAAAAGTGTGATTCTGGGAAATCGTGTGATTTGGGGTAAAAGGTAATTAAAGCTTTAGAAAGAAGAGACTTTGGCAAAAGCGATCCAATTAATAGTTACGACAATCCACAAAACTTTTACTCCACAGAACAAAAATGTTGTGAGGTTATGGTCGACTAAAACAACACACACAAAAACACATTAAACAAATGACAAAACACTTTTACAATAAAGATCATAAGCAAACTTGAAAATCAAACCTGGATCTATTTTCTCCATTATTTTTTTTATTATTAATCCATTTCCTTTTAATATTTTTAACTCAATGAAAACTAGCAAAATATTGCGTGTGTCAAAGCCACGTGCGTAGAAAATCAAAGGCCAACTTTTAGGGTCGTCAAAAACTTTCTGGACTGCACTATCCATTAAAAACTTAAGTTTTTAAGATTAATAGAGTGTACTTTATTGAAAAAATATCAAAGAAGCTAACTTCGGCTCTGCCGAAGTTTGTATACCCTTGCAGCAAAATAATTGGTATAAATGTTTAACAAAATCAAAAAAAAAAACAAAAAGGAAGAAAAAACACACCTAAAAATTTTCACTTCTTCACCGAGCATAGAACCATCAAACTCCGAGCCTATCGTCCCACCGATCTCTACACACTACGCCACCGTCATTACTTTGCTAACGTAAGCTAAATCGACATATATGCAAACCCATTGCATCTCGCTCTTTCAATTTCGTTCTGTGTAAGAACACAACTAAAATATTTCTGTCTCTCTCACACACCGCGTGGTGGTTGAATTTTTGCATATATATGTGTGTGCGTGAGCATTAAAATAAATTTAATTTCATTCAAATCTGATTATTGATTTGTAACCTTAATAATTATCCGATTTAGTTCAAACTTGGTGTATAGTGTTTGGATACAAATTAAATTTAAATGCAACAACAAAAAAACAATAATTTTATATATTTCTTATTTGGTGCCGCGCGGATTCGAACTCGGGTCTCTTGTGTTGGTACGGCAGATTTCTTTGAAATTTTTTGTTGCTGGAGTAAATAGCTTAAATTGATGATTTGTTTTATTGATTTGTAGCCGTAATAATTATCCGATTTGAGTCAAACTTGGTGGGTAGTGTTTTTGTACAAATTAGATTTATATTCCAAAAGAAAAATAAAAAATTTTTATTTGGAACCCTATTATTCCGATATTGGATATATCATATAGTAATCCGATCCGACCGATTTTCATACTTTGTCTACCTACACCTTTAAGAAAGCTAGCTACCAAGTTTCAACTACGTAGCTTAAAATTTAAGTTCGAAAAGCGACGAACAAACAGACAGACGGACAGACGGACAGACGGACAGACGGACAGACGGACATGTCTCAATCGACTCGGCTGTTGATGCTGATCAAGAATATATATACTTTATGGGGTCGGAAACGTATATTTCTATGCGTTACAAACATCTGACCAATTTTATAATACCCTCTGCAAGGGTATAAAAAATAATTATAATTTTTTTAATTACAAATATTTTTTTTGACTTTATGTAAAAATGAAGCAAGCAAGTCGTCCCAGCCGACATTGAGTATACCCTGTACCAACTAGTTATATTAACTAAAATAGAATATCCTCGAAATCGCCATCAACTTTATGCAAAATTTTCTTTAACATGCAGCAACAGCGAACGCATGCTGTCTCGCTCACTCTTGCCAGCCAATGTCGCCTTGGCAATTCAGTGCAAAACTCATATAGGTATATCTCCGATATTTATTGTCCGATTTGGACAAAATTTGGTCAGGTGGAGCAGTTTGGGTATATAATTAGGTGTGCCAAGTAAGAATACGATATCTTTAATACAGCTCTAGTAATACGTTTTCTCGATTTGCGGGGGCGGAAGTGGGCGTGGCAAAAATTTGAAACAAACTTGATCTGTCTATGCAATAGACGGATGTTCACACCAAATTTGGTGGCTCTAGCTTTTATAGTCTCCGAGATCTAGGTGTTCATACAGACGGACAGACGGACGGACAGACGGACGGACAGACGGACGGACAGACGGACGGACAGACGGACATATCTCAATCGACTCGGCTAGTGATGCTGATCAAGAATATATATACTTTATCGGGTCAGAAATGTATATTTCTGCCTGTTACATACATTTTAGCGACTTTAATATACCCTTTTACCCTATGGGTACAGGGTATAAAAAGGGGCACCATAGTGCAATGGTTAGAAGAAGACGAGCAAGGATGGCCGTGCAATGTTGTCAATTAGCAGCCACTTTTGGATGTGCACACAGAACAGCATGGGATAAGATGTCAAAAAAAAAGACTGGAGGAGATGCAGAGTGTAGCTATATGCAGATATTCATCGTATACACGACTGCTGCGTGTTATGGCTTACGTCAAACGTTGGAGTGCAGACGAGCTGATCTATTAAGTATTGATCTAGAGGAAAGTCTTAGAGAACTTATTCGAATGGTGCAACGAGACTGTTTTCCATTGGTATGGAGGTTTGAAGGACTGAAGGAGTGGCGATTGCCAAGGATAGCATTGTTTTGCGGTTTAATCCATATTTTGATTGAAAACAATGCCTTCTACGTCTCGGTGGCTGACTACGAAATTCCTTTTACCGTTCAATGAAAGACATCCTTATATTCTACCGTATAAACATCCGTTTACAGAGCTTGTTGTTACGCGCAGTCAAGTTTGCACGATGCATGGTGGGACTTCACTGACGCTCAGATTCATAAGAAAAAGGTTTCGGATCATCAATTGGCGTAATGTTGTTCGGTTTGGCATACATAAATGTCTCACATGTTTTAAAATGAAACCTCAATTTTCAGGTCACGAAATGGAAAATTTACCAGCAGTTGGAGTGTTTCACCATCCAAGGGAAGAGGACGAGTGGTCCAAAAGGGGTATGTCGCAGTTTTTATCTGTTTCGTCACCAAGGCCATACATTTGGAACCGGTTGGTGACCTGACCTCCGATGCATTCCTGGGAGCCTTTAATCGTTTTATTGGCCTCCGTGGTTTATGCACAGACGTTTACGTTTACGATTGAGGCACTAATTTTGTGGGAGCAAAAAGAAAATTATAAGCAGTTAAATTATCATATTATTCATATGTTTCAATGTCAGGCGTCCCACAACGTTAACAAAGGGCATTTTAACCCACCCTTAGCTCCACACTAGGAGACCGAGTTTTGACATTTGATGAAATCTTCACGGCGTTAGCACAAATTGAATCTTGCTTAGACTCTAGGCCTTTATCAAACGATCCGGAGGACCTTATGGTATTAACACCGAGCCACTTTTTAATTGGAGATGCTCTTTTGGCCAGGCTTAAGTTTGGTAGATCGATGGAAAAATTGTGTGAGAGTCAATTATTGCCCGTGTACATTTTTTCTTTCGCACCACTGTAATTAAGCTCAACATCAGACTCAGCTTGAGTGAAAGCTCAAAAATGAGTGGAACCTGGAAGCCAAGCTCTAAGCTAAGCTCTCTCCCACGCAAATGAGTGCTTTGGTTCTGAGTGACTTTTAAGTGCATTCAAGACTAAGAACCAAGTAAAAATTTATTAAGTGACCACGGTGGAAAATTTCCAAAGAACACGAGGTCTTAGATTTTTAATCCAAATTTTATAAAGTTTAAATAAACCCATCGGCCCATCCTAAAAAGTGAATATTTTGTCTGAATGCACCAGACTTTTGTTGGCCAAATTATTTTTCGAAAATTGTGCTATTTCTAAAAAATTAACCATTGAGGTTAAGCACCCGCAAAGTCCAGTTCTTGTAAAAAATCACGCAAAAAGGATGGGCGAAAAAAGAAATTTTTCCTTCCAATGAGGTTTTTTCGTTGACGTTGATGATGTCATCCACCACGTGTGACGACCCGTCACTTAGAAAATTTTTCCGTAAAATAAACTGGGATTTATTCGAAGTCCCTATCTTTTACAAAAGCGTCTGGATTGATTAAATATCTGCCCTGTAACAACTGAGATTTAATTTCAAGAATCTCTCTCGGAAAATTTTCATCTTTAAAAAACATTCGCCACTTATCTCGGTTCAACTATAAGCGAAAATGAAGATCAGCTGTAACCATTTTAATCTGGTCTTACCACATTTTCTCTTCCTATTAATAATTTAATATTTAAATTTAGTTTGTATAAATTTGCTATTTCTATTCTATATTTTTTTTAAATTTTTCGTGGAACCATTATACTTATAAATACCTTCCCATACTTATAGTTATGCGTGCAGTTTATCACCTTTACATAAATTCTATTTGCAAATCATTTAAACAGCTAATTCTAAAGCTCATCAATCATCATCAGGCCTGCTGACATCGTTGGACTTTGGTCGTAAGTACGGCATAGCCGCAAACTTTATTAATTAAAATGCAACCAGGGTAATATTGCACCCTCAATATGGTGATAACTGTCCTCATACTTAAATAGGTTTAAAAATTCCACATTATAATATTCAAAAGAAAAAAAGAAGCTAACTTCGGCTCTGCCGAAGTTTGTATACCCTTGCAGCAAAATAATTGGTATAAATGTTTAACAAAATCAGAAAAAAAACAAAAAAGAAGAAAAAACACATCCAAAATTTTCACTTTTTCACCGAGCATCGAACCTTCAAACACCACGCCCATCGTGGCACCGATCTCTACATACTACGCCACCGTCCTTTCTTACCAAGCATAAGCTAATTCGACATATATGCAAACCTATTGCATCTCGCTCTTTCAATTTCGTTCTGTGTAAGAACACAACTAAAATATTTCTGTCTCTCTCACACACCGCGTGGTAAAGAATTTTTGCATATGTATGTGTGTGCGTAAGCATTAAAATAAAGTTAATTTCATTTAAATTTGATTATTGATTTGTAACCTTAATAATTATCCGATCTTGTTCAAACTTGGTGTAGGGTGTATGGGTAAAAATTAAATTTAAATGCAACAACAAAAAAAACAATAATTTTATATATTTCTTATTTGGTGCCGCGCGGATTCGAACTCGGGTCTTTTGTGTTTGAACGGCAGATTTCTTGGAATTTGTTTTTGTTTCTTTGCTGCCAAAGAAAATTGCTTATTTTACTCGAGGTACCTCCACGTTTTAGTTAATAGCTCCGGTGATAATTATCCGATCCGACTAATTTTCAAATTCACCATACTTGCTAGATCAAGGAACTTAACCTTTTATGTTTCAACCATGTAGCTTGAAATTTGAGGCTGTCATCGTGATTCAAACAGACAGACGGACATGTCTCAATCGACTCGTCTATTGATGCTGATCAAGAATATATATACTTTATGGGGTCGGAAACGTATATTTCTATGCGTTACAAACATCTGACCAATTTTATAATACCCTCTGCAAGGGTATAAAAATTCGAACTTAATTATTTTGCGAGCCATAATATAAATAAATCATACCATTGATTATGGTATTTGAAAGTTTTTATAAGTAACATGCATAATTAAAATTCCACATTTAATTAAGATTCAAATAAAAGTATGTCCCTCTAAGCATTCTTAAATTTAACTTCTTAAATTTCTTAAATATTTCGCGTCAATTCTCGAATATTTTTACAATTCGGAATTAATAATGAATTTAATTACTTTCGTGTATTCTCTAATTTTTTTGATATCCTATAATCTCAATTTTGCTTTATATTAATTTTAATATTCGCGACAATGAATTATTTTATCATGAAATTAAACTATCTTGAACTTTCTTGAATAAATTGTATTTTTTTATAATGGAGTAATACGACTCGTGATTCCTTAGGGGTGATGCAGGTGTAATAACAATGACGTGAATTGTGTTTTGGGATTTTCCAGATGTATTTAGCGCTGAAAGGAAAATCATGGTAGGGCGGGTAGAGAGCGCGACTACGCGAACATCTTCGTAGTCAAACTATTCACAGCGACTGTTCTTCTTATTCTTTTAATTCTATTCTGTCTTTGCATTTCATTTTAGGGACTTTCTTTTTTAAGAATAAATTGTGTAAGTGGGTTGGGCATAATTGATCAAAGAACCCCCCCAGCCGATTGTTTTGCTAGCCGCACTAAGAGTCCCGCGGATCGGTTATGCCATCGCCGATATCTTGCACAAGTAACGTATTATTCCAGGTGATTTCCCTTTTGCTTTTCTTTGAGTATTTGGGGTTTGAATCAGACCTGGGTGTCGTTTCATATTTTTATGACGCCCAACTTGTGGCTGTACGTTACAATTGCCAATACTATGCTCAACAGTTTTGGAAGAGTCGGAATTCTGAATATCTAACACGATTGCAGAGAAACCAATATGGTTACAGTCGAGGCGCAAGGACGAAGGATGTGCGTTTTATGATGAAAATGGCCATCATCAAAGGGGGGAGAATGTTTGGACTGCAGCGGCTTAAGAGAGCAGACGTAGCGGTTAACGAAGAGAAGCGCAAAGAGAACATGGAAACAAAAAAACCGATAGAACTTTAAATGTAGCTTTAAGTTCTGTTATACTTCGTCTTTTTATATTTATATTATTTTAAGCTTTATAAAATTTTATAAATTAGTAACAACTCTTTGAAATCTGTTAGCGTCAGCCAATCAAGTCGGATGCACCTTCTGTGTCTCTCGACTTTTGAATTTTCTCATTAAATTATATACATACATACATACATATACATATGTTAGAAATCCCTGTGCACACTTTCATTGTGAAGAACCATTCTCTCTCCTCACCACCGGCTACGAAACCTCAAAGCCGACTCGGTTGGACACAATCGAAGACCCCATCATATTAAAGTGCAGTTTGGGGCTTGTAGGGTGCAGTCTTAATTTATGGCAGATCTAGAAATAGGTTCGAAACTCGACTTAAATATTTAGGAACAGATTAGCGCATGTAAGCCTTAACTCTTTAATTCTCTTAAGCCATCAGTTAAAGCTTGAGAATATCGCATTTAGCGTCAGCTAATTACAGCTTTCGGCGCATGCGTCTCGCTTACACCCACGATTGCATTAATGCATATATACGCATGATCATACGATTATACAGTTAGACTTCAAGAAAAAGCTTGGCACTGCGTGCGAAAAGAGAGGAGATTATAGCATAGGAGCTTAGAAGTCAGTTTGATAAGAACATCCAAAAGTAAAGACACTAGACAATTTATGTTGTGTCAGTGAGTGAAATATTACATGATTTTCATTTTCATACATATGTTTAATATATGTATATAAATATATATGTAATATATTGCTAAGGCAATTATATCGGAAATCAAATCAGTTTAACTCACGTGCGTCAGTGCGAGTTTTTCGAGTGACCAGGTGATTCTTTGGTGAAAATATATAGGAGAAGGTGGGGTATTTTGAGCCACTTTTTTTTAATGCCAGAAATTTTCTATTTAAACAAGTTTTAGTTCAAATTTGAGTGCTGGGTGTTGTAGTATGAAGATCTAGCATTCATTTGGTCACAACAGTTTAATGGAATATTTGAAAATTAAGTGATTCTAAGGCAATTTCCAAAAATACCTTTTTTCGTGATTTTTAAAATTCTCGGGGTATTGTGAACCACTTTTAAAATTGAATAAAAACAACGATTTATGTTAGGAAAATTTTATTTATTTCACTAAAATACAAATAATAATTGAGAAATTAGTTGTTGTAGTGAAAAAAATTACACACGTCAGCCTGAAATGCAATTTATGCAAGTCCTACAACTTTCAGTTATTCTGGCACATTTCAAGTGCACTGCACGATCGCAGATGTTGCAATGCATGGTATTCCGCCGATTTATTTTTTTCGGCATTTTTTCCATACACAAGCGTTCAACACATTGAAAAAGGCCGTTAAATGTCAAGAAACAACTGGCTCATAATTCCCCAAGAAAAAAGGCTTCCGATTCCCCGAACCCTGATTTTTAGAAAAGTGCTGCAAAAAACAACAACAATAACAAATACATGGAAAATCCCGTTATAATTTTGAAAGCTAATATTCACACGAATATTAAAAACATAGTTACCTCCGTCGATTCACAGGGATAAAAAAATATAAGGACATACACGGAGTGTAAATAATACATCGAGAGCATCCAATTTCTATTTGTTAATAAAACAAAGTACCAATGCCGGTGCACACATTTGTTCATTATGGAAATTATAGGGTATCATTCGACGAGTCGATAACAGTCATTCGCACCTGTCATAATTCACTGGAAAAAAAAAATGGCGCTGGTTCACGATTCCCCGTGGCCCAAAATACCCCGCCTTCCCCTATATATGGAGTTGTGTATTAATTTTATTGATTTACCAGGAAGCATTTATTAGGAGGGCAGGTGGCTGCGTCTCTTAGATCTCCCACCAAGATTCAGCTAGTTGCAACCAAATTATTGGGCAACAGTAGAACAAAAAAACAAAAAAAAAGAAGAAACGTAAGATAAGATCAGTAATGTAATTCATTTAATTATAAGTTTTTTTTTTTTGTAGCATTTGAGCAAGATTTGTATATCAAATTTTCTAAATACTGTTTCTTTATCTAGGCTCATTCTATCTTGATAATTTCACAGCGTCTACATTCGACGGGCCCATCGATTCAACGCAAGGAAAATGTCTCAGTAAGAAAATCAAAAGTAGCCTTTGTTTAAATTAAATATCTCTTTGCACATAGATTAAAATTTATTTTTACATGTATATTTTGGGTTTTGTAAAATCTTGCAAGAATGATACAGCTAAAATTTGAAGTTAAAGTTTTTATAAAGAATAATTTGAAGATTTGTTTGAATAGTTCGTTTTGGAAACATTGATTTAATAATGAATTGTGAATAAATTAAATGAAATCTGTCACCTACATCATGTCCAGACCTTGTCCATATTAGTTATTTCGTAGGCATTGTTTTGGGGCAGTTTATTTGAACGCCTATCAAACTGCCAAGGTAGGGAGGGTAGAGACGGGGAATGCAAATAACACCTTAGCATCCCCACGAAACAAATCCAAGGTCAGAGAAACAGTCTTGTTTTTTTTTTATGGGAAATCCTTATTCATTTTCAGAGAATACTATATTTGTTGTTTTCATATTTCATTAGTATATCCGATAGTGCACTTTTTTTTTTCTTCAATAAAGTATGGTACTAGAAGACGAGGCAAGAACCCCACCCCAACCGTCGAGCTATCCTCCTAAGGAGCCGGAATATAAGTGCACGCCCGCCTTCAGTCTTTGGTACAGTGAAACATCAGTTAGTTCTAAATTTGTTTTCTACTCGCAAGCTACATAAATAGAAGAAAATGTCACCCAACATGGGGCAAGCTACATAAAAGGAAGAAAATGTATTTACTACTTGCACACTACAGAGATAAAGAAGAAATGGCGCCCAAACGTGGGGCCGGCTGGTTAATTTGAGAAACCTTAAGAATTTACCCTAAAAGTAATCAAAGTTAGAAATCTCAGGGGTAGTGGGTCGATTTGCATAAGAGATATTTGACCTCGGACTCGTACACTAATTCTCATTGATCAGTTCCCCGAAAATATTGCTACTTTCAACATCTATCAATTAATTTACTTTTTATACCCTGTATCCATAGAGTAAAGTCGCTAAAATGTATGTAACAAGCAGAAGGAAGCATTTCCGGCCCCATAAAGTATATATATTCTTGATCAGCATCACCAGCTGTGTCGATTGAGACATGTTCGTCTGTCCGTCCGTCTGTATGAAAACCTAGATCTCGGAGACTATAAAAGTTAGAGCCACCAAATTTGGTGTGAACATCCGTCTATTGCATAGACAGATCAAGTTTGTTTCAAAGCTTTGCCACGCCCACTTCCGCCCCCGCAAATCGAGAAAACGTATTACTAGAGAGTAGATAGGAAATGTATGTTCTGGACCAGGAAGTGACGTCACAGTGTTTGATAAGGGGTGTGATGACGTCATGGAGCGGAAGTGGTTAGTGATAAGGCTGTCGTGAACGTGGATGAGGAGCATGAAGCGGAAGTGGTTAGTGATAAGGGTGTCGTGAACGTGGATGAGGAGTGTGGAGCGGAAGTGGTTAGTGATAACGATGTTGTGAACGTGGACGAGGAGCGTGGGGCGTGGGGCGTGGGGCGTGGGGCGTCTGGCGGAATTCGTCATAATGCTAAGCAAAGTTGAAGGTCAAGATTGTTATGAAATTCTCTTATCTGGACTTGTTGACTTGTTGTGGCGGTAGCGTGGGAAAAAAATTATTTTGAAGAAAAAACAATTATGTGTGTGTGATAAGAAGCAAGAGGGCACGCGCTCTTGTATGTGAGAAAAAAATTATAGTTGTTGCTAAGCAAAGTTGAAGGTCAAGATTGTTATGAAATTCTCTATGTAAATGTATGAGCAAGTTGAAGGTCAATGTGTGTGTGTGATAAGAAGCAAGAGCACGCGCTCTTGTATATGGGGGAAAAAATGTATGAGCAAGTTGAAGGTCAAGATTGTTGTGAATTTCTCTTATCTGGACTTGTTAACTTGTTGCGGCGGTAGCGTGGGAAAAAAAATTTGTTGACTTGTTGCGGCGGTAGCGTGGGAAAAAAAATTATTTTGGAGAAAAACAATTATGTGTGTGATAAGAAGCAAGAGGGCACGCGCTCTTGTGTGTGAGAAAAAAATTATAGTTGTTGTTGTGCTAGCGTGGGAAAAAAATTATGTGTGTGATAAGAAGCAAGAGGGCACGCGCTCTTGTATGTGAGAAAAAATTATATGAGCTTAGAGTAACGTGATAAGAAACAAGAGTGCATGAACTTGTGTGTATTGAAACTCAAGATCAAGGACAAGAACATTATTGAAACTCAAGATCAAGGTCAAAAGCAATGTGTGTGTGTGTGTGTGTGTGTGTATGTTTTTATTTTTAAATAAAGAAATTTGTTTTTGTTTTCGAAAAATAAGATATTTTATTTAAGTTTTCCCAACATTCTTAATTTAAGTAATCTGTATTTAGACATAATTTCCTCTGCTTTATTTATTTGCTGAGCAAAGAAGTGACATGCGCAAGTATCCGGTACATCTTGATAGATACATTCGCAATATGAATAATGCTGGCTGTATTGTCGAGAGGTATTGAAATTAAAGTTTCTGGCTTCCAAATAATGTTGAATATCAGTTAGTGCATCAACATCCTTTGGAAGGACGATTCCTTTGAATTCAATCAAAAATTGCTGGATTGTATTATGCACAGAAGTCATCATTTCCAGAGAGAGAGAGAGAGAGAGCTCCAATGCCTAGAAGATGTGAAGATATACTAAACCCACTCCCTCCAGCAACCATTAATCAAAACTCAGTTTTTTTTTTTTTTCCATTTTTTTACATTTGTTTATTTATATATATTTTTTTTTTTGTTTACATTGTTTTTGGATTAAAGTTTATATGGAATTGTTTATTAGCCTGACGTTTAACGACACAAAACCCACCCGATGAGAGTGTATCGAGCATGTCATCAGTTAGCGCTGTATTATACCTAGCTGGTAAATACAGAATATAGGATTCCAGCTCTAGGGCGACCGATGCTCCATATTTTGTGACAGCTCGCCATGCCTTAATGACCGGAATTTCAATGTCACAAACCATGTTTGTGATATTAAGTAGGGACTTGCCTGCTCCATACCAAGACGGCTTACTTATATCTTCATTAAACTTCCTTATTGCCTTGAGTTTTTCCTCACTCAATCTCAAATTAACATGATGTTGGTGCTGCATTTGCTCTTCTTCTTGGAAATGCTGCATCATTTGCTGTAGCTCATGGTGTTGTTGTTGTTGTTGATGGTCCATGCACTGGGCTGGTTCGTCATTTGGTTGCATAATCTGCTGATCGAGTATTTCTACTCGTTGTTGTTTGGGTCTTCGGGGATTTTTGGAGTGGTGTTGTTGTTGCTTCTGCTGCTGCTGTTCTTGAACTTCAAATGATATTTCCATTGTTTTTTAGTTTTTTCTTCTTGAACGTTGGATGGGGAGTGTGTGTATGTAACGTATATGTCAACCAGTGCTGTTTACAAGTTAAACTAACTTTGCTTACTTAGGATTCCTGCCCTTTTATTTAGAAATGTCGCCACAATCAGAATATTTTTTTTTTTCAAAACTTATATACGAAAATAAAAAAAGAATGATTTATGACTTTTATTTGTTTTTTATTTTTTGCGGTTTTTTTTGTTTTTAGTCTGGTACAGTGCTATCGTCAAAATTATCAACTTCCTTTTCCCTTAAACGCATATGGTCTTTTTTTTCTTCTTCTGGACGTTGACGCGTACAATGCGCAGTACGTTCAAGTGGTCCAAGCGACACCAGGACAAAGCCTGTTACGCGCGAACCCTATCAGACAGCATGCAAAAACGAAGTCGCGTGGACAACGGACGACAACTAAAATAATAATTAAGACTAACTACTAGATAGATAACTTAAAATAGTAGTTTTTAGAATAGTTATAGAGAACTCTGATCCGATTACAGAATAAAGGCGGTTGTAGTCGGAACAGAGAACTCGGAAAGGTTCATGCAAAGAATAGTTAGAAGTACAGCGTGTTAAAGTTAAAGGGACATAATTTCGGGTTAGTCTACAAGGTACAGATAGATTGACCTGATTAAGTAAATTAGGACAATCTATTTGTCCATTTAGAAGCTTATGAATAAACAAAGTACCAAGCATTACTCTACGATTACGTAAGGAGGGAAGGTTAATTAGAAGAAGTCTTTTAGAATAAGAGGGCAGGTTAACATTTCGATCCCAGTTTAAACCACGAAGAGCAAAAATTAGAAACTGTTTTTGAACAGATTCAATTTTAACTTGGTGTGATCCATATTGTGGAGACCAAACACATGATCCATACTCCAAAATGGGGCGGACCAGTGAAATAAAAAGAGTTTTGGTTGTATAAGGATCGTCAAATTCTTTCGACCATCGCTTAACGAAACCAAGACAACTCATGGCTTTATTGACAGTGATATTAATATGACGAGTAAAATTTAATTTGTGGTCCATGAGTACACCCAAATCATTAATCTCGTTCAAACGTTCAAGTGGGGTATTATTGAGATAATACACCACTAATTGAAAAGAGGATCTATGAAATGACATGACATTACATTTTGAAACATTAAGGTTTAAGAGGTTAATTTCACACCAAGTTTGAAAGTTATTAAGATCGACTTGAAGCAGACGTGGAGAGCTTAAGTCTTTAAAACTAATACAAAGTTTAACATCATCAGCGTACATAAGCACGCGAGAGTGAGTTACAACTGACGGAAGGTCATTAATGAAAAGCGTAAAAAGCAGTGGTCCTAGATGGCTACCTTGTGGCACCCCCGAGGTCACATTGATGGTCTTCGAAAGATAAGTTTTAAATAAAACTTTTTGTGTACGGTTATTAAGATATTGAGAAATCCAATTAAGCAGAAGGCTTGGAATCCCAAGTTCGTTCAGCTTGAACAAAAGCAGTGTATGATTGACAGAATCAAAAGCCTTACTGAAGTCAGTATAAATGACATCAGTTTGCAATGCATTCCTGAATCCTTCGATCGCTAAAGAAGTAAACTCTAAAAGGTTAGTGGTAGTGGATCTACGTTTCATAAACCCATGCTGAGAAGATGAAAGAATAGAACTACAGAAATGTTGCAGTTGAGAAGTTATAATTTTCTCAAATGCCTTCGGAATAGCAGACAATTTGGAAATACCCCTATAATTAGAAGCTACGGATTTATTACCCTTTTTATGCAAAGGAATAATAAAAGATTCTTTCCAAATGGTTGGAAAAGAGGAAGTTTCAACGGACAAAGTAAATAACTTAAGAATCGGGGAAATCAAAGTCTCAGCGCAAAACCTGAGTACGCAACCAGGTATCCCATCAGGTCCTGGTGAGTACACGGGCTTCACTAAAGTAAGCACGCTGAGAAGCGAACCTTCATCGATCACAGGATTGAAGACGCAATTAGACCTTTTCAACTGATAGGGATATGAAAAGTTAGCTCGAGGATCTTTGGAGGAATAGGTCGTTTTGAAAAAATCAGCAAACATATCGGCAACGGCCTGATCATCGTTTGCTTTATTATTTTCAAAACATAAATAGGACGGGTGCACTGCCACCTTTCGTTTGGCGTTAACGAAGTTATAAAATTGCTTAGGATCACGGGTGAACTGAAGTTTACAACGCCTAATGTAATCCTTATAGCATAGTGTATTAAGCACTGAAAAATTCGATCGAGCAACAGCATAGAGAGAGAAATCAGACGGTCGACCCGATTTTTTAAACTTTCTATAATATCTAGACTTTACATTTTTCAAATTAGTTAACTCACGTGTAAACCATGGCGGTTTGTTAGACAACACATGGATCACACGTGGAACACAGGCATCAAAAAGTGAAAACATAGTATTATAGAAAAAACAAATGGCAGCATTCATATCATTACAGGAGTACAGATAAGACCAGTCTGTGGCAAGAATTAGCTCATTGAGCTTGAAAAAGTTAGTTTTACGAAAGCAACGGGTACGAGACGTCGAACTGGTACCAGCATTTGATAACCGAATAGGTAGATCAATAGTTAAGTCCAAAGTTGGATGGAAACTGTCTTCGGGGACGACTAAGGGATCAATCCTCGAAACAGTGCAGTTAGAAGAATCTAACATAAATATAAGATCTAGTGATCTCTCATTTTTGTTACGAACAGGATTAACTTGGGTTAGGGATAACTCAAGGAGACCGTCAACAAAGCAATGTGAGGAGGAGGGCATCAACAAGGAAGACTCACCTGATGGAAGCCATGAAACGTCAGGTAGATTAAAATCTCCCAGAACGATAAATATGTCTGCATCCGAAAGAAGTGAAGAGACAAAGCGAATAGCTTCTAAATGGCTAGCATATACCGTCATGTCAGAATTCGGTGGAATATACGAGCAAATTAGAAATACAGAATATGATTTCAAACAAATTTTGACACTAACAAATTCAATGTCAAGAACGGCAGGTGGCAGAACTATTTCTGAAGGAAGAGATGAATTTACGGCAATCAAAACTCCACCACCATTTTTGGAGATTCGATCGCATCTATAGGTTGAAAAAATTGTGGGAAAAACAGAGGCATCAGAAATGTCTGGCTTTAACCACGTTTCTGTAAAGACCAAGATATGAAAGTCAAAAGATAGACTATCTACAAAAAGCTTAGAAAGTTTAGATTTTAGTCCTCTAACATTCTGATAGGCCAGAATAAGGGACGAAATTAGTTTTTTGACCCGCCAGCTACTGACGAGCCAGAGGGTATGGAAGGATTAGTTGTGTTAGGCAGACGAATCGGAGGCCGATTTTTCTTTTTCTTAGCCGTATACTCCTTTATAACTAAATGTTCCGGCCAAAAATCTTTGTGACAAATTTGGTCAAAGACATTTGGTGGGACACTGATTTTAAATGACGAAATGTCACGGGTGTATGAAAACCTAAACTTTTCCACCACAATGTTTGGCGCCACGACTTTTGCCCGGATATGGGCTATGACATCATCAGATGTAGTATTGGGGTCGAGCCGCGAAACAAAGATTTGCTTTTTTGGTGGAATGGCTACAAGAGATCTCAATGCGCCAGTCGCAACCGCAGCAACAACATTTTGCGCTGGAACGGATGACGCCTTGAGAGCTCTTCTAGTTACTACTTTATTGGGAAAATCCCTGGGAGTGGATATTCGCCCGGACTCATCGGAAACTACAATCGATATCGGGTCAGTTTGCGGGGCACTATTACCAGGGGAAATGTCAATCGTCCCCGCAACTGCAGTCACTGCTGGACTCCTAAACGATATCAGTTGCTGACCATTTGGAGTTATGGGGTCGTTCGACGATGCCGGAACCGACAGAAACAGAGATGCCGGCGGATCGGGAGAGAAATCCCGTGGGATAGTCTTCTTCCGCTTCGGTGATTCGTTCAATAGTTTATAACTATTAAACTGAGTTTCCAGAGACGAAAACTCATCACGAAGTTTCAGAAAGCCAGCCGACAGGGACTTAAAGCCCTCTCTCGTCCGCCGCATAAATAGACGCATATCCATTTCTACGTCCCGGCACGCTTCACAACTCCATTTTAGTCCCCCGCCGTTACCAATACTATCCTTTACTTTGGCTGTGTAACCCGCGCATTTGACATGCATAATGTTATCACACAGCCAGCACAAAAGATAATCATCTTGGATTTTTTGGGGATGGGGGCACTTTTTTGAAGAGCAGACAACCATTGTAAGTTAAATTAATCAAAAAAAAATTAAAATAACAACAAATAAATAAATAAATCAAAAAGTTTATAAGAGAGGCAATTTAAAATGAGTAATAAGAAATATATGTAGGGGCTATACGCACCAAAAAATAACACAAGTGTTAAAGTTTATTATGCACAAGAGAAAAAGAAAAAAAAAAACTGAAGAGACAGAAGTTAAGAGAAGTTAGTAAACACACAACAACAAAGACGGGTACAATCGCGAGAGTAACGGTCGCGATCGCGGGCAACGTAAAAACGCGAGAGCAAGCACAAACAACAACACTAATGTGAAGCGAGAGCGCGAATGCAATTAAAAGGGATCGAAAACACAAAATCAAAGGCTATTTAGACAAAACAACAAAACTTAGAGTTTTGTTATTAAATAAAGCAATAAGTAATAATAGCTTTGAGTGAGTGTTTAAGAACAAGTTACAATTTTTAAATCGCGTAATTTATTAATTCGGCACTAGATTCCACGAAATAGAATTTATTATATGCGGGATTAAATAAAAAATTTGATAAAAGCGAGAGCGCAAAAAAAACACGACCGACTTCGTTGAAGTGAAGAAAGTATCAGTCTTCTTCCCGTTCTCGGGCAACAATGTATTCCCGCAAAAGAATGCTATCACTATCAACTTTATATATTGTACTATATTCGCTCATATGCTCAGGAATAATTTCATCAGGCTTTCGTTTCGGATGTTTATTTGCATAATAAAATGGGCAATCCTCTTTGTATCTTTTTAAGTCACCATTTCGTCTAGCGTTTTTATTGCATTTACCAAGTATAGTAATACTTCCACCAATAACATAAAATGCTGCATGCTGTTGTTCACCGAACTAAAAGTTTAATGTATGTATAAATGGATCTTGCAGTTCTCCACGTCTTAAAGAGAACAAAAGAGTTTTTTGCGTGTTGTCTGAAGAATTTTGATTAGCAAACACCTGCAGTAGAGGTGATATAGCTTGAGCCTGAATAATTCGAAATGATTCCCAGCCTGTTTGACAAGTACAAAACTTATCGGATGGTCCAATTCGCTGCACCCAGAACATATTGTATGCGTATCTTATGAAGCACAATTGAGTAATAAAAATTTTAAGCACAGATGTCCACAATTATAGTCCTGAAACTTTTGTACACGATGATAGTTGTATTCTAAATTGCCTCCCAGATATTGTATGACTTCTATGGGTGGCTGCAAATTACCAAAACTATCGAAATATTTTACTGAATCAGCATTTTTTGAATAAGCTACCCAATGCGTACCTCCTCCCCTCGATGAATCTAAATTTATAACACCACATTCATTTCTCCATAGATTTTTGCGGGGAGGGAGGGTATCTCTCATAAATACATCTCTAAAGTTTTTAATGTATTTTTGCCCAAATTTCAAAATATCAAAATTTGAGAGAGGTTTATTGGGTAGTTGGCTTAAAAGTTTTTTGAATGTGTTGTCGTGTTAGTTAAACCATAACCACTGCGATATGGGCGAAGGAAATAGCCCTTTCCTAAAGCAATAGCTTCCATCTTTTGATTATGACGCTTGTTCTCTTCAAGCTGCGCAGCAGCATTCTTAGCAGAATTCACCGTTTTTGCTATGGCTGCGCCACCTCCTGCAAGGCCGCCAACTGCGCTTAGTGCAGCTAAAATGGGGATTAATGGAAGAAAACCCCCAATTTTGGGTACAGCAATAACGCGGGGGATTGCTATAGGGTTTTTATTCTTTTTACTAATTTTTTTACTGATAGCTTTACGCGCTATTTGAATTGCCTTATCAATGTCTAGTGGTTTTTTATTTCTTAATTCCCTAGAAGCAGCTTGAACAATATCCATAAATTTTTTCTTTCTTTTTGTGCAAGTTGAAGTATTACGCTTTTTACGTCTGCCTCCCCCCTTTTTATCTTTAAGACCCATTCCAAAAGATTTCTTCGCTTTCATTAAGTTTGTTACGAGCCAAGCAGCAGACTTTTCTCCCACACCGCTATCAGCAGCCTTTACTCGCTCCCACGCTCTCTCAGCTAACTGCGCGTCAGCAATGTGTCGCTTCTCAAGGTCTTTGTTTTGTGAGTAAGCAATATCGTGTTCTCTGCAAGCAGCATCCAATAGATTGATTCCCTTATCTCCACGTTCTAACCGTTTTTTTAGTTTAGTTCCAGGGCCACAAAATTGATAACCCGGTAAATGTAATTCAATGGGTAGACTATTAATAAGTTTATTAATTACACCTCCAGTGCCACCTCCGTAACGATAGGCTTTCAGTTTACAACTGTTTTTATTATAAAATTGTAGAGGCATTTTTATTCGAAACTCAGTCTATGATCTTACATTACTAAATGCAGAAGTAGAGGTGAAACAAAGCCCTTAAATATGCAGCTTAAAAAACAAAAAACCAATATCGAAATTAGAAATTTTGATTCACCATCAAATGCTAAAAACTTGATTAGACATAGTGTTTTACTTCCTAATTCAATTAGAGCACTAATTGTTGGTCCGAGTAATTGTGGTAAAACAAATCTAGTACTCAGTTTGATTGAAAGTCCAAATGGCTTGAAATTTAAAAACATTTATCTATACTCAAAATCGTTGGGTCAACCGAAATATGAATATTTAAAAACGTTAATTACTCCAATAAAGGGTATGGGCTATTACACGTTTTCAGAAAACGAATCTGTCATACCTCCTAATAAAGCGAAAGACAATTCGATAATGATATTCGATGATGTTGCTTGCGAAAAACAGAATAATATACGTGCATACTTTTGCATGGGTCGACATAATAATATTGATTCATTTTACTTATGTCAAACTTATACCCGTATCCCCAAACATCTTGTGCGTGATAATGCAAACTTAATAATAGTGTTCAAGCAAGATGAAATGAATATGAAGCATATTTATTCAGATCATGTTGGTGTTGATATGACCTTTAATACTTTCATGAAAATATGTCGTTTGTGTTGGAAGGAAAAATATGGATTTCTCACTATAAACAAAGATGCTGAACTAGACAATGGACGATATAGACTAGGATTCGATACATTTATCACCATTTAACACAAGCATAAATTTAGTGTAAACGAGTACAGTTGTATTTAGTAATCAATCAACCACTGAAATGTCTACAACAATAACTTTAAGTGGAAAAACTTCAGTCTTATCAACTGTTTTTTTCCCACCATTAGAATTAAATGAACAATATGAGTGCTCGTTAATTGATATTCATTTTTTTAATTCAATCGCAAATGTTAATGAAACAAATAATTTATTTCACATTGCTGACAATGTTATTGAAATACCAATAGGTTCCTATGAACTCGATGATATTATTGATTTTATTCGTGATGAGCTGTATGATAGAAGTATTCTGAATTCGGGTGCAACGTTAATGATTGAGGGTAATAACAATACAATGCAAGTAGATATTCTCAGCAATCTACCAATATATTTCAATAAAGAACGCACAATTGGTAGCATTCTTGGATATGGAGAGAGAGTGCTAGAAGCAGATGTGAAACATACATCGAATATGTTATTGAATATTTGTAAGGTGAATGCTGTTCGTTTAGAATGCAATATTGTAACCGGATCTTATGTAAACAACAACAAATCGCATACACTACATGAGTTTGCGCTCAACTCTCCCCCAGGCTATAAAATAGATGAAACTCCACATAATCTTATTTATTTACCCGTAAACACTCGGGAGATACGAGAGCTAAGAGTAGAACTGCTTGATCAGAACGGTGAACTTATTAATTTGCGGGGAGAAGAGATCACACTTCGAATTCACCTCAGGCCACAACGATGATAATATATAACTACAAAACCCTCCAGAGGGATGCAAACAGATTGATTCGAAACGTTGGAGTGAGCAGTACAACATATTCCACCAAAAGAGCCTTAACATCATCAAATAAAGCGTTTTTAAAATCAATTGGACTTAAACTTCGAGATACTTAACTTCGAGATAAAGAAAAATAAAAAATGGATACTAATAGCATAGAGAGCAATATCTTAAATGTTCGTGAGAGAGCCTACGAAGATAATAGCATAGTTAGGAAAGAATATCACACTTATCAACCACAACAGCATACTTCTTATAATCCTAATGATGAAATTCGAATTTGTATACAAAATCAAGATTTATATGTATACCCCCACGAAAGTCTCCTTTATATAGAGGGAACAATCTCTCAAGCTGATTATAAGTTAACTTCAACAGGAATACTAAAAAATAATTGTATGGCGCATTTGTTTGATGAAATACGATATGAGCTCAACGGGGTTGAAATCGATCGCACTCGTTATGTAGGAATGACTACAACAATAAAAAACTATGTCTCATTAAATAAGGATGAGAGTGTTATGCGACAAAATGCTGGATGGTTCAATCAGAGCACCTTTCCAATAGCAAAAATCAATAATAAGGGTCGATTCAATTTTATCGTACCACTAAAAATGCTATTGGGCTTCGCTGAAGACTATGATAAACTTATACTTAATTGCAAGCATGAGTTAGTCTTGCTTTTAAGTAGAAATATGGGAAATGTTTACACACAAAAAGTTGGAAATGAAAATCACAAGTTAAATATTCACAAGATTTTTTGGAAAGTACAGCATGTAACATTAAATCATGCTTCCTCACTTTCAATGTTAAAAGTTACTGAATCTAGCAGACCGCTAACTCTTGCATTTCGTAGTTGGGATTGCTATATGAATCCATCACTTACTAATGGCTCACAGCATACTTGGAGTGTAAAGTTAGCGTCTGATAGAGAACGCCCCCGCTTTGCATTAATTGCTTTTTCATCGAAAAATGTAATAACATCAAATAATTTAGCAAACTTAAAAATACATTTAAATTCTGATTCGTATCCATATGATGATCTAAATATAAACTTTGATCAAGCTCGCTATGCAATGCTTTATGAAATGTATGTGAAATTTCAAGAAAGCTACTACATGCGACCTCCACAACCTCTTTTGAGTCCAGAAGAATTTAAGGAAAAGGCACCGATCATCATAATAGATCTTTCACATCAACAGGAAGCTGTTAAAAGCGGACCCATTGATATACGGCTCACTATTGATTTATCAACAACTCCAAGCGCTGAAGAGACTGTTGAAGCCTACTGTGTTCTTATTCATGATCGAATAGTTGAATACAATCCATCAAATAACTTAGTTAGACGGGCTCAGTAATTTTTTGTTTTTAATACATATGAATAAAGATAAGAAACCTTTCCAGCACAGCAACTTAGGCGGAGCGAGCCCCGTTATCTTACTTCCAACCCAAGCGAGCAAGCACAGTTGTAATCTTTTATTTTAACTAATGCAAAAGAAATATCCAACTCTAGCCTTCTGTAAGAGTTGCAGGAAATACCTAACCGCAAATTTAGGAAAAAATGTTATCATAACGAATAGGAAGTATACAATACAATTGTTGAGGCTAAAGGTTTCATTTTCAATGCTCTCGTAACAATCATTTAGTTCAAAACAAATACTTGAACCATTAACAGCAAAAACCAAAAAAAGTTCATCATAAAAAGATAAAATGGAAGCTACCATGTACAACGCGCCCGAAGTTCTAAACAGCGATTTGAATATCGCATTTATAGAGTCGTATGGATTCACGGGAAAGAGTGGGGAGTACATAATAAAAGAGATAGGAATCTCATTCAGCAACTCGCTGGATGGGGAACCTAACGTCTATGTGCTAATTTCCCCTTACGAAGAAAATCTACGGAATGAAATTCAAATTGGCCATAGAAACCATGCACTGAAACTAAAATGGACTGACGGTGACAGCTCATACGGCACTGTCATGAGAAAATTGCAACTGTGTTGCAACAATATGCTGGTGTTAACCAGCAATCTGCCGACCCTGAGATTCATCAAAAGGAACAACATCGGACGAGAGTATGACATCTTCCAGGAGCACATCCGGAAAAATCAGTTGTATGAACTTAGTGATCCAGAGGATGACTTTTTCGATCATCATAAGTATGAGGAAAACAATCATTATGCGCTAAGTTTACTTAAACTAGATGCATACTTTACCATACGATATCCGGGTGTCTTTGAGCAAAGGGTTGATATATTTCAATCCATTGATCATATGATTGATTGCGGGTTTCACGAGGATGAATTTGAGGAAAATTGGGATGGAGGCATCGAAGAAGAAGCAGTAGAATATGAAATACGCCCCCTAGGTTGCAAATCAAAAGCTTATGATAATGGATTTAAATTCTGTGCCTTAAACGCAGCTAATAGGTATAAGAAGCTGTATTTTCAGCTTCTATACGATAAAAAACGTAGCAATATTTAAAAAAAAAAATTAATTGTATAAATAACTTTTTTAAAACAAAATAAAAACAATATTCATTTATCCATATATATATATATATTCAAAATAAAAAAACATAAAAAAAATTTAAAAAAAATGTTATTATTTCATAGCAACAGGTGGGGGGGGGGAGGTTTTCAGCTTAAACATCATTTCTCTTTCAGCTTAATTTCTGTTCCAGTATTTCAGCTTATTCATCATCATCTATTTAAAGCAGATAACAGCCTGTTTTGAAACAGTTAATCAACATACGCTAAGCTGCGAACTGCTTATCAACAACTATTTAACTTCTAGCAGCGCTCTTGAAACTGCTTTAATTGCAAAAAACAGCTCTCTTAAACTGCTTATCAACAGCTTATAACTGCAAACAGTTCTCTTTAACTGCTATCAGTTCCTAACTACAAAAATGGATAGAACAAAAAAAAATGTATTAAAAGAGCTAGTAAAAACTAGAAATATTCTAAAGAGAAAATTTCAGAGCATTAAATTAGGAAAAGCTGAAGCAGATTTAGAACTAGAAGAATCATTCAGACCAATAACAAAGCCTTTGGAAAAACTTATTAGTAAAAACGAAACACTTAATAAACAATTGTTAACCATCAAAAAAGAAGAAGAAGAAGAAGTATTAAAAACCCCAAAAATTCAAAAAGATTCAGCTATAGAAACAAATTCTGCAAAGCATCATTCTCTAGAGCAAATGTTAAAAGTGATGATGATGATGCTTATGATGATGATGATGAAATTGATGATAATAATGAAACTACTTTAGATGAATACGTTAGTAGTACCTCAATAGATAATAACCGAACGCAACTATTAAAGGATAGTACTCATGAAGCAGAAAAAATGTTCAATATTAGCGAATTAACACGAAGAAAGGTTCTCGATAAAGCATATGGCCCTTATAAAGATAATGAAAAAAAAGTGTGGTTAGGTAATTCTGAAATTAACACATCAAATGGAGAATTCATTATTTTGGAGAGTGGTAAAAATTGGCCTTTAACTACTGGCTTATATTCATTAATTTATGAAAATGATCCAAAGCATTATAATAAGGAAGATTTAGAAAATTATAAAAATATATTGAATATAACAAATGCCCACAGAAGAAATCATAAGAGGGATGAACAACTTAAGGGTAATCGTTCTAAAAAATATACGCAAATAATCAAACCTCTCTTCCCCAGTAAATCTCTGTTTTCGCAACTGACCTCTACACCAATTACACAATCGGTATCACATTCGAGCTCATCTCCCACTCATATTGGTAGTGGTCTGATGAAACTGAATGTAAATAAACCTAATGAAATTGTAGATAGATTAAAACTGTTAGTTGCATCACAAACAGCTGGACATAACAATCATAATACTGAAATAATATCAATAATTGAAGAACTTCGTGAAGCTAAAATTGTATATTAACATCATTATTATTATTAAAGCACACCCACATGACCAAATATGAGAATTGATAAGTTTGGAAACACAAGTTCAAGCATGAGAATTGATAAGTTTGGTCATTTCAATTTAAATAAGGAGGCTTTTACTCACAAAGTGTTTACTCAAAATGCGATAGCGCAAAGCAAAACGGAATTAGAAAATACTATAACTAATAAAATACAGCTATTGCAGAAATATATAACAGATTAAAATACAGAATTAAGGAAAGATATTATGAAAGAAAATCAAAAATGTATTGATGAATTAAGAATTTCTTTGTTAAACTATATTAATACGATGAAAGCTGAAATGGAAGAATCCATCACTAAAGAACTGCGAGAAACTAAGAACTTTGTTGAGTTCTATTTCGAGAATAAAGCTAGAAGATGAAAACACACACACACACACACTTTTACATTCGTATATATGAATACATTTTTTAATAAAATTAATCATTGTCAAAATGCCAGTTGATAAGTTTGGACAGCATTCATACGATAAATATAGTTTAGGTGCCTCTAGGAAAAATGAGTATAAACGGATGGGATTGTTTGTTGACCACGATCAAAATCTTACTATCCAAAACAAACGTCTTAAAAATGCTGCAGATCCTATTGAAGAAAAAGATGTGGTCAACAAGAAATTTTTCCAAAAACAAATAAATGGAGTAACTCAAGATTTATTGCTTCATATAAAAAAAGAAAACTCAACTGTTGAGAATAAAATTAATGAGAATATTAAGATTCATATAGCTGCAAGTGAAAAAAATACTGAAGCCCTCTTTTCCTCACATTTTGCTGCTGTGAATGAGAAATTAAATGCTCTTGAGGATTATATTTTCAACACTTTTACGAAAACAAAACCTCGAGGGAGGGAAAGCATTGAAATAAAGGGAGAGTTTTCTTAATAGATCATCAAATAAGAAACATCGATATCTTTTAACAGTAATTGATACATTTTCCAAATTCGCTTGGGCTAGAGCTCTTAAAACCAAAAATGCAGAAGAAGTTGCTAATGCAATGCTGAGTATTTTTAAATTAGGGAGAACTCCCAAGAATTTACAAACTGATGATGGTAAAGAGTTTTTTAACAAAACATTTATGCAATTAATGAAGCAATATGATATAAATCACTATTCAACATATAGTAGTTTAAAAGCTTCAATTGCTGAAAGATTTAATAGAACCATTAAAGAAATGATGTGGAAAGAGTTTAGTTTTAATGGAACATATCGATGGATTGATATTTTTCAAAATTTAATTGATAAATACAATAGAAAGCATCACCGAACAATTAAAATGGCTCCTTGTGAAGTAAATCAAGCAGATGAAAAAGAATTGTTAAGTAGTGTATACAATAATAGAAAAATATTTACTAAACCACGATTTCATGTAGGTGATTATGTTCGAATAAATAAATATAAACATGTTTTCGAGAAGGGGTATCCTCCTAACTGGACGACTGAGATTTTTAAAATAACAAAAGTGCAGAATACAAGCCCTACAACGTATTTATTGCAAGACTAAGAGGGAAAAGCAATTAAGGGCGGTTTCTATGCTGAAGAACTTCAAAAATCTCGATTCCCCCATACATATTTAGTTGAAAAAGTAATACGCAAGAAGGGCGGTAAAGCATTCGTTAAGTGGTTAGGCTTCTCAAACGAGCATAACTCATGGATAGATGAAGGAAAAAAAAAAAATGAAGTAAACAGTAAACAAAAGTGAACAAAAAAAAAATGATGAATCAGCGTACATTGTTTCATAAAATTATGAAATGTCAACTTTTTTTATTTAAACAACAACAAAAAGTTTCTTTGACAGCATCTGGTATTGGTAAGGCGTACCCTTAAATACTTGTATATGATATACAAACTAGTCAATCATTTTTCAGAACCCAAAACGTTTGGATCTTACTTCGCTAAAATGCAAAAAATAAATATTCTGTTCCTTTGTGCAACTTTAGCTATTCAGGGCTATTTTGCAAACCCAGTGCCAATACAAATAAGTTCGAACTCAAGTGTGAAAGATTTGGAATTTTATATTAATCTTCCAAATAATGATAGCGTAAAAATATTACTTAATTTTCAATTTTTAAAGCAAAGTGAAAAGTTGAGTGAAGGAATTCCAAGCAACGGACAGAGCGAATTGGTTCATCAATTTCAAAATCACTTGCAGACTCAAAGTGAAAAGTTGGTAACATTTTTGAATGATGATGTAGAAGAATTGCAGCCGCCACCTCTCCTAACAACAACATCATCGACAACAACAACAACAATCAAAACAACAGACGCACCAATAACAACAACTGCATCTCCATATGCAAATTATTTCACTGCAGAACAAGCGATTGAGGCATTCAGACAAGATCTTGTGCAGAAAGAGCGTGATATAGCTGGAATAATTCAAAGCGAAAAACCGTTTTATCGTCACTTTCAACTTCGCTATGATGACTTTGATTTAACTATTAGATGTACATATGATAGTAAATATTATTTAAGAAAGCTGAAAATTAGTTGCTATGAATACCGTGAATATCAAGCTGACCGAATTTTGGCTAATGGTGAAGTGGAAGAGTACAGCGCTGTTGACACAGATTATGAAAGTAAAAATAATAAATGTAAACGACTACATTCAAACATATGATATGGAAATTGACTAACTTATTTGATATGTGAAAAAAAAAAAAAACATTTTCTGTACATGAAATTTATAAATATATATAATAAAACAGCAACAGCATATTTTCGAAATTTAATTAAAAAATGTTTTATTTAGTTTTTGTTATTATTTTTATTCAGCATCAAAACATGGGTAATTCAATATCATCATATGGTTGTTGTGCATTTTGTTCAATATCAAACCATGGTTGTTGGGCATCTTCTTCGGACTCAAGCATCGAACTTTCTACTATCCGAATTGCGTCATTTCTTTGATGTGCCAGTAGAAACTCTAACTCATCCTCGCTCATCGTTTCTGCTACGTCATCATCAATTGCTGATTGTACAACATCAGTTGATGAGCTGACTACATTCACTTGAATAGCTAAATTTTGATTGTTATTATGACTCATATTGCGAAAAAAAAAAGTTTGAGTCTTTGATAGTTTCCAGTATTTTCACCGACTGCCTCCGTTACAAAACTTTATTTAAACTAATTTAATAGCATACACTTACCATCATCATCAGCTGAAAATAATGAGAATAAATAAAAAAATTGTTAGCTGTTTCCGCTCCAGCTCCCCTTCGCTTATCAACAGCAAAAAGTAAGAAAAACAAAAGCATTTTTTTTTGTGGTTTATTATCGTTTCTTATAAACCTCTAATCATCTTGAGAACTTAATGTTTTTTGTTATTTGAGAACTTAATGTTTTTTTGTTATTTGCTCTCAACTTGTGGAGGTAATTTCAAGTCTGGAAAATTTTCAGTTAGTAATGTACGCAATTGACCATATCGGAAACGATCTATATCTTCATCACTATATAGTGAAGAGGAGTAATCTCCACTTTATCGCATATATTGGGAGATGCTCCATATTCCAAGAGTTTAATAATGGCTACAGATAGATCATGGAAATTCTCCTTTGTTAAGTATTTTGTAAGTACACTAAGTGGCGTTCGATTTATATACAGTGGTGCTCATATACTTAAGCCACATGAAGGTAAACCTTGCATTTAAGCGAAAATCAAAAAAAGTTTTAATTTCACTGCTCCAATTTTTTGTGTCAGAATACTTTTATATGTCAGTACCCTAACAGAACAAGAACCAAGTCAAAAAAATATATATTTCATGAAAAACTTAAAAAATTCGTAACCATCTCCAAAATGTCCTGCTCATATACTTAAGCCACCTGGAAAAAAATCGTTAAAAAAGTTTAAATTTGCCCAGTATTCCTAGTATTTTTAATAAATTTACTTTAATATTGAGTAGAATGACCTTATTGCTTAAAAACTGTGGAGCAAGGCTTTACCATTGACTATACAAGGCGTGCGCATTGCTGGGGGGTGATTTTCATCCTTTCTTAATGTAAAACTTCCCAAAAATCGTTTTTATTTGCTGTTTTTTTATGGACAACGACTCTTTTGTAAATTCCTCACAAGTTTCTTAAAGGGTTAAGGTCGGGACTCTGCGGTGGCCATTGCAAAACGTAGATTCTTTCATGGTAAAGACTCAACTTGACTGTCTTGCAGCAATGGCTCGAGTCGTTGTCCTGATTGAACATCCACGTAAGCGGGAAATTATCGGCATATTCTTCAGATAAATTGTTTCTAAGAATGTTAAGGTACATTTCGACGTTCATGATGCCTTCATTATTTACCAGCGGACCTACTTCCAAAGCAGTAAAACAGCCCCAGACCATGATCAAAGCGTCGCCATGTTCAACGGTCTACTTTGTGTACTTCGGATTTGGTTGTTTGTTAGAAGGACGTCGTGCATAAGGTTTTCCATCACTTCCAAAGACATTGAACTTGGATTCATCGCTCCAAACAATCAAGTTCCAAAAATTGGGACCTTTGCCAATAGGCTCCGTGGTTAATTGAATGTGCGTTTTTGTTTTCTTCACGGACAGCAATGGATTTTTTTGGACAATGCGTCTATAGAACCCAAATTCGTTTAGGAGCCTTCTCAGGATCTTAGTTGACATATTTAAGCAATAATCCGCAACCTTTTGACCTCTGATTCGCTTTGAAGTCAAGAAAGGATCGGCTTTACTCAGATTGGCAATCTGACTGTCCTCATGAAAGTGGGTTTTCTGTGCCTTTCACGGGGAATATTTTCCTAGGTTCCATGTTTTTTTATAAAACGCAATAGCATTTCTGACTTCGCCACAAAAAAATTATAAATTTTACAAATTTGTTAAACACTTTTCTTTTTTTCGTAATATTCCCATATCAACTTTTTTTCGGGCGGATTTGTAGGTTTTTTTTAGACATTGGGATTAAACTTTTGTGAAAAACGTTTTTAATGTTTAAAATTTTACTATAGAAAATGAAAAGCAAAAATTTTTCCCATAAAATCGTAAGTTTGATAATTTTAGCTCATGGTGGCTTAAGTATATGAGCAGGACATTTTAGAGATGGTTACGAATTTTTTAAGTTTTTCATGAAATATATATTTTTTTGACTTGGTTCTTGTTCTGTTAGGGTACTGACATATAAAAGTATTCTGACACAAAAAATTGGAGCAGTGAAATTAAAACTTTTTTTGATTTTCGCTTAAATGCAAGGTTTACCTTCATGTGGCTTAAGTATATGAGCACCACTGTACTTATGAACCACTTGTATTCTTTCATTACCATCAAGGAGTATCAATATATTATCACTAAACAAGGAGTCTGCCGCATAGTCATTGAACTGTAATTTTTTTTTTTTTTTTTGATGATTAAGATTTGCAATTGTTGCAAAAATAATGTTAGATTTTAACTTACATAATCCTTTTTGCAGCCATATTCTAGACATAATTTTATAAACTGTGTGTTACATGGTCTCATCAAGCATCTCTCATATATAGAAAAATCGTTTGAAACAATTTTATCGGCTCTGGCACCTTTTTGCAAAGCCTCTCTAAAGCCTTTTAAATCATACTCATAAAAGGCAACCTTTAGTTCGTTGTCATGAGGAGACATACTTGATCGAGCTTCAAAACCTTACTGATTGTATTACATGACCCTCTTTTTTTCTTCTACTGTTCACAGAAAATCGTACTTGTCAAGTAAATTATTTTAATTCACTTTCTTTCATTTTATATGTAAATTTAATTCAAGCATTTAACTCTCTTATCACAATTTTTTTTCCCACATAGAAGAGCGCGTGCCCTCTTGCTTCTTATCACACACATAATTTTTTTCCCACGCTAGCACAACAACAACTATAATTTTTTTTCTCACATACAAGAGCGCGTGCCCTCTTGCTTCTTATCACACATATAATTGTTTTTCTCCAAAATAATTTTTTTTCCCACGCTACCGCCGCAACAAGTCAACAAATTTTTTTTCCCACGCTACCGCCGCAACAAGTTAACAAGTCCAGATAAGAGAATTTCACAACAATCTTGACCTTCAACTTGCTCATACATTTTTTCCCCCACATACAAGAGCGCGTGCTCTTGCTTCTTATCACACACACACATTGACCTTCAACTTGCTCATACATTTATATAGAGAATTTCATAACAATCTTGACCTTCAACTTTGCTTAGCAACAACTATAATTTTTTTCTCACATACAAGAGCGCGTGCCCTCTTGCTTCTTATCACACACACATAATTGTTTTTTCTTCAAAATAATTTTTTTCCCACGCTACCGCCACAACAAGTCAACAAGTCCAGATAAGAGAATTTCATAACAATCTTGACCTTCAACTTTGCTTAGCATTATGACGAATTCCGCCAGACGCCCCACGCCCCACGCTCCTCGTCCACGTTCACAACATCGTGATCACTAACCACTTCCGCTCCACACTCCTCATCCACGTTCACGACACCCTTATCACTAACCACTTCCGCTCCACGCTCCTCATCCACGTTCACGACAGCCTTATCACTAACCACTTCCGCTCCATGACGTCATCACACCCCTTATCAAACACTGTGACGTCACTTCCTGGTCCAGAACATACATTTCCTATCTACTCTAGAGCTGTATAAAAGATATCGTATTCTTACTTGGCACACCTATTTATATACCTAAACTGCTCCACCTGACCAAATTTTGTCGAAATCGGACAATAAATATCGGAGATATACCTATATGAGTTTTGCACTGAATTGCCAAGGCGACATTGGCTGGTAAGAGTGAGCGAGACAGCATGCGTTCGCTGTTGCTGCAAGTTAAAGAGAATTTTGCATGAAATTCATGGCGATTTCGAGGGTACAGGGTATACTCAATATCGGCAGGGACGACTTGCTTGCTTCATTTTTTATTGTTCATAAAATAGTAGTTCTTTCTTATATTTGATAATATAGAAATGTGGAATTTGTGTTTTGGATATGGCGATATCAGATCCTTAGTTGAGGTCTGGTCGACCAGAATATAACCCAATGTAATAGTAACATAATAATAATAATTTTGGCAAGTTGACCGATGCAGACAGGATCATTCAAAACGAATCAACAATAGTTCCATTAGTTGCAATAAAAAGACCAAACTTATCGAATTTGGTATGGATAGAAATTTTTATTAAAGAAAAGTAAAACAACTTCATTCAAGTATAATTATGTAGGTACGACACAGTAACGAAAATCTTATTGACTCTATAAGAGCAGCAAATCAATTTTGTAATACCTGCAATGAAAAGTGTACATGATTCTATAGGTAAAACTCCTTGCACGCATCGGTTTCATCAAAGATGTATAAGAGAATTTTTACTAACATCTGCAGAATGTTCAACCTGCAACGGTGACTTAAGAATCAGTCAACTTCGATATACAAACACGAATCTTGAGGCAGAACTGAGGGAAGCAAGCTTTAATTCACAGTCTTCAGCTAGGTCAGCAGCAGCTCAATTAGAAGTGCCACGCCCTAAGAGTCCATCTGTTTTTCAGCCGACTAAGAAAGCTAATAGAGGAAAACCTAAAGTGCCTATGTCAGGAGTTTTAACTAGGTCCATACAGCGCCCACAGCAAATCCGAGCTCAGATACAAAGTAGTCTTCACAACGAAAGACAATTAAAGCCACAACCTCAAAATCAATCAATGGATAGAAACGAAATTCAAAATATGATACAAAGTTTAATGCTAGAACAACAACAACAGTTAATGAGGGATTTGACTTCAACTTTAAGATCAACCATTCACCAGTCTGTTCAAGATCAATTAGTTCTGGTAGGCGCCAGTCAAAATTTACGTATAACACCTGAATGTAGACAGAGAAACTCTCCAGGGAGATCCTCTAATGTCAATATGTTGCATCAGCAACCACCAAATTGTAGTAATAATGAACAGTCACCTTGTCATGATTATGATATTAGGTCAGGCAGTTCAGTTCAGTTAAGGCAGCTAGTACTATACAAAGCTGGCGTCTTCAGTTCGATGGCTCTCGAAACGGTATGCAGGCAGAATCATTCCTCTATCACCTTCGAGCCTTGGCCAAGCAAAACTTAAAAGGAAAATTAGAAAATTTGTGAGGAATTTCTTAAAAAGTTTGAAGATACAGATTCTGATCCCGATATTTGGGAATTAATTAATACCCGAAGACAGAATGAAAACGAACCATTTGAAGAATTTCAATTCGCTGTAGAAAATTTAGCATTACGTTTTAATGAGGAAACCTTAGTTCGACTATTAATTCGTAATTCAAAGACATCTTTACGTTAATGCATCTGAATATTCTTTCGATAGCTCGTCTACGACTAGAAGTTCGAACTCATGAACAGTTTTATAAACAAGTCAAAGTGCAAACTAATAAAAATAAGTTTTCTACTCGTTCGCAAATAGCAGAGATTTTACCAGAAGATCAATTATGAGGGGATATCTCCGAAATAGTTCGGAAACGTCTGATTTGTTGGAATTGTGATAAACCAGGGCATCGCTTCGACAATTGTCTGGAGGCACCCACCTTATTTTGTTACGGTTGTGGGGCCAAAAACACTTATAAGCCCAAATGTAGGTTGTGTAATCCAGCGGAAAACCACAGTGCGGATGTGCAGAGTTACCCATCACCGGTGGTTCCAGCGCATCCGGAATATTAACAATCAGTACAAACACTCAGAACCAAATAGTCTTGTAGATAGTTATACTCAGACCAATATAAAACAGGAAACTAAAATTTCAGGTCTTGATCCCAATTTACCTTTTCATAAGAAACTTTCAAATTATATGTCAACTCGACAACGAATATTTAGAGATGTAAGCTCATTGGAAGTAACATCAAAACGGAAACGATCAACTATTCGTCTTAACAAATTTGGGAAGACAATACGAACAAAACGTAAGAAGTTTGTTTCGTCTATTATTTCAAATTCAGATAATCGTTTGTATGTAGATATTAGTATTGAAGGAGAAAACTATGTTGCCTTGTTAGATTCTGGAGCAAACATTAGTTGCATAGGAGGCAAGACAATTTCCACTCTTTCTAACCACCCCAAGTTGAACAAATGCTCAGGCAATATTCGCACAGCAAGTAATTCACAATGTTCAGTACTGGGCAAAATAACAACTGAAGTCACATTTCGTAGAATAACAAAATTAGTAACGCTTTATCTAGTCCCCAACTTAACTCAAGATGTTTATTTAGGCATGGATTTCTGGAAAGACTTTGGTCTTTTGCAAAATCTATTGAATCCGTCTCACATGGATCACGGAGATTAGAAAAGAAAATGAATTGTCAGATAACTGTAAAATGCATGTTTTATCACCGCTTCAGCAGCAGCAACTTGATATTATTAAAGGAAAACTTCCTTTATACGAAAAGGAAGACCTTGGTCGCACCCATCTCATCGAGCATAGCATTGATATTGGAGACGCTAAACCTGTAAAGCAACGTCATTGGTCCGTCTCTCCAGCAATAGAAGCATTAATGTTTGCAGAAGTTTATAGGATGTTAAAATTAGTCATAGTAGAGGAATCTAAAAGTCCTTGGAGTAGTAATTGCGTGTTAGTTAGAAAAGCGGAAAAGTGCTGTCTTTGTCTGGATTCTCGAATCGTTAATAGTTTCACTAAAAAAGACGCATATCCTTTACCGGATATTGACGGTATACTAAGCAGATTACCTCCAGCTCGTTTTATTAGCGGCTTAGATATGAATCACGCTTTTTGGCAAATACCCCTCGATGAAACATCAAGAGAATATACGGCCTTTACTATACCAAACCGTCCCTTATATCAGTACAAAGTAATGCGTTTTGGTTTGTGCAACGCTCCGCAAACTTTGTGCAGACTTATGGATAGAGTTATCCCAGCAGAATGAAGAACTCGCGTATTCGTCTACTTAGATGACCTTCTCATATTGTCAGACGACTTTGAATTTCACTTGTCTTTACTAGCAGAAGTAGCATTGTATCTGCGTAAAGCAAATCTAACCACAAAAACAGCTAAATCTAAATTTTGTATACAGGAAATTAAATACTAAGGGTTTATTATAGGCAACGGCAACCTTAGTACTGATCCAGCAAAAATTTTAGCGATAAATAGTTTTCCGATCCCAAAAACGGTGAAACAGTTGAGAAGATTTTTAGGTCTCGCTGGATGGTACCGACGATTCGTCGATAACTATGCAACCATCAGTTTTGCTCTAACCGAACTTTTTAAGAAAAACAAGTCGCTTGAATGGACTCAAGAGGCGCATGAGGCATTTAACATTCTTAAGGAAAAGTTAACATCAGCACCTATTATGAAAACTCCAGACTTTGCTAAACCGTTTCTTTTACTTTGCGATGGTAGTTTATTTAGAATTAGATGCGTATTAGCACACGAAAATGAGAAAGGAGTAGAAATGCCTATTGCTTACATGTCCGAGAAACTGACAAAGACACAGCGTAACTATTCCGTCACAGAATTAGAATGCATAGCCGTAATTAAAGGAATTAAAAAGTTTAGATCGTACATTGAAGGACAGCAATTCACAGTAGTCACAGACCATGCAGCATTGCAATGGCTGATGAGACAAAAAGATCTTTTTAGTAGACTAGCTCGATGGGCTAGTCAAATCAACCAAAAGTCCGAATACTGTTTTGAGATCACCAATGGGTCAACCGATGGCCGTTTCAAAAACTAAATATGGATCTTTTAGGACCGTATCCAAGAAAATCAATTTTTAATTTGTTGATAAATGTCAAACTTAAATACGGGCAGCAGCGTGATGTCAATATGACTTGGCAAGGGATGCAGTTAAATCGTGGTTAACTTTTCTAGAGAATGTAGGAATATGCACGGTAGTGCATATTATTCAGCATAATTTTCTATATATTTCAGCCAACTTTCATCAAAATCATTGGCAGGAATTTTGAGAAAAATATAAATGAATTATTTTTTCCTTAAAGTCATCGTTGCCCGCCCAAACAATATGCATATAAATGAAAAAGTTCTTAGCCCTGATAGCATTATTGATCTCTTAAGACGAAGTCTTAAATCCTCTACGCTGTGCGTTCATTTAGTAATTCTTATAGCTAATATGCCTTCAGCTGTACGGCATCGCACAGTGTACACAAGTCATTAAATTACATAAAATGTCTTGTATGTATATGAGAGTCTTCACATTATTTAAGAAATTTTAATAAGATATACCAATAAATTAAATTTGGTTGAAATACCATATTACTCGAATAGTTGGCTGCTAATTTTAAGCCAATTTTTTCTTCCAAAATGCCACTAAATAGTATTCAATATCGGACATTATTTTATTGTTAATTCTTATAAATTGACAGGCACATTTCCTGTGTTATTGTATTCAATTATTTGAACAAAGGTGCAAAATTTAATAAAGAATTAATTCACTTCTCTTGGCTCCAGCAGGATACTGACCCACAGCATATGGCACAAAATGTTGAGCTGTGGTTGCTGTAAAACATAAAATACCAACTGGATTGACCATTCAGTCGTCAGATTTAGATATTATTAAACATATTTGAGATTTTTTGGAGCGCTGGATTTGCCAACGAACTATAACTGCAAAGGATATGCTAAAAAGAGCAATCCTGGAGGAGTGGCTTCAAATTGGGCCGGAGCTTACCGAAAAATTGTCCAACTTAATGTCAAAACGATTGACAGAACGTATAAAAGGGAAACAATATCCCGTCTCTTATAAATTTTTATTTTTTTTTTTATGAATTAGTACCTTTTATGTTGGTTTGTTTAATGTGTACGGATACTTTTTCTGTATGGAAATCGTTTTTTTTTTTTAAGTTTTTTATATATATAAAAATAACTGTACATAATAATGGATTAAAAACTTGGGATTATTAATCAGACAAAAAAATAATTTTGACAATATCATAATTAGAAGTATTATTTTTCCTGGATCAAAGTTTTGCATTGAGTGGTGTACGGATAGTTTTTCTGGCGAGTGTACGTTGGGCTTGGAAGCATTTATATTATATTCGTTTTCTTTTCCTGCGCAGGAATTTAACTGTTTACTCTGATTTCTTGTAGTTACTTTAAGAATTTTATTATTTGCTTGTATATTTTGTAAATCTTTTATAGTTATTCTCGATAGCGCGTCGACTACAAAATTATCTTTACCCTTTAGATACTCTACAGTGAAATTATATTCCTCTAATTCAAGTCTCATTCTAGTCAATTTCGAACTTGGATTTGTCAATTGAAAACAAATAAGTTAATGCCCTGTGGTCGGTTTTGCAAGTAAAGTGTCTACCATAAATGTATGGTCTGAAATGCGTAATTGCCCAATGAATCGCCGCTAATTCTTCGAGTAAAATAAGCAATTTTCCTTGGCAGCAAAGAAACAAAAACAAATTCCAAGCAATCACGCACACACATACATACATATGCAAAAATTCGTCACCACGCGGTGTTTTTTGTTTTTTGATTTTATTAAACATTAATACCAATTATTCGAAATTTTTTGTTTTTAAATTGAATAATAAAACAATAAAGCTGCAAGGGTATACAAACTTTAGCAGAAGTTAGCTTCTTTGATATTTTTATATTAAAAATTTTTTAATTTTTTGAGAATTTTGTTTTATTGACTTTATGTTTTTTTTTTTTATGTAATTTAAATTTTTTTATGAGTAATAAACAAAAATTAACAAAAGAAAATAATTTTTGACTCCTTACATTTGAATATATCACTACATAGTATAAAGCAAAGTCGCTTCCCGCGTCTGTCTGTATGTACATATGTATGTATGTATGCTTAGATCTTTAAAACTACACAACGGATTTGGATGCGGTATTTTTTAATAGATAGAGTGATTCAAGAGAAAGGTTTTTATGTACAATAACATGCTTAATAAATTAGAGAACCATTGAAAATTTCAAGATTTCTTATGCGAAGTCGTAAATAAACACATTTTTTGCACTTACATTGCAAACGCTGGCTGAACTCTACGAGTTAGATAAAAATAATGTACTAAGTATTGTAAACCTTGAAAAGGTCTACAAGACAGTCCGCGATGGTATATGTTTATCTCTTAGGGATAACCCACAAAACCTAAACTACTGAACCGATTTCAATCAAATTTTACATGTACCCGTAATATGGTGTAACTTAAAACATAGGATAGTTTTTATCTTATTTAATTACTTTAATAATCAGTAATTTGAACAAAATTTAATAAAATAATTGCATCCCTCTCTAACACATTACATAGAGTGTTTAGCGATGGATATGATTTCGATAGTCGTCTCTATCGATAATTAGGGTTGCCAGCACGTATTTTATGGCGCCAACTTTCTAGGGTTGGCTAGGGAGAGCCACATTTTAAATGTATTTTTTTCTACAAATATATTTTATGGGCGATTGTGAAGAGAGCGTGACAACTCGGTGCCAAAATAATTAAAATCATGAACACGTGGTCGTTTTCGAGCAGCTGCAGCGCTCAGTAAGCTTTTTACACATTTAAAATTGTATTTCAAACAGGTCGGACGTCAACGTCAGTGTACCAAATTAAATTCTCTAACATGAATTTTAAAGTTGAAGGTATTTACTTTAAATTCTGATATTAATAATTAACCAACTAATTAAAATGTTCTTATGTAATTAATTTATTTGTTTCAATCTTTTTTAAGTGTTTTGTGAATATCTTTTTTATGTTTACATAGATTTTTAGTTGTGTGTCCAAAAAATTCCACAAAGGAGTTATACATATGTCATTGTAATTTGACTTTTACGGTAATAAATGCGTTTAGTTTAGCTGCGGAAATTTGCGGATGTCTGAACTTACGTAAAAAATCCAACGACGCACAGTGGGGCCTCTGCCCGGATAGCTGACCGAAAATCATTTTTTTCACCATCACGTTGGGCAAAAACGAAAAGTGAAATCGACAGATAATACTTCAGAAGTTATGGATCCAAAATATTATTGAAATCGGATAAGAATTGTGGGTGCTACATCATCTCAAAGTGGAGACATTTTTCAGGTATGAAAAAAACGTACAATTTTTACAAAAACTTCCAACTTTGAAACTGAATATTGGCCGAATTAAACAATTGATCTTGAATATTTTTACTTTATTCGAAAAGTAGATCAATTTTTAGTTATTTGTTGTAAAAAGTACAACAAAATTTAAAATACCTAATAAATTGGAGACGTTTCAAAAACACACTAAATTTTCGCATTTTTTACACTTTGGTGGAGCAGAATCAACAGAGATTCACGATATAATCATATACACGTGATAGAAGAAATATTCACCTATCAGACCTATATAGTGTAGTATTGCGCTTTTTTGCGCAAATTTGTCAAAAATTAAAAAAACTAATGCGTTAAAAACGCGTTCCAGGCACAAGGAAAAAGAAGAGCGCATGCAAATTTGGCAAAGTATTATTTGATATTTACATATTTATAATGAATCAAAATCATTGGAGAGCATATAAAACAAGTCAAACCTACATTAGATGTTAATGGCTTAAGAAAAAAAATGTAATTTGACAAAAAAAAAAAATGTTTGATCCGATTGTTCCTATGGGAGCTATAACATATAGTCAACCGATTTGGCTGAAACTTAAAACAGACATTTCTATATGTACTAAACTTCAAAATAGAAAATTTTGTGACAATCGCTTTTTAAACACTCGAGTTATTGCTCTAAAATTATATATCTGACCGATCGTTCCTATGGGAGCAATATGATATAGTCAACCGATTCTGATGAAACTTGGTAGATATTTTAGAAAGTATATTAAACTTATAGAGTACAAATTTCGTAGTATTCGATTGAAAAACAACAAAGTTGTGGAAGGTTTACTTTATTCTCGACCTTTCATTCCTATGGGAGCTGTACGATATAGTCAACCGATTCTGATGAAACTTGGTAAATATGTTAGAAAGTATATTCAACTAATTGAATTCAAATTTCGTAATATTCGATTGAAAAACAACAAAGTTATGAAAGCTTAATTTTATTCTCGACCTATCGTTCCTATGGCAGCTGTATGATATAGTTATCCGATTAGAATGATTTCGAGATGGACAATGCCTGCAGCAAAAAGAAGTCTATGTGTAAAATTTCAGCTCTGTAGCATTAAGGGTTTTGGAGAAGACCAAAATTAATGTACCCTTGCAATGGTATATTTTTTTTGCAATTTAAGTTAAAAATTAAAACAAAACATTAAAAAATCTTATTTATCTTATCAAATTCGAATAATAAAGTTCGTTTGTCATCAAAAAGGCGTTTTTTAAGTGAATTTTATGGGTCAAATATGCCTAGGAATATTTTTCAACTTTGACCTTGAATATCTAAGCAACCCGAGCACGTGGCACCTCGGTAATTTGAAGCTTGAACAATTAGCTATCAAATGCTTTTTAAATTTTGAAAATCGCTTCACTACTTTAGAAGATATGATTTTTGATAAGCGAAATGAGCGAAGGCCCCACTGTGCGACGTCTTACATTATTCAAGGTCAGCTTTGCACTGCAAAACATCTGTTTGACCAACTGTACTGTTGTTTTTCGTTCTGTCTTCGTTGTTTGTGGTTATGTTTGATTTTGCGAATTCATTTAATAACTATTTTTATTTCATTTATTTTGAATTTGGCAGACAATTTTTATAAGTGTGTTTTTGCACGCATGTTATAAATCGTTCGATCGTTGGTGCAAAGAAAATGGAACCTATACTGAAAAAGTAAAGGCAATGATTGAAATGGTAAACAACGAAATTGAAAAAAAAGGCTACAATACCGACCTTCATGATCTGTCAAAACGAATTACGTACATATGTATGTTAAAGAATAGTAACATTTTGGGCAAAGTACGATCGCAAGAAATGTTCAGTGATTCAACAAGGTGTTTGGCTGAATGAGAATGCGCTGTGCCCATAAGATGTCCCATTCAACACCCAAAGAAACTGGTCGGCCGAAAATAGATTTTATGGAGTCTTCTAATAGAACAAAACGTCGTAGAATTGCTGAGATAGCACAAGCCGGCGAATCTATTGCTTCTGCCCTACGTTCCTGCAACTCATCCCACCCAGCGTATTCTGAATTTAGTGCAGATGAAGTAGTATCAATTCTCGTGGAAACAAATTTGAGCAAACATCAATATTTGACTATACGCACATTTATAAATAGTAAAACGTCGTATAACTTATTACCAAGCTACGAAAAGATAACTAAAGATGATGATACTAAAAAGCGGAAAATAATTTGGAAGAACCCTCGACCGTCATCTACACGATACTGTAGACCAATAAGGTTTCAATTTAAAATATCAAAGAAGCTAACTTCGGCTCTGCCGAAGTTTGTATACCCTTGCAGCAAAATAATTGGTACAAATGTTTAACAAAATAAAAAAAAAAAGCAAAAAAAACACATCTAAAAATTTTCACTTCTTCACCGAGCGAGCATTGAACCATCAAACACCGAGCCCATCGTGCCACCGATCTCTACATGCTGCGCCACCGTCCTTACTAAGCTAGCGTAAGCTAATTCGACATATATGCGAACCCATTGCGTCTCGCTCTTTCAATTTCGTTTTGTGTAAGAACACAACACAAATATTTCTGTCTCTCTCTCACACCGGGTGGTGGTTGAATTTTTGCATATGTATGTGTGTGCGTGAGCATTAAAATACATACATTTAATTTCTATCAAATATGATTATTGTTTGTAACCTTAATAATTATCCGATCTTGTTCAAACTTGGTGTAGGGTGTATGGGTAAAAAATGAATTTAGATGCAACAACAAAAAAACAATAATTTTATATATTTCTTATTTGGTGCCGCGCGGATTCGAACTCGGGTCTTTTGTGTTTCTACGGCAGATTTCTTGGAATTTGTTTTTGTTTCTTTGCTGCCAAAGAAAATTGCTTATTTTACTCGAGGTACCTCCACGTTTTAGTTAATAGCTCCGGTGATAATTATCCGATCCGACTAATTTTCAAATTCACCATACTTGATAGATCAAGGAACTTAACTTTTTATGTTTCAACCATGTAGCTTGAAATTTGAGGCTGTCATCGTGATTCAAACAGACAGACGGACAGACGGACAGACGGACATGTCTCAATCGACTCGTTTATTGATGCTGATCAAGAATATATATACTTTATGGGGTCGGAAACGTATATTTCTATGCGTTACAAATATCTGACCAATTTTATAATACCCTCTGCAAGGGTATAAAAAGAAACAACGCAATTGGCCCTTAGCGAAGAAAGCTATTTTAAGGCAAAAATTTCACTTCTGAAATCCACAACATGTGTAGTTTCTGACATTATGATTGAAGTTGAACATAATTTGCAGCTGACTATGGTGGACGGTAAAATTTGTAGTGCTCTAAGCCAAACATCTTCGTGTATATGTTACATATGTAACGCAAAGCCGACAGAAATGAACGACTTGGAAAAATGTTTAGGCAAGAAGAATCACGAAGCACGTTATGAATTTGGCTTATCACCGTTGCACTCATACATAAGATTTTTTGAATATTTTATACAGGTGTCCTACAGATTGGAATTAAAAATTTGGCGAGTTTCTACTACAGAAGAGAAAACTGCTTTTCGAAATAGAAAAGCCAAAATACAAGCAGACTTCCGATCAAAAATGGGATTGATAGTTGACCGACCAAGATGTGGAGGAAGTGGGACATCCAACGACAGAAACAGCAAGAAAATTTTTTTCCAATTCCAAATTGTCTGCTCAAATTACAGGATTGAATGAAAATGTTTTAATTAGGTGTTCATCATTATTACAATGCATATCATCTGGTTATAAAATAAACATAGAGAAATTTGCAAAAGAACTAATTAAGTTGTACCCATGGTACTACTTGCCACCATCTGTACATAAAGTTCTGGTACATGCTCCAGAAATAATTAGTTATGCGCTTGTGTCCATAGGAGAATTGTCTGAAAAAGCGACAGAATCTAAAAATAAAGACATTAAAAAATTTGGGGAGCAACACACAAGAAAAATATCACATATTGCAACAAATACTGACTTATTTAATAGATTACTTTTAAGCTCAGATCCTTTCATTGCTGGTCAAAGAAAACCACCTTGCACAAAAAAGACAAAATTATTAAACAGTGCATTCCAATTGTTATTAAATGAGTAAACATTATTATAAATATATTATTGTTTTGTTAAAATATTTTTTTTTTTACATTTTCTGTTTGGTAATTTTCTTTTATTTTTGTACTTTATTTTTTATAGTTTTCTTTCTTAGGGTACGTCTATAGGGGTGAAAGAGGGTGGCAAGGAATTTGTATGACTTATTCAGACATCTTTTATTACTTATTAAACTTTTATGGAATTTTAAAACACATTTCAAAATGATATTTCCATAAGAAAAATTTTTGTTCACTCGCTCTATACAAGAGCGACCACTGTAGTGGGTGTAACTTTTGAAGGAGGTTGAATATGATCAATTTTTATACCCTGTACCCATAGGGTAAAAGGGTATATCAAAGTCGCTAAAATGTATGTAACAGGCAGAAGGAAGTATTTGCGACCCCATAAAGTATATATATTCTTGATCAGCATCACCAGCCGAGTTGATTGAGACATGTCTGTCTGTCCGTCCGTCTGTCCGTCCGTCCGTATGAACACCTAGATCTCGGATACTATAAGAACTAGAGCCACCAAATTTGGTGTAAACATGCGTCTAGTGCATACACAGATCAAGTTTGTTTCAAATTTTTGCCACGCCCACTTCCGCCCCCGCAAATCGCAAAAACGTATTACTAGAGCTGTATTAAAGATATCGTATTCTTACTTGGCACACCTAATTATATACCCAAACTGGAGCTCACCAAATTTTGTCGAAATCGGACAATAAATATCGGAGATATACCTATATGAGTTTTGCACTGTATTGCCAAGGCGACATTGGCTGGCAAGAGTGAGCGAGACAGCATGCGTTTGCTGTTGCTGCATGTTAAAGAGAATTTTGCATGAAATTGATGGCGATTTAGAGGATATTTTATTTTATTTAATATAACTAGTTGGTACAGGGTATACTCAATGTCGGCAGGGACGACTTGCTTGTTTCATTTTTTTTGTGTTTTTTATTTATGATATTTATACCCTTGCAGAGGGTATTATAAAATTGGTCAGATGTTTGTAACGCATAGAAATATACGTTTCCTACCCCATAAAGTATATATATTCTTGATCAGCATCAATAGCCGAGTCGATTGAGACATGTCCGTCTGTCCGTCTGTCTGTTTCTATCACGTTTTAGAAAGTAAAATTTTAAGCTACATAGTTGAAACATGAAAAGTTAAGTTCCTCAATCCTTTGTGTATGTAGAGTTTAAAAATTAGTCGGATCGGATAATTATCACCGGAGCTATTAACTAAAACGTGGAGGTACCTCGAGTAAAATAAGCAATTTTCTTTGGCAGCAAAGAAACAAAAACAAATTCCAAAAAATCTGCCGTACAAACACAAAAGACCCGAGTTCGAATCCGCGCGGCACCAAATAAGAAATATATAAAATTATTGTTTTTTTGCTGTTGCATTTAAATTTAATTTTTACCCATACACCCTACACCAAGTTTGAACAAGATCGGACAATTATTAAGGTTACAAATCAATAATCAAATTTAAATGAAATTAACTTTTTTTTAATGCTTACGCACACACATACATATGCAAAAATTCTTCACCACGCGGTGTGTGAGAGAGACAGAAATATTTTAGTTGTGTTCTTACACAAAACGAAATTGAAAGAGCGAGATGCAATGGGTTTGAATATATGTATGTTGAATTAGCTTATGCTTGATAAGAAAGGACGGTGGCGTAGTATGTAGAGATCGGTGGCACGATGGGCTTGGTGTTTGATGGTTCAATGCTCGGTGAAAAAGTGAAAATTTTGGATGTGTTTTTTCTTCTTTTTTGTTTTTTTTTTCTGATTTTGTTAAACATTTATACCAATTATTTTGCTGCAAGGGTATACAAACTTCGGCAGAGCCGAAGTTAGCTTCTTTGATATTTTTATTGAATTTCGGAAAAACTTTCCGATTTTTATCTCTTCTAGAAGTACTTTTGGCCTCTCGCTCCCTACAAACCCAACCACTGTGAGCTGGAGTCAGAATCTGTTTAATCAAAATTTTCTAATAGAAGAGCTTTAACCTCCATATCAAAATCTATATTTTTTTTTGAAAAACTGGTTATTAAGGGATCAGAGGATATTAACAACGAATTCAAGAGGTCTCTCATTGTAATTGTTCTGGAGTTCTTGCGTGTATGCTTCAATCGATAGTTTCTGAAATTCTTATATCTGGCTTCCAAAGCTTCTTCTGACAGCATACCAATTGGAAGTGGTACTGCTTCAATTATATTCGCTCCGTGTATTAATATTCTATGCACCGAGCTAGGTATATAAAACCAATGGTATCCTTTTATAAATATCTCAGCTGTATCTAAAGCATATTGTCTATTAGTATTACCCGATCCTTGCATTAGAATATCCACTAATAAGGCCATCTGCGTCATAAATTTATTTTGGATTTCAGTTTTTCTGTGACTTATAATGTTCCTATCATCTCCACAAATTCTCCATTTTTTTATTGGCAACCGATATCCAATATGCAGAATACATTCAAAGCATCGAATCCAGCTGTGTAATGTCGACAGTCCAAACTCAAACAAGTTTTCATTTATTGGCAAATCCTTTATAATATTTAAATTATTTATAATTTTAGGTGAAGCTTTACAAATGCCGCAAGTTTGAGTTGAAGTCTCAGCAATCACGCTAAAAACCTTTCCATCTATCATGGTTAACTGCAATTTGTGTTGAGCTTTAAAACACCAAAGATAAGTGGGATTAATTTTTGAAATTTGTAATTTCAAATTGTCTATCTAGTTGCGAATAAGTTCTGTAGATTCTTTTGCAAACATTATTTTTACTGGCCTGCAATAACGTTTTGCCAGAGTATCTTACTATTGAAATGTACTTGTAAGGGCACAATACAAGTGGCAAAGAAATTTCCATCTACCATTTGAAGCTCAGCATTGGTAAAACTTTGTCGATAAGTTGAGTGTCCAGAGCTTCCATCGCATCCCCACTTGTAAAAGAGAGATATTTCATTTAATTCATTAAACTCATCAAAAACGTGGCTAAATGAATCCGGGTGTGCTTCAACAACTAGAATACTGCCCGTCTCTTGCTTTGTGCCTTAATTTTTTTTTTGGTTAGTAACCAACATAAAATTTTTTTATGAATTCTTAATCCGGCAATATCTTAAACATCCGCGGTTACATCCAAAATTTGGAACTCTAAAAGCAATCGGCAAACAAAGAGGAAATAAATGAGATAAATATTTCAAAAGTAAGTTGGAAGGAAAGGAGTTATTCTTCTTTTTCCGAAAAACAAAATTTTAATGAATTTTTTACCTTTAAACAAGGTTTGACCGAAGCTCAAATTTCGGCAAAGCTACACGTTGCTGCAGTACTAAATCAAAAGGAGAGACCCTTAGCGTCGCATACATAAAAGGAAATTGGCCAGTGCACTTTGGTCCAGATTACGTTTTTTTTGGCATAAAGTCCAAAAATTGTGTTACATGGTTCAAACTTCTTACATTTTATTATTATGGTATTAATAATTTGCCGCCCCTGCAAACTTATGGATAGTAGAATTAGAACAAATATATGTTATTTCTATTTAATTACTTAATTATTTTTCTAAATGCTATTATCTTCTTCATCCAGTTCTATATTATATAAATTCTCATCGTCATCAGAATCGCCCTGCAATTCTTTTTCATTTTCAGCTGTGCACGAAATGTCCAAAAGATTTAATAGCTCTTTTGAAAACGGTTTTTTTTTTTATTTTTTCTTTCCCTTTCCTTTAAGCAAACACTCGATAATAATGGATTCGAGGAATCCATAGCTCTGTAAAATATGTCAGTCAAAGTATGTATTTATCCGACTATTTTTCCTTGAATGTGACAATCTGTCTTTCTTGTACACTTTATTGCGTGCTTCTGAACCGTTTTCACCTAAGCATCCTAGTGGAATCAAGCTCGAATTATTTATCTGGTAACCGTGAACCAATGTCTATGAATTGTTGGTGACATCGGATACCATGGATATGTACTCAAATATAAAGAAAAAGTTGTTTCACAAAATGAGCGAAATTTTTCTGAATTTATGTAATAGTTGCAAGAAAAGGCGGTTAAAATGACGTGAAATTTATTTAAAAGATCTTCACTGAAGTTGGTAATAGATGCTAGTAGTTTAGTATTAGCAAAAGCTCTTCTCGCAGTATTACCATCATTGCTATTGCCGCTTCTATTCTGCTTTGGCATGCTTACACGCAGGCCCATTTCGTTCCAAAACTTTTCTTGCACATATTTCTTTCCGTTTGCTTATTTCAGTCTTATCATCACCTTTTATTTGCCATTTCTTTATTTCTATTTTATATGATACATTCAAGACAAATTCGAAAAACCGGATCCAGGCATGCAGTGGACTTACTCCAAACTGCAACGCGGTATAAAAAATTCCGAACTTTTATTTCTAATATTTTTGTTGGAGTGACACCACAGATTGGACAACATTGAGTGGATTTAATTGCGGTTAAAACGTTTAGCACTTTGCCATCAATAAGTGTATGTGCATTTCATAGGTAACTGTTATATCACGACTTTCGTTCAATTTGTAAACTAAAGGTTTAAGATTATTAATTTGAGAATCTAAACTGTTTTTTTCCATCATTATGTAGGCCGTAGTTTCTTTTACTACTTCTATTTTCAGAGGTCTGGAAAATCGTATGGACTGCGGTGTCCTATTGTTCCATATGTTGTAATTAAAAGTGTCTATAATTCTTATCGGTATAACAGAAGTTACAAAAATGGAGTGATCTAAAAGCTGTTCGCCAGGTGTTTTTAGTAGCGAACTTTTGCTTGTATATAGAATGACCAGTTGAACCGTCAAATCCATAGCTGCATATTAGTTTGATTTCAGAACTGTTTAATTTTATTTTAATTATTCTGTGCGCAGTTTGATCCAAAAGGTTTTGTAATGATACTTCGGCTGCCGTTTTCGTTACTTTTATATCCACAGGACGGCATTGTAATTTAGATTCCATTACTTTACTATAGGTTGGATAAATGTTACTGTGGTGACTTTTATTCATAAGTCTATTGTTCACGTATTGCTGTTTTGTTAGTGAATTTTCCAGGAGGTAAAGCCAAAGCTTCATCGGGTGTTAGTGGAATGGGTTTTTGTATATCAAACAGCTTTCTCGATTCAGTTGGAAATTTGGGTGTCGTTATTGTTTTTTTAAGAACAAAAGCCGCGTCCTTCCTGCATTCTTTTTTTTGCAGAGATTACTGCAGCATGTGTAAGAAGATTTGTGTCACAACTATATTAATTTGCAAGCTTGGGTAGATATCTATAAATGTAAAATTACTCATTTTTTTGTCTATTTCCTTCTTTATCTTGGATTCCATAGTGCTTTTGTTTATCTTGGTGTATATCCAATCCGACACAGATTGAATTTTTCTATTGTTGCTCCGCATACATCTAGAAGTTCGCTGTGACTAAACTCGAACGTGCCTATATATTAGCATATTGTGCGAAAAAGCGGACGAACGGGGATGAGTTTTAGGTTTGAAACTTAAGACAACACTCACAAGTACAAACTGGACCAATTAGTTGGTTTCAGCTTGGAACAGCTTATTTGTTATATTTCACGAAACATGGAGAGCGCATGTTAGGTTTCTAAAAAAATACACATAAATTGGACATTACACAACACTAAATCCTTAAGGACTATACACAAATTAATAATATACATTAGATAGTGCATACCTTGAAGATCACTTTCCATAATTTAGTTGAATTTTCTGGACCAAATTGACGCGTGTAGCACAGCACAAAGTGACTTAATATTTTGGCGCCAATTTCTATTCGAAAATTAGCTGATCGCTGGCTCACTTTTAAAAGCTCTCAAAAATGTTTGCTGGCACTTTCAAAGATTTTTATTATAATTTTTATAATGTATAATGAATTTAGTTTAATATAAAAACAAAAAAGCAACGATATATTAACATCGAGAATCGACTTTATGCCAAAACTAGAAGGATGGGCTAACTTCGGCCGTGCCGAAGTTCGTATACCCTTGCAAACTGTTATTTAACAATTACACATTTATAATGTGACAAAATCATTAGAAAGCATATGAAACAAGTCAAACCTACATTAAATGTTCGTAGCTTAAGAAAAAAAAGTAATTCGACAAAAAAAAATTTTTTGGTCCGATTGTTCCTATGGGAGCTATAGCATATAGATGACCGATTTTGCTGAAACTTAGCATAGACATTTCTATATATACTAAACTTCCAAAAACCAAGTTTCGTGACAATCACTTTCAAAACACCCAAGTTATTGCTCTGAGACTATATTCTTGGCCGATCGTTCCTATGGGAGCTATATGATATAGTCAACCGATTCTGATAAAACTTGGTGGATTTGTTTGAAGGTGTATTAAACTTATGAACACCAAATTTCGTAACAATTGATTGAAAAACAACAAAGTTATTGAAGTGTAATTCTATTCTTGACCGATCGTTCCTATGGGAGCTATATGATATAGTCATCCGATCGGGATGATTCCGAGATATACAATGCCTGCAGCAAAAAGAAGCCTGGGTGCAAAATTTCAGCTCTGTAGCTTTAAGGGTCTCGGAGGAGAAGCTGTTGATCCAGACAGACGGACAGACGGACCGACGGACAGACGGACAGACGGACATGGCTATATCAATTCAGCTCGTCGTGCTGATCAAGAATATATATACTTTATATAGTCGGAAACGCTTCCTTCTATGCGTTGCAAACTTTTGACCAAAATTAATATACCCTTGCAAGGGTATAAAAAAACGAAATCTAGACCATAGTGCAGTGGCTGAAAAATTTAATCAAAAACCAAAAATTAAAAGTGCAGTGAAAAAATATTTTTTTTTTTGCAGCCATCAAGAAAATTTAAACGTGTTAGTGACAAGAGGCCGAAATCCAAAATTGAAAAAACCAAAAATTAAAAGTGCAGTGAAAAAATATTTTTTTTTTTTGCAGCCATCAAGAAAATTTAAACGTGTTATTGACAAGAGGCCGAAATCCAAAATTGAGAAACCCAAAATTTAAAAATCCCGAAAATTTTGAAAACTTAATTTGAGAATAACTAGACAAATTACTTCTGGTGAAACAAGAGAAAAAAAATATCATAAAAATCATAAAAAAAAAGGGATCAAAGTCCAACGCAGTGTTTGCGGAGTTGACGAAATATTGTCAGGCGACTTGTGTCACCAGAGTTCTTCGAGTTAAATCAGATAACTAAACTAAAAAAAAAAAACAGTAAAATTATTAGACATAGGCATAGACATTAAGAAAAAAAAAATTCTATCAAAGAGAAGTGCGGAAATGTAGAGGCAAGAAGGTAGTTAGATGCTCTATATTTTCATAGCGGATATGTGAATGCGGTAAATACGTATAAATTTTCTTTTGGTGGCATGTAATTAAAAATTTATAAATAAATATTACACCTCAACAGCGCACTATGGGGTATTTTCCCATTTTTCGGGTATTAATTAATAACTTGAAAACTAAGCCAGATATTTTGATGCGGTTTTTTTATTATTGTTATGTATTCCCCCAGAAATATTTTTGGAAAAGAGGGCGTGGCTCCGCCCACCAGAATTTTTTTTTTTTTTTTTTTTTTTTAATAATTTTTTTTTTATTCATGTTTCAAAATAATAACTCTCATCGAAATTAAGTGGTTTAAAAAAAAAATGGAGTTAGTAATCTTCATTTTCAAGCTCTTCATCACCCAAAAACAGGGTTTCGCCAAACTCGTCATCGAGCTCCTCAACAATTTCACCTGAGTCTTGGGTTTCACATACAAGAAGACTTATAACTTCATTGGGAAGGCAAAGGCTCTTATGTTTGCGAACTCGCTTTTCTAGGTTTGCTGACGAAATTATCGGATCAGAAGAATCCATTGCTCTATTAAATATATCAGACAAGTTGTCGGTTCTGCTGAGTTTCCGTGCGTGATGAAGTCTGTCTCCCTTATAGACTTTGTTGCGCGATTCAGATGCCTCTTCGCCAAAATAGCCCACAGGAAGTACTGTGTTTTCCATAATTTGGCTAGAATGAACAATTATTTTATGAACAGTTGCTGTCATAGGCAGCCATTCATATTTGTCCACAATCAGTTCGCCAGTTTTAAAGCAAAACTTCTCAAATTTATCTAAATTAATCGGAAGTTGACATGAAAAACATATTAATATTGTCTTTAGATTTCTAATTAATTGAAGATCAATTCCCGTAATTTGAGAAAATGCAATATCGTCATTAAATGCTCGCCGTGCAGTGTTTCCATTATTTGTGTTGCCAGATCCATTTTGTTTTGGCTTGTCAACTTTTAAAGATAGCCTCTCCCAAAACATGTCTTGAATATGTTTTTTGCGATCAGCTACAGTTTTTTTGTCTAAAGGAGTTACTACTCGCCATTTTTTTAAGGAAAGCCTATATCCGGCATGCAAGACAAATTCAAAACACCTTATCCAACAATGAAGTGGGCTTAATCCATGTTTTAAATTGTGCATCAGTGGTATAAATTCAAGGCACTTAAAGTTTTTGTTTGCGAGGAAATCCTTTGGCGTGGCATTACAAATTGGACAGGATTGGAATGATTTTGTCCCTGTAAGTGCATTGAGAACTTTTCCATCAATGACAGTCAGATATAGTTGATATTTAATATAAATGACTTGGTTGTTGGTCAATATTATTTTGCACGGCACAAGGTTCTCTATTTCTTTTTTAATATCGAGATCCTCTTTTATTATAGCTTCTTTTGTTTCTTTCAAAAATTCTAGTTTAAGTGGTCGGCAAAATCTAATTGATTGTGGAGTACGATTATTCCATAAAACATCTCCTGAAGCTTCAATTAATCGAAGAGGCATAACGGTTGTGGCGAACAGGCTTGAGTCTGCATCGCAAGATTTCTTATCAGTATATGTCTGGTTGTAATTACATTGACCCGTAGATCCGTCGAATCCATAACTTAAGATTAAATCCGCGGATAAAAAGTTTTTCTCCAGTTTGCTCATTGCATTTATGATAACTTCCTCTTGAAGACCAACAATACGAGTCGCCGTATGACTTAAAAGATCCTGCAGTGGCACCTTAGCTACGGTTTCGTTAACTTTAATGTTATCAGGTCTGCAATTTTTTTTTGGTCAGCTACATCTTTATAGTAAGGATAAATGTCGGCGTTTCTTTTTTTGCATCCTCTCTAATGGCGCAATACTGCTCCTTTGATAGGTTCTGATCCAAAATTAAAGCTAATGCTTCGTCTCCAGATGCCCGAAGAGGCTTTTCTATTGGATTACTCAAGAAATGCCGAACATCGGTTGCTCTTCCAGGTCTGTTCGCAAGCATATTAAGAACAGCAGCAAGATCAATCTGTCCTTTTTTGCGCGCAGCTGTACTTGCTGCTTGCATTAATAAAGAGACGTTGGATTCTTGAGATTTCGACAAAGCTGCTGCTTGTTTTTTTTTTGCTTCTCTTCCTTTCAACATGTAATTTAACTTTGGACGTCCAATTTGTTGACCGTTAATGCCAGGTGACTTTTTAATGTAAACTTTAGTTGTGCTTGTTAGCCAATTAGAGTGCTTTTTTTCAAAATATTTTTGATTTCTGTTGCATTTCTTCCATTTGGCATTTATATTTTGGCAAAAAATACGGCATTTACTCTTCAAATATGCCTCATTAGTTGAAGCAATAACAGAGTCACTCAGCTTTCCCTTAAAAAAATCAAGAATTTTTTTTCTTGGCTAGAGTTGCCTTTCTCCCTGAGCCAAACATCATACAACTCAGCGTTTGGAAACTCGTAGCCACCTGCAAAAAATTAATTTGCGCCGATTGTGCGGAAAAGTGCACATTGAGACTAACTGTTTTGAAATCAAAACTAATGAATCTACGACATACAGTTGGACGTACACTTATGCGCCCTTATGGCTGTTTTATATACCTTCTCAAAGTTGACATTTCTTTCCAAGAAATAACCTTTTAGAGGGCTTTCTAAATTCACAAAATATTAATAGAACACGCACAAACAAGAAATGGTAGTACAATCAACACATAGTACAAACCTGTATATTTCATATCCATTTTAAATTTCACAAAAACTATGTTTTTAATTTGAATATTGCCAATTTGAAAATGAGCTACCGAAAATTGTAATCTGCAGGCACGTGCTTTTCGAGAACAACAGCTGACTTTAACAGCTGTTAGGCTTAACAGTGCTCTGTTAATTAACATTTTTGGTACAGTACGTTATATTTTGAAGTTTTGTAAAAATGTTAACACCCAAAAAAACCGAATTTGAATACTTTCAAAAAATGACTAAATACCCGAAAAATGGGAAAATACCCCATAGTGCAGCGGTACAACCGAAGGCCTTCGTCGGATGCTGAGAAAATGGGTGAGTTCGTTCCATACTGATATTTTAACATATGCACATGTGACCAAAAGTTTGAATAGCCAAAAAGGACAGTGTGAAAAAGAAAAGAGTCGGCTGTGCAAAAAAAAGGTGCACCCGCCCACGCTTCTCGCTGGTTCGCTTCAGCTCTTCTTATATATACTCTGCTTCACGTATATATCTTATTATATACGTGAAACGGTTTTCACGTATTTTATTGCCAACGAGCGGCAAAGATAAAAGAAAAAAAAAGAGAGAAAGAAAGAAAGAACCGCAACCTGAAAGTCAAAGTCAGCTGATTATCGCCAGCTAATCATAAACAGCTGTTCATATTTGAAAACAATTTTTTTACATTTGTTGAATTTTAATATTTTTTTTGAGAAATGAATCACTTTAAACGTTGCTTGAATTATTATTACTATTTTTTTTGGTAAAGTCAAAGAAATGAAATTTTTGTTTTGGATTTAATGATTATATAAAGTTAAACGAAAAGAATGTTAAATAGATTTAAATTTTTGAATATGTCAGAATATATCATAATGAATTGAATTTTTTAAACTTTTCTTTCTGGATATTAATGTGAATGGGAATATTTTTTTTTTAACGTTTTGGGATTTTCCACAAATACAAGCTTACTTGGAAAATCATGGTAGGGTGGGTACAGAAGCGTGATTACACTACCAGCTGGTAATCACATTTGTTGAGAATGACTCTAACTACTCTTAATCTTTACATATTTAAAGTCAACAGATTAAATTTATATTTCTTTTATTTGCATCTCGGGATTTTTTTTTATTGTATAGCAGTGGTCTGCTTTTATCGAAAGTCAACAAACCCCCCAGCCGTCTGATTGCTAGTCGAAATTAATTAATAAGTCCCGACCGACTGGACATAATGGTAGAAATCCAACCACTAACTCGACCCTCGCTATTGGCGTATCTTTCCGTAGTGTTTAATGTTGTCAGCTGTTACCAAGGGGACTGTGATAGATCGTGCAATAGCGTAAATACATAAAGGGTCAGTAGCGTGCGAAAGTGTAAAAGTGAATCGAAAAGCTGAATAGTGAAGTTATTTGTTATATTGTAATTGAAAACTAAAAGTGATTCGGTTCTTGAGGAGTGTGATCGGGTAGTACTGGTATTTATTTATTTATTTATTTATTTATTTAACGTCAACTAAACAAAGTGACTTAAATTAATTAAACTAATATAATTAAAAAGAAAGGAATAAACTAAAACATAAAGAAGCAGAAGGCGAAAAAAAGGTAGAAATAAGGAAAGTTAGGAGGCAGGAACAGTTCGAAGGAAGGCAAGGATTAATAAACGTAAAGAAGAAGGAGATAAGTGAGGAGAAATAAAAAGGGAAAACTCATTTTAGTCACTACACACCACTCGAAGAGGGTCATGTAGGCTATAATTAGAGACGCATGTTCTTAAATTTAAAGGAACGAAATTGCGTGTTGGACGACACGGAACGGCAAAGTCTAATTTCCCCAATAAAAAGGGAGAGTCTATTTCCCCAGTTAGCAATTTATGAAGAAATATAATTCCGTTGACGAGTCTTCGATTTGATAAAGAGGGCAGATTCAGGAGAAGAAGCCTACTCTGGTAACGAGGGAGGGGCCTAGTTGGCTCCCAGTTTAGACCCCGTAGGGCGAACAATAAAAATTGTTTTTGGACTGATTCAATTCGTTGTTGGTGAATAGAATATTGAGGACTGCAAACTGGTGAGCAATATTCAAGCACTGGACGTACCAGGGATGTATATAAGATCTTAGTAATATAAGGATCACTGAACTCCTTGGACCAACGCTTTATAAAGCCTAGCAAAGATGTTGCTTTGTTAGCCACAGATGAAATGTGAAGCAGAAAGTTTAGTTTCGGATCAAAAATAATACCCAAATCTTCAACAGAAACTCTATTTAGGATAGCGCCATTCATTGAGTAATTGGCAAGAAACGGCGAACGACGACAAAATGTCATAGATGAGCATTTCAGTGTGTTGAGATGGAGGTGATTATTCATGCACCACTCACTAAGCTTATTAATATCAGCTTGTAAAATGGAATGAAGAGCTGGATCTTTAAATGATACGCAAAGCTTAACATCATCTGCAAACATAAATACATGGGAGTTATTTAAAACGTTAGGTAAATCGTTAATAAACAGAGTAAAGAGTAGTGGGCCCAGATGACTTCCTTGGGGAACACCAGATATGACATTAACATTTTTGGAAAGCGCAGATCTAAACAAAACTCTTTGAGTTCTATTGGTGAGGTAAGACTTTAACCAGGATAAAAGATTAGGAGAAAATCCTAGCAAATCAAGTTTCTTTAACAGAAGTTTGTGATCGACACTATCAAAGGCTTTGCTAAAATCAGTATAGATGACATCCGTTTGTGATTTATTACGAAAGCCATCATGAACCAATGTACTGAATTCGAGAAGATTTGTAAGTGATGAACGTCTCTTCATAAATCCATGCTGATGGGGAGAAATTATGCATTTGCATTGGTTTTTAAGATTAATCGAAATCAACTCTTCAAAAAGTTTAGGAATAACCGAGAGTTTGGCTATACCTCTATAGTTTGTTACGTCAGATTTGTTCCCCTTTTTAAATAGGGGGATTATAAATGAATTACTCCAAAAAGAGGGAAAGTGTCCAGTTTCTATGGAGAGGGTAAAAAGCCTTAACAGAGGTTCACTTAACGAAAGGGAGCATGTCTTTAGAATACAACTGGGGACGTTGTCTGGACCAGGCAAAAATGACGACTTCAAAGAGGCTAAACAAATTACGAGAGATTCTTCAGAAATATTAGGCATATAAATAAGGTTGGGTTGGTGCATATAGTACGGGTAAGATCCGGTGGAAGGTAGCGAATTAAAGTAAGTCGTTTGAAAGAAGTTGGCAAAAAGATCGGCTATACTAGAGTCAATATCAGCTGTTTCTGCATTGAAAAAGTATGACGAAGTAGTTGCAATTGAACGCCGTTTAGAATTTACAAATTTATAAAATTGCTTCGGATTATGGAAAAAATCGGCTTTACAACGCGATAAGTAAACATTGTAACATTGTTTGTTCAATAAAAGAAACTTAGATTTTGCTGAGTTGTATCTAATATAATGGATATGTGATTGTACCTTGATTTAACATTTTTTAAATTTGAGAGGGTACGTGTGAACCAAGGAGGCTTTGTTGAATTGTATTCACATACAGTGTTTGGCACACAAACATCAAAAGCAGCATAAAGAGTTGAATAAAAACGTTCAACAGCAGCATCTAAATCGACACCATTAAATATATTATACCAGTCTGTCCTACTCAGAATAGAGTCAAGGCGGGCAAAGTCAGTTTTGCGAAAACATTTCCACCAACGAGGTTGAGAAGAGGGGATAATATTAGATGAAGAATTAAGAGCAAGATTAATTTCCAGTGTAGGGTGATATGCATCTTCGGGAAGCGATAAAGGAGGACATCGTTCAATATTAATTGATAAAGAGTCACTGACGAATACCAAGTCAAGAAGTCTACTAGATGAGTTGGTTATCGAGTTCATTTGAAACAAGGGAAGATCAAACAGCTCACCTAAAAAATCGTTATGTGCTGAAGGGATAAGATATGGAACCTCCAATTGGTTTTGCCACATTACGTGAGGTAAATTAAAGTCACCTAAGATGATTAAATGATCACGATCACGGAGAGAAGAGAAAATATTTTTGAAGATAACTGCATGGTGGTTGTAAATAGAAATGTCAGACGTTGGAGGAATATAGCAGCAAATAATAAAGATATTAGTGTTTGGGCAAGTAATTTTAATACAAATTGTTTCGATATTGTATGGGACGTCAATGCTCACCATCTCACTGGAAAGGTTAGATTTGATGGCAACCAGAACGCCTCCACCTCGACGCGCAGGTCTATTATTTCTATAAACCACATATTCACTTGAAAAAGACTCAGAGCTTAAGACATTTGGTTTGAGCCAAGTCTCAGAAAACGCAATGACATGGGAGGTGAAAGAGATACTGTTTAGATAAAGAGATGTTAATTTGCTAAGCAGTCCTCTCACATTTTGATGGTATGTTTTAATATCAGAAGCTGAGTTAATTAGGCTAACCTATATACTCAGTCATAATCGTCAAACAGTAGTAATACTCTTGTCCGTTACATATATAATTTTGGCGCCCAACTGAGGGCCATATCAGAATATCCTTTTTTTTTTTGATTATCCCCATCTTCTACGAGAATCCATTTGATGCTTATCTTTACTATCCTTTTTTTTTAGTAGAATACTTGCACACTTTTGGAAATACCCAAGGTAAAGTGGCAAAGTCCACACGGCGGCCCAAGTGTATAAGCTAAATTGATTTAAATTTCCACAACTCTTTAGGTTGGTGAGAAGAATTCCACGATTTTATGTTGGAAAACATCTGGCTGACCAGCAGGAAACACTAAATTTTGGTATTTGAAGAAATTTAGACCGCAGTTAGAAAACAGATTAAGACAACTGTAGTGGTAAAACAAGAAATTCTCATTAATACTATTTATTTTTTTTTAGATGTCAATACAGCTTTGATTGTTCTTTTGAAGGCATGTCGTCAGGAAATATGATAAATGGCCAGTCACCAAATAATCATCCGATGATAGAGCAGATAATAGTGCAGTTAAGTCATTGTACATCAGATCGCAAAAAAATAATTTCGTTTTGTTACTTATTAGAGTGTAGCCTAGTAAGACTGTAATTTGGATAGGACATTGATTCTTAGATTTTTCTACTAACCAACCACGGAATTTAGCCTTACAGTAGCACTTGTGGACTGTACTCTAACGCGTAACGAATACCTTTAATTACAAAATCTCTTAAGAATGACACAAATCTTAGCAAAAATATTCAAAAATATTCGACCACTAGGCGAATACCTTCTAAGTTTTGTAAAATTGTCTTAGGTAAATCGTGTAACTTTCTGTTGCTAAACAGGTAGCCAACGCAATCTGATTAGTATTCCCTATAGAGTCGATATATCAACACAGCCCATTTCACTTAATTGACCCAAAAAGAAAAATTTTTGAATGAATTTTGAATTATACAAAATTTTTTTTGAATTATTGATTTGTTTTTTTTTTTTTTTTTTACGCGAGGTACGAAAAATTAAACTAAAGTAAAAGTATTTTTAAAATATTGTAAAACTTTTGAGAAACCAAAATGCCAGTGGAGCATAGTGACAGCCAGGTGGGAGATACCCCTCAAACTTCGTCGTCTTTGCGATGCAAAATTTGTTTGCAAGTCAAGTTGGAATCACAAGATTTAGCTACCACAAAATGCTTGCACACGTTTCACAGAACATGCATTAGTTCCTATTTAGAAACAAATCAGGTATGCCCAGAATGCAACACAGTATGCGTGGTACATGAGCTAAAAGGTAGATCAGAAATAGCTATGATCAATCAAGGCACAGGTGCAATCCCAAAAGTACATAACACACGGAAAAAACTCAGGCACAGGGTTTACCTATACCAGAACCAGCAGATAAACCTCATGAGAGAAGCCAAATGCTTACAGCAAATATGAATTCATCAGAAGAAGTACAACCTTCAAGAAGAACACAACGTCAGGGAAGACCTCCTAAACAACGTGTACAGCGTGCCCAACAAGAAACTGTGGCCAGACGTCAGACTAGATCTAATGTAAACGTTAATACATCTACAGCAATAGATTATGACAGGTTATTTGAAAGAATTGAGAATCTCATAGAACGAAAATTCGCTAGTATGAACGTAAGTGGTGCAGCATCGAGCGTTCATGAATCAAGTACACAGGCCAGAGCGCAATCTTCACCAAGAGCTTCAGCTGCTTCAATATCAAACATTAGGGGAGAAAAAGTTACTCAAATTATTCAAAGTTGGAGTATAAAGTTTGATGGATCTCCAAAAGGCATCACAGTTCTTATATCGCATCCGTGTTTTAACTATAGACAGTCTGGACGGAGATTTTTCTCTAGTTTGTAAGAATTGCATATTCTTCTAGTAGGGAAAGCTCGTGATTGGTATTGGAGATACCAAAAAGAAATACCTCAAGTTGAATGGATGGACTTTTGTGCAAGTTTAAATAAACAATATAGCGACAACAGAGAAGATGAAATAATTTTGGAAGAAATACGTAACAGGAAGCAAAAAACAGGCAAAACTTTTGATAATTTCTATGATAGAATTTCTGCTATCATGTCAATCGTTAGTAGGCTTTCTGTGCCACTTGAAGAAGATAAGCTAGTACAACAATTACAACGCAACTTAATACCAGAAGTGCGAGAAGCCTTATTGTACATTCCAATATCTTCAGTCTCACATCTTCGACAGTTAGTTCAAAGGCGAGAAAACCTATTAGAAGAGATTTCAATCAAGCGCTCTGTAAAGGGAACATTTGTTAAGCCCAACAGCAAAACAGTACCAGCAATAGTTGATTCGGCTGACAGCTCGGAAGATGAGTCGGTGTAACGGGTAACGAACCCTTAGTAGTAGGCACGGTGTTGCTGCTTCTAAATGATCAGCACGCTTATTTTTCTCCGGCTTCTGGCTCGTCGGCTACGAGGGGGTTGTTGTCGGTTATTAATTTTGACCCTTAGAAGACCTACATTTTTATTATCATTCTAAATTGCGTGCTAAATAGCCTGTTATATACAAGGACAAAATTTTCTTCTCAGTACTCAAGCAGTTGCCCAGAATTGGGGGAATCTGTTTCCTCTGATGGCATGAGGAATTTTACCCACCCTTCCTTGGTCTTGTAACTCCATATAATTTGTATAACAAGACCCCAAAATGCACTAGAGCTCCTAGGCGGACATACCACGAGAGATCAAGACAAGTTTTCGCTTAGCACATTATAAACATTTTATTACGCTAGTTAAAATTCATACTGATTATTGTTGTGTATTTCTATCATTAACATCCTAGAAAGGTTTTTCGCCTTATCGACTAAATACCATAAAATCAATTAATTAAACTCCCCAAAATCTACAAGTAAGTAACTCCCAAATAAGAGAAAATGGAAATAAGTTACATATACTTAAGGAACTAAATTATTTGTACCTCCGTCATGGGAGCCTGAATTAATGTTTAGTAATTATTATTTAAATTTTGAATAAACTTTAGAAAAAAATTGAGTGCAACTAAAAATTGCAGTGCTATCCAAGGAGTTTTGGGAGGATTTAGGAAGGGTTTTTCTCTTTTTTTCTTTTTTTTCTTTTATTTTCTCACGTTACCCCTTTAATTTCCCTATACTATTCGGCAATTGGTCAACATCTTAGCTCAGTACTGCCTCTGCAAAAATTATTGCCTAGACAATAGTGCAAGATTATCCTCTATGCTGATTGATTCACTTTATTTTCTATATTTTGAGGGTTTTCTTTTATTATTTTTATACCCTGTACCCATAGGGTAAAAGGGTATATTAAAGTCGCTAAAATGTATGTAACAGGCAGAAGGAAGCGTTTCCGACCCCATAAAGTATATATATTCTTGATCAGCATCAACAGCCGAGTCGATTGAGACATGTCCGTCTGTCCGTCTGTCCGTCTGTCCGTCCGTCTGTCCGTATGAACACCTAGATCTCGGAGACTATAAGAGCTAGAGCTACCAAATTTGGTGTGAACATCCGTCTAGTGTCTACACAGGTCAAGTTTGTTTTAAATTTTAGCCACGCCCACTTCCGCCCCCGCAAATGAAAAAAGAAAATTTTAAAATCAATTTACAAGAGCTGTAATAAAGATATCCAATTGTTATTTGGTAGACATAATTATATAGTCAAAATGCACTAAATGACCAAATTTTATTCAAATCGGACAATAAACATCGGAGATATAGCCATTTGCATTTTGTACTGAATTGCCAAGGCGACATTGGCAGATATGAAAGAGCGAGATAGCATGCTTTCGCTGCTGCTGCATGTTAAAGGGAATTTTGTTTTGAATTGATTGCGATTTCGAGTGTTCGAACTTTTGTTTAGTGCCTACGCAAATCAAGAGTTTAAAATTTTTGCCACGCCCACTTCCGCCCCCGCAATTTAGAAAAAACGATTTACTAGAGAAGTTTTAAAGCAATCACACCCAACAATGTGGCCAAAATGCATTATCTGACCAAATTTAGTCGAAATCCTACAATAAATATCGAAGATATACGAATATGCATTTTGAACTGAATTGCCAAGGCGACACTAGCTGGAAAGAGTGAGCGAGATAGCATGCGGTAGCTGTTGCTGCATGTTAAAAGAAATTTTGAATTAAGTTGATGCCGATCTTGATTTAATATAACTAGTTGGTACAGGGTATACTCAATGTCGGCAGGGACGACTTGCTTGCTTAATTTTTTGGTGAAGACGTGATAATTTTTGAACGTGTTTTTTTTTTTTTTTTCGTTATACCAATTATTTTAAAACTTTTGTTTTTAAATAAAATAATAAAAGAGTGAAGCTGAAAGGGTATACTTCTTCTTCAATCTGCCGTACCAACACAAGAGACCCGCACTCGAATTCGCGCGGCACCCAATAAGAAATATATAAAAATATTGTTTTTTGGTTGTTGCATTTAAATTTAATTTGTATCCATACACTATACAACAAGTTTAAACTAAATCGGATAATTTTTAAGGTTACAAATCAATAATCAAATTTGATAGAAATTAAATTTATTTTAATGTTCCCGCACACAGATACATATGAAAAAATTCTTCACCACGTGGTGTGTGAGAGAGACAGAAATATTTTAATTGTGTTCTTACACAGAACGAAATTGAAAGAGCGAGATGCAATGGGTTTGCTATATATGTCGAATTAACTTACGTTAGCAAAGTAAGGACGGTGGCGTAGTATGTAGAGATCGGTGGAACGATGGGCTCGGTGTTTGGTGGTTCAGTGTGCTCGGTGAAGAAGTGAAAATTTTTAGATGTGTTTTTTCTTGTTTTTTGTTTTTTTTTGATTTTGTTAAAAATTTATACCAATTATTTTAAATTTTTTGTTTTTAAATGAAATAATAAAATAGTGAAGCTGATATTTGTTTCGTTTAAAATGGTAGTGATGTTTTCCTAATTTTATGCTATTGAAGAAATAATAGACTGTATTCCACCTTGTATGATAGAAACTTTTAAGCGTTACATGAAGCCGGAAATTCATCCCAGATTTTTTAAAATATTTTACTTGTTACAGTTAAGTAACTGGTCGGATAGTTCTGAAATATCCCTAAATGCTTTCTCAACAATATGTGCTGTTTACTGGCAGCGCTATATTTACAAATCTCCCAACACTAATTATGAACTTAGTAGCACCGTTTTTAGCTAGAAATGGCTACATTTAGCTTTTTATCGATCTTTTTCTATAAAAAAGTCATTTTTGTTTTGATAATTGTGCAAAAACTAAGCAATAAATCGTCAAGGCGCACCCAAGGTGTTGCTCTGTGATTTTTTGCCTTTCGTTTGATACCAGATTCATTATCCTTAAGGCTGTATTGAGCGCGAGGAATCTGATTACCCTGTTTTAATATAACCGTTCTAAATGTAAAAGGAATAAATTAATTACATGTACTAGTCAATATGCTTAAGGATAGCCAGAGAAAACGCGAGCTTCAGTTTAAGTGCTGCCCCTATACAGTACCCCGCCAAAAAATTAGAAACACTCAACATTTTCATAATTTGCTTCACTTTTTTCTACAAATTTTGATGTTCCAAGTGTTTTTTCTTAAATTTTTTTTTGTATTTGTTTATGTATGCAAGCATCATAAATAAGTACAGTTATTCGAATACTGTTTTAAGATTTTACAGGTTTTTACCGTTATTTGTTAAAGTAAGTCAAAATAGAGTGCAAATAAGACCAGTGCGACACAGATAATTGGTGATTTAAGTTTTGTGATTAGGTTCGTAGAAATTTAAAATAAAGTTGTGTTATTTTTTTTTGTTAATTGAATATCTGGTTAGTATATACATACATTAAGTTTTTGAAAATTTTAGTGACCATTTTTAAACTTTAAATAGCGCTTTTAAAATATTGACCAATATAGGTTTATTATTTCAATATGGGACGAAAAAAAAAGATATTTTAATTATCAGGAAGGCTGAAATATTGGCATATATAAATTGTGGGGTACATAGATATCGTAATATACAGTGCTTATCATATTTATAACCCACCTCTAAAGAAAAAAAACAAACTGGCTGGAAATTTTTTTCAACTGACATATTCTTTCGAAATATTGAAAAACAACAGTCCATTATATAAATTTTCAATAAACAATTATTAATTAAGGGGTTACATGGGTTTCACCGAAGAAGAAATGGCCTTTTATTAACAATTTTTTTTTAATATAAATAATGAAATTTTTTATCACAATATAGTATTCCTATAAAGATATATGTTTCAACAACATCGCTGAAATTTTTGTGGAAAAATATTAAAAACTCCGCCACGTGACGTGTCCTTCGGTGACTCCTCGAAAAAAAGACGCCTCCGCGTTGGCAGAAGAACTTCTTACCGGATCATTTAAAGTGTAAAAACAAAAAAGCATATTTTAGTTAAGACCATAAACTAGAAATTGGACGAAGGAAAAAAAAAATGAAAATTGGATATTCGGCAGTCTTTTTTTAAAAAAAAAAACCAATTTTACGGAAAATTTAGCTACTTTTTTTTTTTAAATAGTTGTAAATGAAAAAAAAAAATACTTCGTCCAAGTCCTTAAGAATCGTATCTCAAAGACCTGTGCAAAACTTCATCAAAATCGGTTGATTAGTTCTCGAGAAATCTTGCCAACCGATTTTGAAAACACAGTTTTAAGAAAAACGCATTTAAAGTTTTGAGCGCGGTGCGCTGAGCCTTGAGTACTCGACTTCTAAGGCCGAAGCTGTTGCTCGGATTGATTTGAAATTTTAACACAATATTCTAGAGATATTGTAAAATTTAATAGGACAAAAAAATCAATTTTTTTAAGACCGTAAAATACATGCGACAAAAAAAATCGCTTCCTTATAGCAGCCACTAAATTTAATAAAAGGTCCTTTTTCAAACTTTGCTATTCTGTGATTTTTTGTGTTTTGAGCTTTAAAGTCGTCTTAAATTGACGATTTTCTGCCTAAACTCGTCTTTCAAGAATCCTTAGACATATTCTTTCGGGTTGGCATATGGGAAGCATGCTAACCAGTCAAGTACATTGTCAGGATATGCCTCCAAATACTGCATTGTACGCCTTTCCACATGAATTCTCGCATTATCCTGTTGACAAGCCATTGTTTTTTTCAAATTTTAAAACAAAAATGGAATGGGGCTTCTACCCAGAGTCTAAATTTATTCCTTTATTCAACTTGTTAGAAACTTCAATTCTAGAGTGCCAAATGAAGAAAACGCTCTCAATATCATTATAGATCCATCTTCCAAGTTCGTTCTTGAAAAAAACATGGGATCCTTACTTAAATCATGCCAAGAAGAATAAAGCACATAAGGACCATCTACATTAAATTTTTCTCATCAGAAAATATGACATGTTAGGTTAAAAATTTATCCATATATTTTAAGCAAAAATGGATAATGTAACCGTACGTGTGACGAATCGGTCTCAGTATGGGCCTTTGGAAGTCATAATAGGGCGACGGAGGGAAAAACGTTGGGGCGTGTTGTTTACATGCCTGACGGTGCGTGATGTACATATCGAATTGGCACACTCTCTGTCACATTCGTCGCTAAAAGAGGCGTGCCCAAGCGAATAGTTTCGGATAATGGCACAAACTTTAGAGGAGCTAGTAGGCTGCTGCAGAAGAGTTTGAACGCATTTCACCAGAAAAGGGAAAGAATGATACGATCTGTAAAGTCCGTGCTAACGGACGTATTGGAGGCGAAAAACGTACATTAACCAGTGCTGCGGGCAGCGTTAGCCAGGATAGAAAACGTACTTAACTCTAGACCGTTAACTTACGTGCCACTGGAATCAATAGACGCAGAAGTGCTAACACCGAATCATTTTCTAAGGGGCGCAACAAGCGGAATAAGTCAAAAGAATGGAGATGATAACGCTGGAGCTCTACTTGGTAAGAGTTATCGTATTGCAGGACAAATTGGAGAACGATTCCAAAAGCTATGGATAAGAGACTACATGCCTTATTTGGTGAGGCGAGCCAAATGGTTTGATGCACCAGCCGATCCCTTACAGAAGGGCGACGTCGTAGTAGTGATCGACGAGACCAATCCTAAAAGCTCTTGGAGGAAAGGCGTAATCGTTGATCTATGCATTGGCAAAGACGGAGTAGCTAGAAGCGCATTGGTGCGTACTAGAGAGCTGCACGACTCCACTCACTACGTAGAAAAATTGAATCGATTCGAATTGAATTGAATTGAGTGAGTGCGAGCATACAATTGAATGAATGCGTATGAATATAAGTGCGCATTGGGTCTCATATATACAGCATTCAAAGAAATGAGTTAGAATGAATTAAGCTTAAAACGAAATGAAATATTTGGCGGAGCCGAAAACACCCGAGTGGACTCGAGTTATAGCACAGACATCATTTCGCTCGCATGTCTTCCTATCCTTTCTATCCTACAGAAAACAAAAACAAAAAAAATTTTTTTTGGCATCCGAATGAATTCATTTGGCGTTGAAAATTTCTTCGGCATTCTCACTCATTTAATTCGTCTATTGTCGGTTAAATGTTGTGCGACCGAGTCTTTCGCGAGCGCATTCATTCACTCAAATTCATGACGTTTCGCATTCAATTCAACTCAACTCACTTTAAGCTGAGTTAATTCGAATGTGCCTTTTTTGCCATTCATGCAGCTCTCTAGTGCGTACAGCGACAGGACTTTTAACCAGGCCGATCATAAAACTGGCCACACTGGATGTTCGAAAAACAGAATAACGTTGCACTCGATTGGGTGCAAACTTCAATATTAAGACTGAAGTTTGCAAAGGAAAGAATGTTGCCGCGTAAGCTTATAAGTGATCCTCGCGGCAGAGGTGGCCTCTGTTAATCGAACAGCTGATCGAATGACTTGGAGTTTCGCATAGGAGCGAATTTAATATGAACCACAAACTAGGAAACGGTGAAGTGGCGTGATGTGGAAGCGAAGGAAGAACACATAAAGGACGAGATGATGGAAAATATCTGAATTAGTAAAGACAGTTCAGTTGTCGCTAAGCAGCGGAGTTTAGCACGTGTTTTTTAATAACTTCTATATATTTGTAGATCACTGTGTATTACATACATATATATAGATCCACTTATCGCATTTTGTCTACATTATATAAATACTAAATCTGAATCGTAGTAGTAATTAGTATTGAAGTAAAGTAAAGTAAATTGAAAGTGAAAAGTGGAAATTCAAAAAAAGTGCTAAATGACAAGGCAGCGTCGTAACAGTTGGTTTAGGCCTGTTTATGATTTTGGAGATCTTAAGAACTAACCAAACCCAGAGCCTCCTACAAGTGAGCCCAAAGCTCTGGAAGACGTTGAACTGTTTCTGCCTTTGTTAATAATTTGGCAATTAACTCGCGCTCTGAGCATCGGGTTTCATCTCATTCGTTTATTTGATCCTTGTTCTTCGGGATTGCCAAAAAGTTTATGGATTACACGTCCACTTTTTTTAAATTTTCTTGAAGTACTCCAAATCGACTATCCTGACTTAAAAAATGAGATAAAACTGTGTTTTTTTAAATCGGTTATTTTTTTCCACTCGGCATTGATTCAAATTTGCTCTAAATCTATATATATAAAAGAAAGTCGTGTTAGTTACACCACTTATAACTCAAGAACGGCAGAACAGATTTGGCTGAAAATTGGTAGGGAGGTAGCTTAGAGCCAGGAGATGGACATAGGATACTTTTTATCCCGTTCGACAGCGTTCCCGTGTGACTTGACATTAAGAAATAAATAAAATATTTTGGAACAAAGTTTGCCGGATTAGTTATGTCATCGATGAACTCAATTTGATATTTGTAAGAAATCAATATTAAAACTATTTCTATTAAATTAATAATTATACTTGGAATGCTTCATCCAAGAATTTTCAAAGACGGAAGCAAGATGATGCGGTTCCTGGGTATCCAGATGTGCGTTCTACTGATGCTCTTGGTCGTATGTATACAGTTCATCCAAAGAATGATGAATGTTTCTATTTGCGGTTGTTGCTGGTAAATGTGCATGGGCCAACTTCATTTGAGACACTACGAACTGTTAATGGTGTAATATTCCCAACATATCGTGCTGCATGTGAAGAATTGATCTTATTAGAAAACGATACCCATTGGGATACGACAATCGCTGAAGCCATTATCTCTGCATCTCCAAGTCAGATACGCACATTATTCGCTATAATAATTTCGACATGTTTTCCATCAAACCCATGTAACCTGTGGCACAAATACAAGGATAGTATGTTAGAAGATATTTTACATCAAAGTCGTGTCAGTTCCAGAAATCACGATATTGAGATGAATGAGGAGATACATAATCGTGCTTTACTCTTGATCGAAGATATGTGTTACCTCATGTGCGGTAATTTATTAATCAGGTTAGGAATGCCAGCGCCAAATCGTGAAATGAATGACGCATTTAATCGAGAATTGGAACGGGAACGTGAATATGATCACCAGGAATTAGATTTAGTAGTTCAAAGGAATGTACCCCTGTTGAATTACCAACAAAAGGAAGTTTATGATACTTTAATGAAGGCAATCGCTGATGAAAATGGTGGTTTATATTTCCTAGATGCCCCTGGTGGAACTGGCAAGACATTCCTTATGTCATTAGTTTTAGCAACTGTTCGGGCGAGATCCAACATAGCGGTTGCAGTTGCTTCTTCAGGAATAGCAGCCACATTGTTAGAAGGATGCCATACGGCTCATTCAGCATTCAAATTGCCGTTAAATCTTCAAACTATTGAAGAACCAACGTGTAATATTGCAAAACACTCAGCAATGGCCAAAGTTTTAGCGGCATCGAAAATCATCATCTGGGACGAATGCACAATGGCGCATAAACGTGCATTAGAAGCATCGATCATATGACGCATTGCAATACCCACTGATGTTTTGGCAAGGAGAAGATGGATATTATTTTAATATTAAAATGATAAATCCATTGAATGGTAAAGTATCAGTATCTTAATAATGGTTAATGTCTGCATAACAACGTTTGCCGGGTTTTCTAGTTAGCTATATAACAATGTCTGAAAACAACAATTTCTGACCGCAGTCAATTGAGTAAGATTTGTCACTGTGGGTTATAATTATGGTACACCAAAAATTTTTTTTTTTTTTTTTTGACGTTTTATTTGTTTGTTGGATCTCTTATATAGGCTTATAAGACTAACAACAATTTTCTAGGTTTATCTTAATCTAACACATAACCTAACTTCTGAAAGATGCTACATTGATCTATGGCCCTGATTAATTACTACAAGGTTGGGAGGTCGTTTCGTTGAAGACGAGTACTTTCACGTACTCGGGTTAATGATTTGGCCAGGGTATTCGGGTGTGCCTGCACTTTAGCGGTGTACTTAAGCTGTTGTACCTTTATTTCGGTTATTACGCTAGGAATGTGTAGGTCTTTCTGTACATTTTCATTTCGGATATACCAAGGTGCTCCCGTGATGGTTCTGAGAACCTTGGATTGAGCCCTTTGTATGGTTTCGATGTTGCTCTTGCTTGCGTTTCCCCACAGAGCAGAGCCGTACGTCCAGATGGGTTTTAAGACCGAGTTATAGAGGACAACTTTGAATTCCAAGCATAAGAGCGATCGTGCGTTGATAAGCCAATGTAGTCCGGTTGCTTTTTTTTACGCGCGAATCCCAACGGGAGCACCAATTGACGACACCTCCCGCCCAACCGACAGAGGGACGCAAGCCGCATAACGCACGGCTCAAGTCGCGGGGACAATTCACAAAACACAGACAAAAAGCGAAACTATAGCTAATTACGTGCTAGATAGGAAAGGATAGAAGTTTTTAGTAAACGAATAGAGAGCTCTGAACTGATTACATGATAAAGACGATTATAATCAGAACAAAGAACTCGAAAAGGTTCATACATTAGGTAGTTAGTAGTACATCGTGGAAGTGTTAGAGGAATATAGTTTCTAGTAGGTCTACAAGGAACTGTTAGTTTTACTCGGTTCAATAGCTCGGGAGAGTCTATATCCCCATTATGGAGCTTGTGCATAAATATGACGCCAAGCATTAATTTAAAAAAGTAAAAGAAGTCTACTAGAGTACGAAGGTAAGTTGATATTACGATCCCAGTTCAGACCACGAAGAGCAAAGAGAAGAAACTGTTTTTGAACTGATTCTATTCTTGCTTTATGTGAATCGTATTGGGGTGACCATATGCAGGATGCATATTCCAAAATTGGACGAACCAATGAGGTGTAAAGAACTTTGGTAGTATATGGATTGTCAAATTCCTTTGACCATCTTTTAACAAACCCAAGAACACCCATGGCTTTTCCGACAGTAGTGCTTATATGGGACTTAAAAGTCAATTTATGGTCCATAAGTACTTCCAAGTCAATCATCTCATTAAGTCTGGTTAATGGAACGTTATTGAGAAAGTAGGTAATCAACTGAGGAGTATTTCTGAAAAAAGTCATGACCTTGCATTTAGATGTGTTTAGGTTTAATAACAGGCTGCAACCGTGAGGGAGATATAATGTCTCTGTAGCTGAGACAAAGCTTAACATCATCTGCGTACATGAGGACACGAGAATGAATTATAACGGTGTGAGGAAAGATATAATATATCTTACCACACAAACACATGAAACTTATAACATATGCTTAATAATACATATTGCCACATAAATATATGAAATCCGTAAGCTGTGTTGTTAGTAAAATCACTCCCTCACATTCTATCAAAAGACATGTGTACATGATATACATAATGTTGCTCGTCCAGCCAATATGTGCAAACGTAAGTTAGCAACATAGCATGTGTTAGCAACATGGCGAGAGCTTAGCAACATTAAGAGCTAAGCAACATCGCAAGCGTTGGCAACATAAGCTGAGCGTCAGCAACACAAACGAGAAACATAAAATGTTCATGTACACTAATGTAAATATACACATGCATACAACTAAAACATATAAAACACGCATGCCTACAATGACCGAACAAAACGAGAGAGAGCGAGCTAAGAATGCGTGAGAGTCGAAGTAAACGATCATATGCTCGTAAACAAACATCGAACATATGATCGTAAACAAATAATGCAACGCCGGAATAGAAATGTCATCGGACTTTGGTGCGATGACGTCAGATGCATAAGCATTACCGAGAACAAGAAAACAAAAGAAACAAAAATTCTCACGCATGGGAATTATGAACAGCTCGTAGGCTGAAGCGGGAGGGCGGCAATGCATAAGCATTGCCGAAATATTAAACTTACTCACACACGAACACCACCGAAGCTACGCTCAGAGAGCGGTAGTCAGTACAGCTTGTAGGCTGAAGCGGGAGGGCGGCAGCGCATAAGCATTGCCGAAATAATAAATACACACACACCCATACGCAACCAACCAAAAGCCACGCTCAGAGAGCAGCTGTCGGAATAGCTTGTAGGCTAATGCGGGAGGGCGGCAGTGCATAAGCATTGCCGAAAACGAAAGCCAAGAAACTGCGCTCAGAGTATACGATCGGCTCGTGAGCGGGAGAGTAACGGCCGAGAGAGCGTGGTTGTGCGTGTGTGGGTGAGCTTTGATGGGGGTGAGAGCGCCGCCTAAACATATATAGGTGTATCAGCGGCAAATTGATGGATGGTTTGACAGCCACTGGAAAGTGGCTGCAACAAATAAAACGAAGAGAAATTTATGAAGGCGGTTAATTTGAATAAAATTAAATTAAGTGTATATATTTATATTAAAAAGGGGGTTTAGTAATATTGCTGTGGGGATATTGTCATTTATTTATATACTTTTACATTTATATTTTCAGTAGATATTATTATTTTGTATTTCTTTATTACATTTATTTTTTCTCATTTGTATTTAGGCTGTAAGTTTATTATTTTAGGAAACTTGTTAATTACTCTTAATTGTAGCAAAGAGAGATGCATGGTGGATAAAAGTGGTGGCGGTGGCGGAAATCGCGGGGTCAGCACGAGACCAGGAGAGAGCCGAAAAGGAGACGCCGTTGGCAACCGAGGCTGGGAGTTCAGCAGAATAATAGGCGACGCATACAAGGTGAAAGAATTTCACCATGCATAGCAACAAGAAAGCTATGCTGGATGAGCGGCAGAGAAAGCCGATCAAAGGAAACGAGCGATGGAAAGTTTTCAAGATAAAGCGAAAACTGATGGAAAAGTACCCGTAACGGGTCAGAAGCTCACCACGCGTCCTGATTGGGTCAAGATGCCTATAAATACGCACGGCTGAGACCAGAGGGACAACTAGTGCGTGAGTGAAAGTTATGAAAAGCGAAGTACCAAGTGAAGAATCAAAAAGTGAAGTCTATAAGTGAAGTTGAACATCAAGTACAGTCGGCAGAGAAGAACAATATTTTGCGAAGTTAGTGGAATTGAGTCCTTTCGGAAACTCGACGGTCAAACGAAGGGTAACATCAAGCAGAATTAAAGACTAGGAGATATTCCTAGCGGTAAAATTAAAGACTAGGAGTTATTCCTAGCACATAGTCAAAGACTAGGAGCTATTCCTAGCACTATATATAAGACTAGGAGTATTCCTAGCAATATAGGAAAGACTAGGAGCTATTCCTAGCAATATATAAAAGACTAGGAGTATTCCTAGCACAGATAGGAAGACCAGGAGTAGTCCTGGCACAGGCAGGATCGACTAGGAGTATTCCTAGCACAGAATAGGCAAGACCAGGAGTATTCCTGGCACAGTGGGGGAAGACTAGGAGTTATTCCTAGCAAATTTTAGGAGATTAGCAGTGGTTAGGATAGAAAGGCAAGACCAGGAGTACTCCTGGCAACAGAATCAAATTATCTGCTAAAGTTATTCTCGTTTGATCATCAAGATTTCCCAAATATTGGACATGCATCATCAACAGTAACCACTGGCAGCAAACTTTGCCACCGCCATCCCAAAAGCCACACGATAATTAGAATAATTAGTCAACATAATCCAAATTATAAATAAAACCACCGATTTGCATACTCAAAATTTCAACAACAAAATCTTATCATTTCACCAGCGCACATATAAATTTGTTGTGCCGAACCTCGACACCTGAAATCCGGCTCTGCCGACAATCAGGACGAAAAAGGATCGTTACAACTGGCGCCCAACGTGCTTAACTGGTGAAAAGGATAATAAAGACAAAGTTGAAAAATATAAATAACAAATCAAAAAAAAAATATTTACAAATTTTTGTACATCGTGATATGCAAAAACGGCTAAAATAAACGGTAACAGAATCATTAATTATTTCTGCAAAATTCACACAAAGTAAGATATAATTTTGCTGCGAAATATCCGGTTGTTCCAAAGAAAACAATACAAAATAGATATTTATTTTTCTGTTGCGGCGAAAGTACAAACCGAGAGTAGTACAAAATGACAAAATCATGGATATACTACATGAGGAAGGAGGAGTTGATAAAAGCAGGCGGTACATGTGGAATTTCGATGACCGGAACCGTTGAGGAAATGCGGAAACAATTCGGAGACTGGGTAGAAGCACACGAGGAAGACTTAATATGGCAAGAATGGATTGCTAAAATGGCAGGAAAGTTTACAAAAGTAGCAAAAGCTACTCCGGCGGTGGACTTGGAGAAATTGGCAGTTCCAACACTAACACCGCCCAGATGGGGAAGTGTCGGTGCATTGGAGGGTCCACAAAAACAACAACAAACATTATATGAAGACCCAAAAATGCACAAAGGGGACACAGAAGAACATAAAGGCAAAACAGCCGTCTCGACAAGTGAGTACCCGAGGGTAGCCAAGCAAGTAAGAGAGTGGACATTCAGGTTCGACGGTGGTTCAAAACCATTAGAATTCCTCGAGCAGGTCGAATGGTCAGCCGACATGTACGGGCTGGACATAAATTTGATACCGAGAGCCATGCCAGAACTACTGAAAGACAAAGCTCTTAAGTGGTACGTCGCGAACAACAGGCATTGGTCTTCTTGGGAGGATTTCACGGTAGCTTTTAAAAACTATTTCCTACCGAGGGGTTATTTTAATAAACTTGAGGACCAAGTTAAGGCCAGAAAGCAAATGTGGAACGAAACATTTAAGGATTTCATGGTCGAAATGCAAACAATGATGCGACCATTGAAATGCTCAGAAAATGAGCAGCTGGAAATAATATTAGAAAACTGCACACCGGACCTTAAAGTTTTCATAAGCCCACACCACATACGAACACTGGATGATTTAATGCAGCTGGCTGATGAATTCGAAATGTTGGAACAAGAAAGGCGTAAATTCCATCGAGAGGCTCAAAAGGAGCGTTCCAATATCCCGATGCACGTTTCAAGGCGACCAGTAGCACAGGATAGAAGAGACATAATGTGCAAGCGATGTTTGGACGGAGAACCACCGGTACCAGCACAAAGGAGAATGGCCAATAATGAAGCACAAGGATGGATCCAGAACCCATCGCAGGCGTGCAGGCGATGTGGAGGTGCTGGACACTGGGCCAGGGAATGTAACAACAGGAAAATATTACTTTGTTGGGTATGCGGAAGGATCGGAAAACGGTCAATGAACTGCTGTATGGCGGCGGGAAACGCCAACCGGTTCCAGCCTACAAGGGGCGAGCAGGGACCGGTGCCGGCAGCTCCCAGAAACTAATAGGAAAACTACTAGAAGAAGAGAGCCAACTATCAGCGGAGATTAGCATCGAGGGAATGACAATGCAGGCAACAGTGGATTCAGGTGCCACCAGCAGCTTTGTCAGCCAAGGCCTAGTGGAGAAATTAGGAAAACAGGCATATCTCACCCAAACAAGAAAGCAAGTACGACTAGCAGACGGTGCGACCAAAGAAATAACATGGCAATGGATCGCGAACGTGCAGTTTGGAAACGAGAAAATTAAAATGTCATTCCTAGTTCTCCCAGGTGGAATCGACGCTATAGTGTTGGGCTGGAATTTTATAAAAGAGATGGGAGCTACAATTAAATGTGCAGGCCACGCAATAAATATTCCTCCAAGGTGCAGATTGAACGGTAAGCTGACCGAAAGAATATCAACAGCAATAGTAACAGATGCACCAGAAACAGAAGTGGGGGATTTTATGAAACAAGAACTGGCGGAATTAGCAAAAATATCAGGAACATCAAATGTAGGCATGCACACAATTACAATGTGCGATGATAAGCCGATAAAACAAAGATATTACCCAAAGAACCCGAAAATGCAAGGCATCATTAATGAAAAGGTCGATGAGTTGATGGCAATGGGATACATCGAGCGGTCAAACAGCCCATACAGCTCACCAATAGTAATGGTGAAGAAGAAACAAACAGGGAAGTGGAGGCTGTGCGTTGACTTCAGACAGATAAATGCAAAGTCAATAAAGGACGCGTACCCAATGCCAAGAATAGACTACATATTGGATCAGTTGCGAGAGGCGAAGTACATCAGCAGTCTAGATCTGAAGGATGGCTACTGGCAAATCCCGTTGGAAGCAAACAGCAGGAAAATGACGGCATTTACTGTACCCGGCAAAGGACTGTACCAATGGAAGGTGATGCCATTTGGATTACACTCAGCCTCAGCAACGTTTCAGAGGGCTTTGGATATGGTGATAGGGCCAGAAATGATGCCGCACGCATTTGCTTACCAAGACGATATAATAATCGTGAGTCGAACCATAGAGGAACACAAGGCACACCTGCGAGAAGTGTTCAGGAGACTGAAGGAAGCAAACCTGCGGATAAATCCAGAGAAATGCCAATTCTTTCGAAAGGAACTACGGTTCCTAGGCCATCGAGTAACAGAGCTGGGAATTGGTACAGATCCGGAAAAAGTAGCTGCTATAGCTGAATTAAAACCTCCGAAAAATACGAAAGAGCTACGGCAGTACCTAGGCGTGGCATCATGGTACAGAAGATTCGTTCCAGGATTCGCAACACTGGTGCAGCCATTGAACTCCCTGTTAAAAAATAAAACGAAATCGATATGGGAAGAGAAACACCAGGAGGCATTCGATAGGGTGAAAGAAAAGCTAGTAGCCGACCCAGTTTTGACTTGCCCAGACTTCTCAAAGATATTCATACTCCAAACTGATGCAAGCAACTACGGAGTAGGGGCAATTCTAACTCAGAACACGGAGGAAGGGGAACGAGTCATATCCTATGCCAGTAGGACTCTAAATCAGGCGGAACAGAACTATTCAGCCACAGAAAAAGAATGCTTGGCAATAGTATGGGCATTCAGAAAGCTAAAACCATACTTGGAGGGTTACCACTTCAAAGTGGTAACAGATCACATGGCATTAAAGTGGCTGAATAGTATTGAAAGTCCTACAGGGCGCAAGATGGGCATTGGAATTACAGCAATACGACTTCGAAATAACGTACCGCAGAGGCAAATTAAACATTGTGGCAGATGCCCTGTCAAGACAGCCATTGGAGACGTGCCGAAGGATGGAAGACAACAGCATACGAGTCAGGCAAGCGAACAATGGATGTGAATGGATAAGTGAAATGTATAAAAAGATTAAAAGCAACCCACAAAAGTATACAGATTACTTATCCGAGAACGGGCAGTTGTATCGAAACATACCTCACAGAGCGGGCAACGAAGATGTAGTGGCGTGGAAACTTTGCGTTCCAAAAACGCTGAGACAGCAGGTAATAAATGAAAACCACAACACTCCGACGGCAGGACATACAGGCTCAAGGAAAACAATTGCGCGAGTGGCGGCAAGATACTACTGGCCGGGAATGCAAAGGGACATTCGTACATACGTAAATAAATGCGAAAGTTGCCAAATGTATAAATCAAGTCAACAACAGGCAGCTGGACGTATGTTGACCCAAATTCCCGAAGAACCATGGGCAACCGTGTGCGCAGATTTTGTCGGCCCACTACCAAGATCAAAACATGGCAATTCTGTTTTACTTGTAATAATAGATAGATTCTCAAAATGGACTGAATTAATACCAATGAGGAAAGCGTCAGCAGAGAACTTGGTCAAGGCGTTCAGAGAACGAGTACTATGCAGATTCGGGGTACCGAAGGTAGTAATAACAGATAACGGTGTACAATTTGTAAGCAAAATCTTCAAAAACATGCTACAGGAATGGGGATGCACCCACCAATTAACAGCACCCTATACGCCACAAGAGAATCCAACCGAAAGGGCGAACAGAACGGTCAAAACAATGATCGCCCAATTTGCAGAAGGGAACCAGCGGAGATGGGACGAATTGTGGCCTGAACTAATGTTGGCCGTGAACTCCAGCGTATCAGATGCAACTGGATATACGGCAATGACAATAACTCAGGGAAGAGAGCCGAGATTGTTGGGAGCAATATATGATACGCTAACGACAGGAACAGGCAAGCCAGACCACAAACTGCAAGAGATGGAAAAGCGTATGAAAGAAATAGGTACGCTAGTACGAAGAAATCTGGAGAAGGCGGCACAAGACCAGGCAAGGCACTACAACCTGAGAAGACGTGAATGGAGGCCACGAATTGGGGATGTTGTATGGGCAAAGGAGCATTACCTGTCAAATGCCGCGGACGGATTTGCGGCAAAATTAGCGCCGCGATATGGAGGGCCATATAAGATAAAAGGATTTACATCACCTGTAATATGTAAATTGATACATATAGTGAGCGGAAAAACAAGAACGGCCCACATAAGCGAATTAAACGCGCAGGCAGTGCCAGAGGCAAACACAGATGACCAACAAGAAATATAATTCTCCAAATTCGAATTCAGCATTTTTCAGCTAAGCCGAGACGGACAAGTTGGACCGGCCGGACAACGGGGAAGTTAAGGCGTAGCAGATTTGTGCTGGAAAAGGACAAGGAGAAAATGCCACGCAAATAATTTTTATACATGTATATTTTTTTTTGGAAACATATGGGTATGTATAAAATAAGAGATATACAGAAGAATATCAAAATAACAAATTATAATATACATACAACATACATATCATGCTATATATACAATACATATATATACATATGCAAATATAAAATTCAAAAAAAAAAAAACAAAGAAATATATATACATGTATAAAAACACAACAAAATCAGAAGGGTACAGCAACATCATCATATGCAGAAGTCGCAAAGACAATGGCTCTAAAACTGTAGGCATCGCACACACTCAGTTGGTATATTAAAAAGAAAAAAAAATGTATAAAAAGAGAGCAAGGAAATGAAGATCCGTGATTGGTCAATCTATACGAATACGCATATAAAGAAAAGAGAAATTGCATTCGTAATATCGGATACAAATTGAGAAAATGCAATCACAACAGGTGCGGCGAATTCGCGGGAGAGCGCTCACACGCATTGTGTAGGTGTGAAATGCACGCATTTAGTCAAGGTATACGAGTACACATAAGTAAATGAGAAATTGCATTCGCAATTCGAATACGCATAGGTAAAAGAGAAATTGCATTCGCAATGTCAAAAGCATAAGAAAGTGCATTACAACATATACAGGCGAATATGCGAGAGAGCACTCACACGTACAGTATAGGTGTGAGTGCATACGAAATGCACTCGTGGATGCGTGGGCGAGAATGCACACAAGAGCCGAAAATGCGTAAGCAGCGTGTGAGCAGAGTCAATGCGAGATTTCGCGGTCAATGCCGCTGGAAACTAAAATCACTTTCAGGAAATCAATCAACATGAGCGCACGTAGAATGCAAAAAGAGGAGGATGAGGCTTTGCAACTTTTGGCATCGCCGTATGTATCAGAAGAGGAGGTGTCGGAGGAGGAGTCCGATGGCGAGGATCCGGTCGCAGATGGGCCGGTAATCGTCATCTCCTCCGACGAGGGAGAGATGGAAGAGGAGGAGGAAGTACAAGAGGAAGAAGAAGAAGAGGAGAAAATGGTGGTGGAGGAAGAGGGAGAGATGGTGGAGGAAATAGAGGAGGATGAGGGCATAGTGGCCGACAGCTTGGTGGGCTGTTCGAAGAAATTGAGGAGGAGCTGGAGCGCATGGGGATGCGAATAGGTGGCCAGGCGGAGGAGGGGGTGTTACAGGAGGCACCGGTCGAAGTAGTGGATCTGGTATCCAGCGATGAGGAGGAGCCGGCTCAAGCATGGGAGCCAGCGAGACCGCCCACGCCCCACATAAATGTGAACCCGGCATTCTTTGCCGAATATTGCATGCCGGAAGGCACTCCACCACCGGAGCCGGATGTAAATCCGGTATTTTGGCACGAGTTTTGTGAGCCGCACGAAAGTGATGAAGAGCTGGCCGAGCCACAATATTGGCAGGAGCCAAGAGAAGAAGAAGCGACCACCGGGGAAGCCAACGGACCCCCGAGGCGGGATCACTGGATCGAATCAGTTCTGCAGGGAGACATATGGGTGCACCGGGCCACCACGGTGTGCCAGTGGGCTGATCCGGCACCGACGCCGCATCATCAACAGCAACAGCCTGGGGCCTTCCAGGGCCAAAAAGGGCCCCAAGAACAGCAAATGCATGGACAGCCACAACAACACCAACAACAACAGCCGATAGCCTCCCAGGGCCAAAAAGGGCACACGGCACCAACAACACGAGACCCGCGGCGACTGGCGCGACAAATGTCGGCGCCCGAGGAGCGGCAAGCTCCAAAGAGGCCGATACTAAGTAGACAGCGTTCGGTGCCATTGCCTACGAGGCAACAACGGTGGCGGGAGATTGAGGAAGTACAGTGGCCACTCGCCGTTGTAGTCGCAGTACAGGCGATGGGCGGGGGAACCCGCCAGTCCCGATTAATGTGGGTCGGTCAAGTACGCTACCGAATTAGAATGGCGAGGGGACGAGCACGGGTGTTGGAGGAGGTGCTGTTGTATTAAGTTAGATAAATACAGTAGGTTAGGAGAAAAACATGGAATATAGGGAATAAGTTAGGCTTAGGAGGAAAATATGAAGAATAGGGAATAAGCTAGTTATAGGAGAGAATAATGAAATATAGTATAGGAAATAGTTATAAGGCATAAAAAAAAAAACCCAAGAAAAGATGCAGAATGAGCCAAACATGTTTATAAATAATACATGTTTTAAATGAAAAGATGCTCAGTAACTGCCAAAAAATCCGAAAAGAAGCTTCGTTGTATCGCCAAATTGAAAAGATGCCTACAATGGCCAGTAAAAAGATGCGAGCCGAGCCAAACAAAAAAAATTTTTCTTAAAGCAAACAAAAAAATATATGAATATGAATAATGGTAAATGATAAAACAGAATTAATAAACAACATAAACACAAATGTTGAGGGAGGGGAGGCATTGGTCTCCCGAAGAAAGGGGGGAATGTGAGGAAAGATATAATATATCTTACCACACAAACACATGAGACTTATTACATATGCTTAATAATAATTATTAGCATACAAATGCAAGAAAACACATAAGCTATATTACTTATAAATCACTCCCTCACATTTTATCAAAATATAAGTGTACATGATATACATAATGTTGCTCGCCCAGCCAATATGTGCAAACGTATGTTAGCAACACGGCGAGAGCTTAGCAACATTAAAAGCTAAGCAACATCGCAAGCATTGGCAACATAAGCTGAGCGCTAGCAACATACGTGGGAAATCTAAAATATTCATGTACACAAATATACATATACGTATGCATACAACTAAAACATATAAAACACGCATGTCTACAACAACACAAATAAAACGAGAGAGAGTCAAAGCAAACGATCATATGCTCGTAAACAAAACATCGAACATATGATCATAAACAAATTATGATGCAACGACGGAATAGAAATGTCATCGGACTTTGGTGCGATGACGTCAGAGAAATGCACCAGCGGTTAGGGCGGGCGGAATGCATAAGCATTGCCGAAATATTAAACTTACTCACACACGAACACCACCGAAGCTACGCTCAGAGAGCGGTAGTCAGTACAGCTTGTAGGCTGAAGCGGGAGGGCGGCAGCGCATAAGCATTGCCGAAATAATAAATACACACACACCCATACGCAACCAACCAAAAGCCACGCTCAGAAAGCAGCTGTCGGAATAGCTTGTAGGCTAATGCGGGAGGGCGGCAGTGCATAAGCATTGCCGAAAACGAAAGCCAAGAAACTGCGCTCAGAGTATACGATCGGCTCGTGAGCGGGAGAGTAACGGCCGAGAGAGCGTTGCTGTGCGTGTATGGGTGGGCTTGGATGGAGGTGAGAGCGCCGCTTAAACATGTGTGGGTGTATCAGCGGCGAATGGATGGATGGTTTGACAGCCACTGGAAAGTGGCTGCAACAAATAAAACAAAGAGAAATTTACGAAGGCGGTTAATTTGAATAAATCAAATTAAAGTTATATAGTTACAACAAAAAGGGGTGAATTAATGTTAATTGGGAGTCATTATCATTTATTTATATATATATTTTACATTTATATTTTAGTATGTATTATTTTATATTTCTTTATATTTTCTTATATTTATTTATATAGCCATGTATCTCATGTAATTATGCATTTACGTTTAGGTTGTAAGTTTATTGTATTAGAAAATTGTTAGTTACTCTTAATTTTAGAAAAGAGAGATGCATGGTGGGTAAAAGGGGTGGCGATGGCGGAGATCGCGGGGCCAGCACGAGACCAGGAGAGAGCCAAAAAGGAGACGCCGTTGGCAACCGAGGCTGGGAATGCAGCTAATTAGGAGGTGGCGCATACGAAGTGAAAGAATTTCACCATGCATAGCAACAAGCGAGCTATGCTGGATGAGCGGCAGAGAAAGCCGATCAAAGGAAACGAGCAATGGAAAGTTTTCAAGACAAAACGAAAACTGATGGAAAAGTACCCGTAACGGGTCAAGAGTTCACCACGCGTCCTGATTGGTTCAAGATGCCTATAAATACGCACGGCTGAGACCAGAAGGGCAACTAGTGCGTGAATGAAAGTTATGGAAAGCGAAGTACCAAGTGAAGAAATAAAAAGTGAAGTTTATAAGCGAAGTTAAAAATCGAGTAAAATCGGCAGAAAAGAACGACATCCTGCGAGATCAATAGAAGTGAGTCCTTGGGGGAATCGGCGGTCAAGCAAAGGGTAACTACAAGCAGCGAATTAAAGACTAGGAGTTATTCCAAGCATCAAAGAGAAGACTAGGAGTTATTCCTAGCAATTAGTCAAAGACTAGGAGTTATTCCTAGCACCAATAAAAAAGACTAGAAGTATTCCTAGCATCAGCAGAAAAGACTAGGAGTTATTCCTAGCACCAAATAAAAGACTAGGAGTATTCCTAGCACCAGCAGAAAAGACTAGGAGTTATTCCTAGCACATAGTCAAAGACTAGGAGCTATTCCTAGCACTATATATAAGACTAGGAGTATTCCTAGCAATATAGGAAAGACTAGGTGTTATTCCTAGCAATATATAAAAGACTAGGAGTATTCCTAGCACAGATAGGAAGACCAGGAGTAGTCCTGGCACAGGCAGGATCGACTAGGAGTATTCCTAGCACAGAATAGGCAAGACCAGGAGTATTCTTGGCATAGTGAGGGAAGACTAGGAGATATTCCTAGCAAATTATAGGAGAATAGCAGTCGATAGGATAGAAAGGCAAGACCAGGAGTATTCCTGGCAACATAACTAAAATACCTGCTAAAGTTATTCTCGCTTGATCATCAAAATTTCCCAAATCTCGGACGTACATCAACAGCAACAAACACTGAAATTAATCCTTGTCACCGCCAGCCAAAAAGCCACACAATAATACTCACAAATAATTATTTAATATAAGCCATATTATTAATAAAACCATTGATTTACATATTCGAAATTTCATCAACAAATCTTATTATTTCACCAGCGCACATATAAATTTGTTGTGCCGAACCCCGACACCTGAAATCCGGCTCTGCCGAATAACAGGACGAAAAAGGATCGTTACAACGTAAGGGGTATTTTTTCTTAACAATCGGGACATTGGATACGCAATCTTGGCGAAACCAAGTACAAATCGGCGGAAGTATGAAAATAAACCTAAGCAGCGCTCTAATTCCTTAGTATTCCTTGGTATGGGCAAGTCTCGTATCACCTGAAGATGAGCTGGTTTAGGCGTGATACCGGCAGAATTGGCTAAGTAACCCAAGTACTCTAGTTCCCTATACGCAAAACGGCATTTGGCCAGCTTGAGGGATAACCCATTCACTCTTAACGTTTACAGTATTTCCTTCAGTACCTCCAGATGCGTTTCGAAGTCATGCGATGCAACCAGGATGTCATCCATGTATATCACTAGTTGACCTTGGTTTATAAATTTCTTAAGGACAAAATAAACAAATCTAGCGAACACGGAAGGGCCATTACAGAGTCCGAAGGGCATGCGTACATATTCAAACTGGCCATCAGGGGTTACAAAGGCGGTATATTTGATTGAATCTGGATGCATTTTCACATGGTGGAATCCATTCTTCAAGTCCAAGACAGTGAAGAATGATTTACCACCCAGATGTTCGATGCAATCGTATAACAGGGGAATCGGAAAATGATCCCGAACAGTAAGTTTGTTCAACGGGCGGTAATCTACACACTTCCTCAGGGTGTTGTCCTTTTTACGTACTGGGACAATCGCGGCAGCGTAAGGGGAACTACTGTGGCGAATAATGCCAGCTTTCAAGAGATCATCACAGATCTCCCGCACCTCGATGCGTTCGTGGTGCGACAGACGGCGGGGACGGCAGAAAATGGGAGTTTGGCTAGTCAGTTCTATTTTCATCTCATAATTCACGGGCTTGACTAACTCAGGGGCAACCTGTACATATGCAGTGGAAATAATAGACCTTAAGTGTGCGGCTTGCTCTTCCCGTAAAGTGGGCTCTATATCAAACTCTAAATCATTGACAGCAGGGACCTCAATAGCATTTATAGCCATAATCTAGTATTTCCGGAGGTACAGCAGAAGTTTTCGGAAGGGGAGAATCAGACAACAATTCGGCAGATACAATCTCATTCCCATCATACGGCAGTATCACTCTCTCTTCCCTCAATATGTCAAAGGACTTCAGAACATCAGTGAGTTTCATATTTCTACATTCAGTGGGTTTATTCATAAGTAACATAGATTCTTTCTCATATTTCGTTTCTTTCAGTTTACAAAGTCTAATATAAATTTTATACAGGAGATCTCTGCCTATAATCATCGGCAGTTCGGTTGCTTTGTTCGGCAAAACTTCAAACGTATGTATGGTCTCCGTACTGCGGAGGTGAACACTACACTTGACTTGGCCTAAAGACCAAAGTTGGCTATTTCCTAAACCACGGCAGTTCAATTTACTGGGACTAAGACGGCAGTTGGGGGGGACTTCAGATTCACGGATAAAACTCTTCGGACTGCCCAAGTCGAGAAGGGAAAACATATTTATAAATTTCCTATCTTGCACTTCATCACAAACAAAAGCAACACTCACCAGTTGTAGCTGGTTTATATAGTTTTTATAGATGTGGCCCACTACGCCAGACTTGAAGCAGGCATTGGCTTTTATAATGCCCCCATCCCGAGCAGTTGAAACATCTGGTCACACTTGCGGCAGTGCCTGAGAATTTGTTCCCAGACGACGAGGCAGTTGTTGTTGTCTGCACCTTCACACTGAGACTTTGCTTGGAGGCAGCCGCCTGCATACGGAAGCGCTCGTAGCGTTCCAGTAGGGGCTTCAGTTCGGCCACCGTGCGAGCTGAGTACAGCATACCGACTCGAGTAGAATTGTCCCGCAGTCCATCGATAATCATGTCGACTAACTCGTTCTCCGGAATCGGAGCATTCATGGCAATCTCCTGCATCTCGATTGCGAATCTCAAGCATCCTTCACCTGCCTTAATGCGCCGGCTACGCAGAGCGTGGTACACTTCTTCAACACTGCGCGAGCGTCCAAACTCTCGGAGGAGGATTGCTTTAAGTTCTCCATAGCTGTGCACCGATACCGTGCGCAGCAACACCGCCGCCGTCCCTTCCAGCATGCGACGGCATGCAATCAAACGTAGGCTATCATTCAACTGCAGTATTTCAAACGCGTCCTCCAGATCGTTCAACCATTTCTTTACATCGTATGCAGAATCCGCTGAGAATCGGGCCACCATGCTCTCGATCACACTCAAGTCACTGACTTGCTGCCTTGGTGCTCGGGCTTCATCTATGTTCTGCTGCAGCTTGAGGATCTGCTGCTGCAACTGTAGCAACTCATGCTGTTTCCGTAGCGTCGTCAGTTGCTCGTCCAGAGTGGGGGAGGCGGAAGCAGCCGGTGTGATAGCGGCAGCGGCAGACGGCACGGAGGGTACTAGGGCGGGCATATCTTCCCATGGGTCCGCGGCCCAGGGAACGTCAGGGTCAGTGACGGGTGCGGCCAGAGAGACAGCAGCCCGCATAGCAGACCTGTATGCGGCGGACACTCCATCAGCGGGCACCGCAGAGGCGGGCACCGCAGAGGCAGGCACCGCAGAGGCGGGCACAGCAGAGGCGAGTACGGCAGCGGCGGGCACAGCAGAGGTGAGTGCAGCAGCGGCGGACACATCAGCAAGTAAGGCGGCAGCGCGTACAGTGGCGGCGGGTACAGCAGTAGATGCGGCAGGTAGAGCAGTGGATGCGGCGGCGGCGGGTACAGCAGTGGATGCGGCGGCGGCGGGTACAGCAGTGGATTCGGCGGGTACAGCAGTGGTTGGCACGGCGGCCACAAGTACCTCAGCGGCAGGCACAGCGGTGGGTACGACATCGGCGGCGGGCACCGTAGTGGACAAGGCAATGGAGTCAGTAGCAGCGGCGGGCGTGGAGGCGGCCACCTTGGATGTGGAGCGGGTGGCCTGCCTTGTACCGAAATATGTGTCCTTTCGGGTAGTCATCCCACTTCTGAGTTGTAAACGCTTATTTATTTTCTGAAAAATATAATTATCAGTAACGATGGCAAAAGATTTCTTTTTAACTGCGCAGCTAGTGCGTCTGTCTTGTTGTATCGTTGCCGGAAGAAGGAGGAACTCTCCAGTGTGGCCTTAGGCCGCATACCGATATTTTCCAGAGTGAACTTAATACTAACAATCGATACTTAAAATACTAACTTACTACTAACAATCGATACTTAAAATACTAACTTCGATATATGTACAAACCATTAACACAATTCGTAAGTAACTGACAATTTACAGCAGGTAAAGTTTAAAAATTAGTCGGATCGGATAATTATCACCGGAGTTATTAACTAAAACGTGGAGGTACCTCGAGTAAAATAAGCAATTTTCTTTGGCTGCAAACAAACAAAAATAAATTCCAAGAAATCACGCACACACACATACATACATATGCAAAAATTCGTTACCACGCGGTGTGTGAGACAGACAGAAACATGCCATGCGTTTGCTATATATGTATGTATGTATGTCGATCTAGCTTAAGTAAATTAAGTGAGGTTGGTGGCGTAGTATGTAAAGATCGGTCGCACGATGGCTCGATGTTACGTGGGTTCGATTCTCGGTGAATACGAAAAATACCGAAAATTTTTAGTTGAGCTTTTTCTTATTTTTTGTTTTTTTGATTTTGTTAAACATTTATACCAATTATTTTAAAATTTTTGTTTTTAAATTAAATAATAAAACAGTAAAGTTGCAACGGTATACAAACTTCGGCAAAGCTGAAGATAGATTCTTTGATATTTTTAATCTAGATCCTCCATCCTCATAAGCTTCAAGAGGTCTTGTTTGTGTAATGATTTTGTGATGATTTTTCAGTTGCCAGCCAGCTTGCATTTTCATTCATAAAGCGTTCAAAATGTTTGTTACTTTTGGCCAGCAGTTTTTTGACATGGGAAGCGAAATTCCGTGTTTTCTTTTTAATTTCAACTTCCGAGCTTTTAGACAAATTTTGTTTATTAATTTTTCCGCACAGCCAATCAAAAATGGCGCTAGCACTGCGTCTTATTCCCAGCCAAACTTACAGCAAATCGCCACAACGGATATTGAATTGGATCTCCGAGGAGCTCGAAAGACCAAAATGAATAGGGCTTCCGAGGAGAAGAAATAATAACCCGATCTTCATTTGTTGAATTCACAATCTGAACTGACTTTTATTTTCTAAAATATTTGTTAGGAAAGGTCTAGTCTTAGATTCTAAGGGTCACATATTTGGTGGTGGATAATTATAAATGCAAACATTAATTCCGGAAAACCGGATGTGCAGGTGTTAGATCTATTTATATTCCAAGCCTACGTTGATCGTTAAATGCCTAGCTGAATGCATCGGCTAAAACATAACTATATTCCCGTCACGTACGCTAGGCAGGATTCGAATTATACTTTAATTTATTTATTCTTTTAATTGTGTATATTTTATGTGGTTTTTTTAACAATTACGGTGTTTAATCTAAAACAGATATCGAGTTGTTCTTGATCTATTGAAATATTATGAATTTGCGCAAGTATGCGCTCAAGTTGTTAAATTAATTGAAATTAAAATACAATAGCAGATACAACCACATTAACACTTTACGTAATCCAGCGTAATTTTATTAGTTTTGCGAGACAAAACACAACTATTTTCAGATTAGGTTCGATTATAAATATGATTTATTAAATCTGCTAAATACAAAAAAACACAATAACGATTTTAATCTACTTTAATCTACATTCTACATGCCGTTATAAGTATTTTGCATTATTAAAACCACAGTTATACGAAATATTTCGTAAACGAAAAACTATCAAACTTTGCACACGTGTTAAGCAATCTTTTGCCACACACAACTCAGTGTAGCATCAGCTGACTTTACAGGGCTGCCAAAAAGCCTGGGATGGACGAAAAATAATTTTAAAATCGGTTTTATAATGGTAATGCAATTCTATAATGGAACTAAGAAAATAAAGAAGAAAATGTAACAAAATAATTTCGGACTTTATATCGGTAAATCGGCATTTGCGCCCAATGCGCTATGGGGGCGACCACTGTGCGTCTGCGAAAATTTATTCGGACTGTTAGTCCCCTCTATAAATTCCCATCTCCGTGCAAATAAAAAGGCATTGATGACTGCCTCTCTATTTTAGGACTTGATGCACAAGTGTGCTGTTCCTGAACTACAACTTTATTGTTCTTCAGAAAAGATGGACTTTAAAGTTCTCTTATTAATTGACAATGATCCAGGACATTCAATATTTTGTGAGAAATTTTCCGAAAATATATGTAAAAGTGATTTTTGTGCCGCTTAACACTGCATCGCTGATACAACCCATGGACCAGAGCGTAATATCCACTTTTAAAAGTTACTACCTACGCCGAACTTTTAAGCAACTGCTACAAGAAACCGACTATAATGATAAACTTTCCATGTCAATGTTTTGGAAGGAGTACAACATCAAAATGGCAATCAAAAATATAAGTCTTTCTTGGGAAGAGCTCAAGACGTCGTGCATGAATGGAACTTGGCGAAAAATATGGCCGGAATGCGTTTTCAAAAATGTTAAAGACAATAATGACATTACAAACGCTTGCAATGAGCTTGCTGACTTACATAGCTGCTGCAGTTGAATTCGTTGGAATGAAAAAGAGCTGCACAACGAAATGCTTCTCATTGCCGCGCAATGCTTTAGAGGATAATGTGATTTCGTACCAGAAAAAAAAAGTTAACAACTGCAAAAATATCGAAAGCAATGCAATACATTGTCCAAGCCATGGATATTTTTGCTGATAATGATCCAGATGGAAAAAAAAGTTCAACCGTTGCAACAACTGTTGCTGGCGCTGTTAATTGCTACGGGGATATTTATAAGCAAAAAAAAAAAAAAAAAATAAAAACTTTAAAAAACGTTGGACCAATATTTAAAGAAATCAAAAAAACAACTAACTCCGGCTGATGAAATTATTTAACTGTAAAAGCTCGCAAAGCTTTTGTCCTATATGGATTTAATATGAATTATATTCTATTTTTTTATTTTTTAAATGACATACATATGTATATGTGAAGAAAAAAGAAGAGAGGTGTCATGGGACACCCAGATGAAACGAAGTTTCTTTCGATGAAGGGGGTGAGAGCTGCTTTTTTCATACAATTTGAAAGAAAATATATTTAAATTAATACTTAAGAAAATATATTTTAAATAATACTTAAATCATTTTTTTATATTTTTTTGAAAACAACATACATATGTATGTACATATTTCGAAATACTCCGCCCAACAGGAAACCATTTAAAAGAAGTAGCTCAAATGCTACCAAAATGCCACGTTGATCCGAATTGCAAAAACCAAACCTTATTTGAATTGTAAGAATTCAGAATACAGTCTTGAAAAAAGTCACTTTATCGACCCATTTTGAGAGACTATATAGTTAAAAAAACAACAAAGCGATCACAATTATTTTAGCTCAGATAGGTTTTTATATAATAAAGATATTTTGAAAATTTAAGCAAAAACGGTTGAGTTTTTGACATATCTTGGCAGCAGTTTTAAGGAACAGAGTCTAGTAAAACGCGTTTGATTGTTGTTGTCCGCAACCAGGCTCTATAATATAGAGTCTATATGGACCTACTCAGGTTTACGGCTATTACTTCTACAAGCATCCGGGCAGAGAAAAAGGGTCGGGATCGCGAATCCGAGCAGAGGTCATACATATACATATGTGCGAGTTTGTGGGCATGTAATATACCGGAATACTTCTTCTGATTTTCTTGTCACTCTATCACTAGTCTGACTCGTTTATCCATCCTGAGTACCTTGTTGGCAGCGAAGAAGGTCATTGGGACACGACTAGCAAAAACAGCCTGCGGGGGGGTTCTTGACCCATTCCATCTCCAACCTCAGGTTACATAAAAATTTTATATAGGTCCCTTGCCTAAAAGTGTTCTAATCGACTCTACACGACACTACTATAGCTGTTAGATGTTAAACAGCTGCGCTTCTATACCCTCCCTACCGTTGAGTTCTTCTAATGCGCCGTGAACGAAAAACTCCCAATGTTGGCTGATTCTACATTTACTTTTTCACTTCACGTTTGGGAATAAATTAAAAGTATTTATCTCTTCATATTTTCTATATTCACTTCTGTTGTTTTCATTTTTCTTTATACATGGTTCCTAATATTATTATTATTATTACAAAATTGTTGACTTAACTATTTTTCTTTCGTTTTGATTTAATTTTATATATATGAGGGTATATGCATTTATAGGTACATGTAATATTATATATATATGTTTTTTTTTTTTTTTTTGATTCTTTCCTTTTCTTACATTCTTAAATGTAATCTTCTTGTAATAAGTCTAACTGTATTAGCATTAAAATTCATTCTTCTTTTACTTTATTCTTTCATGCCTTTACAAAATTTTCAAAATCATCTGTATACTATATTTTGTTTTTTCATTGCGGTTAATTCATTATACACTGTGAATAATTATTTAATAATATAAAAATATATATGTGTGACTCACCAAATCTTATACTCCGATGAAGCGCTCCATGGGGTCTAAAGATGTGCTTGAAAAAAAATTTTATTTCTCCTTTTTTTTTTTCACACAAAAAAAATAGTTAGTTTTCTTTGAGTGGAAGAAAATTATATATCACTTGAACCGTTAATCATTCACAAATATACAGGAATTACTGACTACCTTTTTCTTAACATTCTTATTCTTTTATTATAATTTCAATCATATATATGCAACTACATATACATATATGTATATGTGTACCTACATATATGCATGTAAATATATATATACATACACATATATATGTACTAATTTTTTTCCATATATATATACATATATAACCTTTTTTTTCTTTCTTTTTGGATTTCTTAATTTCGTTACTTTTTTTTTATATATTTGTGAACGTATCTATTCATATACGCATATACATACACCACTCATATATATGTTCAATTTTTCTTTTTTTTCAAAGTTTTTTTTTTTCAATTTAAATAAGTTTTTTTATCCATGCCATGTGTATGTCATTTTCTTTTGACTAAATTTTGTAACCGTATATATGTACATAGGCCTACAATCTATGTACTACACTCTTTTCTTCTCCACCACTTTTCGCTCTCGTCGCGCCGCGGTATTGTAATGCCTATACTAAGGCCGATCGGGTACTAGATGCTCTCTCCAGCCGAAGAGCTTTTTGCATAACTTGAGTCTATGTCAGCTTTAAACATTTTTTCGGAAACGGGACTACAAAGAAAATAGCTTCATAAAGAGGCGTTTCGGAACAAAAAAAAATTTTTAGTTACCTCATGACCATTCCAAATCTCTTAACTTCTCTTCTTCCCTCTTTTTCTTTTTGGCTACTTTTGCTGTCTTTTAATTTTAATATGTTAGAGTTTCCTTGTTTCAACATCCAGCAGTACCTGCAACTTTACTTTTTCTACCTTAAAATCTCAAAAGAATAACTGCGTTTTACTCACGTGTTGGCTAAAGCAAAAAAAACTTGAACTTTTCACTGGCCACTTTCAATCTCTCTTTTCTCAGCTTATATGCAATTCATTTTTGTTTTATTGTGGGCACTTATGTATTCTTTTGGGTTTAATCGCATGGCACAATTAAAATTTATATGACTTTTTTTTTTTTTAAATGGAACTTTCTTATTTCTCACGTCTGGATCTCATGCCAGCCAAAATTGAAAAGGCTGAGCTACGGAAATGGTTAACCTCTAGTCCATATTCTTGCTGCTGCTGTCAGATGTCACCTAGCTCTTATATTCCCTCTTATCGTTATGCTTCCCTGCCAACAAACGAAAGCTCGCATCCTGGATAACGCGCCAGATAACGATTTTAAAATCGCCGAACCAAATAACATACAATTAGTTTTTCTATCAAGTTCTAAAAACCTATATTGGGGATAATTGTAGACTACAGGCAGTGAGACGCACAAGTAAATGCGTGTTGCACTTTTAACTGACAAACACACATTTTTGAGCTCGCGATCGCGACCTTTTTTCTTCTTACCCCTGCCTCGCACATTTATGACCCTTTCTCAATCTCAGAATCTTTGCTTGTGCGTCACGTATTTACTTTCCCCTTCAGCATTTGCTTGTGCGTCCCATTTTTTTGGCATTAATTCCAAATAATATGCTAGAGACATGAATTTTTTTTGGATGTTCGTCAGACTTTAATTTAATTTCGACTTTTTTTAGTTTTTTCAATTTGACCCTGATTTGACCCCTATAATTTTTTTCCTTTACCAAGTGTGTAAGCAAAATCTAATCAATAAATAAATCTAAATATGAAGAGTTGCACTTGATATTTTTTGCCGTTATATTATGTTTCTTATATGTATTAATATTACAACAAAAATATTTTAGTAACATGTTTTTTAATTATAACTAAAATTAGTCACATTCTTCTTCTAATTCAATATCTAATGCATTTTTCAAAATATGATCGGGAGATTCAAATAGCGCAACAACTTCATTCGGAAAATTCATTTTTTTATTTAATTTTTGGCGTTCATTTAGGCAGAGGCTTGATAATAGAGGATTCGATGGGTCTAATGCTCTGTTAAGAACATCGGTTATGTTATCCAATCTACTGCCTTTTCTTGCATGAGATCTTCTGTCATTCTTGTATATTTTATTTCTGGCCTCAGATGCGTTCTCTCCAAGCACTCCGACAGGAACTATGCATTTATTCATTATTTGGTATCCGTGTACCAATACTTTATGTACTATCGATGACATTGGGTACCAATCATACAATTTCATGTAAAGCTCGAAAGTGTGGGCGCAGAAGTCTTTGAATTTTTCGACATTAATTTTAAATTCGGAAGATATTGCAATTAATCTATATATATAAAATTCTCGTGTCACAGTTTTCGAAGTCATACTCCTCCGAAACGGCTTGACGGATTTTGATGAAATTTTTTGTGCTTATTCGGTATCTATGAAAATCGGCCAACATCTATTTTTCATCCCCTTTCTTTCTCACTCCCTACCACATTCTTACATACATACAAAATATACACATTCTAACATACATACATACATACTTACACTAAGTAAGCTAGGAAATTATTTATATGCCAAAACAACGTTTGCCGGGTCAAATAGGTTATTATTTATGTATGTATGTTTTGTACAATAAGCAATGCCAAGAAAACGCAAAGGGGCTGATTTGAGCCACAGTACAAGTAACGCTCGGTACTTGCGAAATAGCAAATCCGAAAGAGCAGAAGTACAAATCCAGCAACAAAATACTGATGCACGTGTCAGAATGGCGCAATTGCATCAAGAAGAGCCAGAAGATACACGAGCTGAACGCAATGAAGTCAGAAGATTAGAACAACGACAATCACGCCGTTTCACAGCTAATCAGTGCTGCAAAATGGAATTTTTTTTTATACGTTGCTTGAACTAAAAATCTACGTATTTTTACGTAGCCAAAATTTTGTCAAATACGTAGATCTACGTATTTTTTTTTAAAGTCAAACAAAGCCAATTATAAAGGGTATTTTAATTATATATATGCCATATTTGTTTACATATAAGTTTTTATTAATAAAATTAACATTTTTTTTAATATTAAGGAGTGAATATTTTTATTAAAATAGCTTAGGTGCTCTTTCGATGGCTCAGATGATATTTGCTTTAAATGGTCTTTTGTGAATAATATCCTTTTAGGGTTTCTGTGCCTAAACAATTCCTTTTATTCGTTTTAATTAAAGTTATCTCAAAAAAAATACTTTCAACATTTGCGCTGCTATGCGGCAATGTTAAAATATTTTGAGCAAACTCTGACAAAAAAGGAAAAAGAAGGGAACCATCGCCTTTTTTAATATTTGCAATATACGCCCAAATCTCTACTTCCTTAGCATCTTCCCCAGTAAAGGGCAGATCTGTATTCCGTAAGATACGCCACTCCCTGTCGAGCTCATTGAAATTTCGCGTGCACAGTCCTGTCATGAAAATGCATGTTTATTAGAGGTTATATAAAACAATAAATTTTAAAGTAGTTACCTGGAAATGAAAGTGCAGCTTGTGTAATCGATGGTATGTTGCGTATTAATTTCTTGTTTAAGAATACCGCAGGATTTAAGAACTGCAATTGCTTCATTTTTTGCATGTGTTCGTTGTTAAATGGGAAGCGCTTTTTTATTTGATGAAGACTCTCAATAAAAAACTTAAGACAATTTTGCCGAAATAATAATAAATTCGCACAATCAATGGTTCCGCTTTTTTGAAGAGTTAGGGCAGCCACATTGCCTCCCAAATAAATGTCATTAAAGTCCAAGTGTAGATCGGAATTTTCAAATTCGCAATTCAAAATTTTTGATTCCAAAGCCGCTTTTTCGTTGCTATTTTGTTCGGGTTCCTCCTCAGACAATTCTATGTGTTCTGGCTTTATGAAACATTCCATTATTGTTTTATAGGCACGAAAAACCTTCTCGTAAAGCAAATACAGCTTGGGGCTTTCTGATTGCATCTCCAAATTCAGTTCGTTAAAAATTGGCAACACAAAATTCAGAAATTCTAAATAAAATTCAGTGGTTGGCTCGATGCACATTTTTAGAATAGGTTCGGCGGAACGTAATCGGTCGTTCAACACAGCTTCTTGAAAATATAACTTTAATGCCGGTAGTTGTTCCAACAGTCTTTTTACTACTTGCATCAAAGAAAGCCACCTTGTTTGACACGGTTTTAATAATTTGTGTGGCTTTACGTTCGCAAAAGCTTGGAATTCTTGAAAGGCCGCAATACGTTTCGGACTGTTTTGTATAAATGTATACACTTCGCGAGCGAAGTCCTCAATATTGCGTGGAAGCTCCTTACAAGCATATGAGGCACAAATATGAAAGGAGTGGCAAATGCACTTCATAAGAAATAAATCAGGAATATCGTCTGATAGCAATTTTGACAGAGAATGGTGTTGATCAAACATTGAATTCGTCCCATCTGCTGCAAAGCCAATCATGTTTTCTTTAAATGGAATGTTTTTTTCTTCGAAAAATGATACTAAGTCATTGTGCAAATCAGAGGCAGTGCTGCTGGAGACTTTTAAGAGGCCTAAAAAATTATCTTTAACTTTAAAGTTGATTGCAGTTCTTGCAATAAGCGCCAAATGTTTTGTGGTAGACCTGTCGATGCTCTCGTCAACGATTAACGAGAATTTGTTGTTTTTTAAACGGTTAATTATATGATCTTCTGCCACTTGTCCAGTAACATGTGTTATAATATCATGAGCTTTACCACGTCCGAATTGTAATTTTGCAGCTATTTTTGAGTCCTTGTCGATACTTTGAATTAGATCTTGTAAATCGGTGGCCAAGGAAAATGGCAAATTATGCTTTGCCAAAAATAAAGACATTTTTATTTCGGCGCTCTTTATGTTGTCTTTAAAAGTAGTTAAAGCTGTGTCAGGCAACATTAAAGATTGAGGATTCTGGAAGCGCACTTGCCAATCGCGTGAATGCACGTTGTGATTATAATAACCTTGATTCACTTTATGCCAGGCACATCGTCAGCGAGCTAGATGGTCTTTTGAACGATTGCACTAATTACAAAGCGATAATTACGCTATCGTTATTAATCCTGATAAAACACCAGCTGGAGAGCATATTCGTGGATTCAATGCACCCGTTGTTGATGATGTTGGTGGAATCGTGGTTGGCGATTTTACAGCTGAACGAGAAATTGTGATTTGTAGAAGAAATAGTAATATTCAGTTCATTTCTGACACACATCGTTCATATGACGCTCTCCAATATCCGCTAATATTCTGGAAGGGACAAGACGGATATTGCATAAACATAAAACAACGAGACCCCGTATCAGGTACTTCATTGATTATTAATTATATCATTAATCAAACAATTAAATTATTACAGGAGCTGAAACAAATAAGAACGTTAGCTCAAAGGATTATTATGCGTACCGATTAATGATTAGAAGTGGTCTGGACAACGTAATTTTACGATGTCGTAAGCTTTGTCAACAATTCATGGTCGACATGTACGCGAAGATTGAAAGCGAACGACTAGGATACTTAAGATATAATCAACAAAAGCTGCGCGCGGAAAAATACATTCATTTGCGAGACGCTATCAACAACAACGCCGACGTCGCCGAAATTGGTAACCATGTCATTTAACCATCATCGTACATAGGCAGTCCACGTCATATGCAAGAATATATACAGGATGCTCTGACTTTCGTGCGCGAATATGGAAATTACTAGAAAATTATATTTATATGGCAAAACAACGTTTGCCGGGTCAACTAGGTCATTAAATAACTAGAAAATCATTTATATGGCAAAACAACGTTTTGGGTTTTCTAGTATTATATAAAAATTCTTTATAATTTCATAATTAATTTTTAAAATATCTGAAAACAGTTTGGTATTAGAAAAAGCTCTCCTAGCAGTATTGCCATCATTGCTACTACCACTGCCGTTCTGTTTTGGCTTACTTACATTAAGACCTAATTCTGACCACAAGTTTTCTTGAATGTGCTGCTTGCGTTACTGTACAAGCTCTTTGTCCATACCTTTGACGTGCCACTTTTTTTATATGAATTCTATAGGATACGTTTAAAACAAATTCAAAAAATCTAATCCACGCATGAAGTGGGCTAATTCCATATTGTAAATTCTCGCTTTTAACATTAAAGATTGACGAATTAATATTTTTTGTATGCAATAATTGAGTCGGCTTGGCTCCACACAAAGAACAGGACTGGCATGAGTTGGTGCCAGTCAAAATATTTAAGACTTTCCCATCAATAAGCGTGCAAAGCATATCGTATTTGGTATGGACTGTTTTGTTTTTGTAAATATACAAATGATCTTCAAGATTTGTAATCTGATTGACCAAATTGGATTTTTCATTTAGAATGAGGTCCGAGCTTTCCTTGGCAAATTCCAGTTTTAACGGCCGACAGAATCTAACAGACTGGGGTGTCCTATTAATCCATATTACTCGTTCCAATTCATCAATAAGTTTCAACGGAATGATTGTTGTTACAAACAAAGAATGGTCCAGAGAAGTAGGTTCATCAAATTGAAATTTTTGTTTGTAGCAGCTTTGGCCTGTTGACCCATCAAATCCATAGCTAACTATTAATTTACAATACGATATGTCCGATAAAGTCTCTAGAACCTCCTGTTGCATAGTAAAAATACGGTCCGTAGTATGATCCAGTAAGTGTTGTAAAGAAACTTCCGCTTTTGTTTCGCAAATACGGATTCCGAATAGGCTGCATTTTAGCTTGGCTTTCGCAACTTCTACATACGGAGGATAAATATCAGATCCATACTGTTTATTCAACGATTTGATGTTCATGTATTGCTGTTCCGTCAACCCATTTTCTATGAGGAACGCCAACGCTCTTTCTGGGCTTATTGGGTTCAGCGGATTTGCTACAAGTTTTTTTCTAACATCGTTTATGTTAAGTCCTTTATCACCCGTAGTTGTGTTTAATAAGAAAGCAACATCTCTTTTATTTGATTTCCTTGTCGAAATCGAAGCAGCGTGTATTAAGAGTGGAGTTTCGTAATTTTCCTTTGACGCACGCTCTGATGCTAACTTCCTTTTTAAACGACATCCTGCATTTTCATAATTAAAATATTTACGTCCAGCTTTGTTTGGAGACGTCTCGTGCTCACCAAACGCAATTACAACATTGCCATCAAGCCAAGTAGAATGTTTAACTTTAAATCGATCTAACATTCGATTGCATTTCAACAAACATTTTTTTATCTAGTGAATAAATTCCTCGACTTCTTCTTGGATAATTTTTTTAAGATCTTCGTTCACATTGCTGTTAAAAGATTCGGCAATAAACTATATTACAGCGTCTTCTTGGCGGTTGTTGCAGCTCCAAATTTCCAGCAGCACTGAGCGTCTAAACTTAAGAGCAACTACAACATGTCAGTTTTCGGGAAAAAGGGCAAAAACGGGCAAAAGTTAATAATTGGACCTTATAGTATAAGGTTTAGTTAATTACCCTTAAGTAAAACTGCTGAGGCCTAGCAAGGACTGTTAAAGTAACACTCCATAGAACATGTCCGTAAAGTTAGCGACGGTCTGTTAATACCGAGTTAGCGACGGTCGCTGTTAACCCACTGTTAACTTTTTTTTAATTTTTAAAATTCAATTATTTTGTTAATAACAAACTTATTTGAACCAAATAAAGATTAAATTCATTAATAATACCATTATCTATTAATATTATTAGCTTTTGGGCGGTTTTAAACATTGGAAGTATGAAAATTTGGATCATGAAAAAATGAGGTCCCCACATTTTGGAGCATAGCTCCACTCACAGCTCGTGGCTCGGTATGCACGGTAGTTCAGATTATCCCTCAGATATTTATTAATATCTCCACAAAGTTTGATCACAATCTTCAGACCAGTTTTTGAGAAAATTCCATTTAAGTGGACCAACCTATGATTTTCTCCCATACAAAAAAGGCAAAATAAATTAAGTTCATGTTGCTGGCCAAATAACGAGACTCACAGCTCGTGGCTCGCAATGCACGGTAGTTCAGTTTATGCTCCATATATTTCTAAATATCTCCACAAAATTTGATCAAAATCGTCAGACCAGTTTTTGAGATATATCAAAAAATGTAAGCATGTCTTGGGTATGAAAATAATTACATATATGTGAGGGTACAAATGGGCGCCCCAGCAGTGTTGAAAAGCAGTTGGCGGTGGAGTGACATTTATTGGTCACACTGCTTGCGAAATAAAAAATCGTCGTTATCTCTCACAGCTCGTGGCTCAACATGCACGGTATGCCAAATTGTTGGAAATAACTCAATATATAATCCCTGAAAATTTCATGCAATTCGTTAGACCAGTTTTTGAGAAAATTGAATTTTTCATTTTTGGGGGAAAATTCATAATTGACAGAATCTTTTCAGCAAAATAAGTGACATTTATTGGTCACACTTCTTGCGAAATGAAAACTTCTTGATATAAAATTCGTCGTTATCTCTCACAGCTCGTGGCTCAATATGCACGGTATGCCAAATTGTTGGAAATAACTCAATATATAATCCCTGAAAATTTCATGCAATTCGTTAGACCAGTTTTTGAGAAAATTGCATTTTTCATTTTTGGGGGAAAATTCATAATTGACAGAATCTTTTCAGCAAAATAAGTGACATTTATTGGTCACACTTCTTGCGAAATGAAAACTTCTTGATATAAAATTCGTCGTTATCTCTCACAGCTCGTGGCTCAACATGCACGGTATGCCAAATTGTTGGAAATAACTCAATATATAATCCCTGAAAATTTCATGCAATTCGTTAGACCAGTTTTTGAGAAATTTGAATTTTTCTTTTTTTGAGCAAAATTCTTAAATGTTGGAATCCCACAAACAAATGTGTGACATGCAAAGGTCAAAGGCAAAAGGCTGTTCTTTTAATGGAACATTGTCTGTGGGGGCTAATGATGACCTACAAATAAAAATAGTTCCTTCTTATTTTCTTCGAATATTCCTCCCAAAGGTGTTGATAGAACTCGATTGAAATACATATAGGATCAAATTTAATCATTTTGCGATTTTGAAAAACTCTATCAGAATTACATTTAAAAAGTTTGCACAGAAAAAGTGTGACCTTTGCATGTCACACATTTGTTTGTGGGATTCCAACATTTAAGAATTTTGCTCAAAAAAAGAAAAATTCAAATTTCTCAAAAACTGGTCTAACGAATTGCATGAAATTTTCAGGGATTATATATTGAGTTATTTCCAACAATTTGGCATACCGTGCATGTTGAGCCACGAGCTGTGAGAGATAACGACGAATTTTATATCAAGAAGTTTTCATTTCGCAAGAAGTGTGACCAATAAATGTCACTTATTTTGCTGAAAAGATTCTGTCAATTATGAATTTTCCCCCAAAAATGAAAAATGCAATTTTCTCAAAAACTGGTCTAACGAATTGCATGAAATTTTCAGGGATTATATATTGAGTTATTTCCAACAATTTGGCATACCGTGCATATTGAGCCACGAGCTGTGAGAGATAACGACGAATTTTATATCAAGAAGTTTTCATTTCGCAAGAAGTGTGACCAATAAATGTCACTTATTTTGCTGAAAAGATTCTGTCAATTATGAATTTTCCCCCAAAAATGAAAAATTCAATTTTCTCAAAAACTGGTCTAACGAATTGCATGAAATTTTCAGGGATTATATATTGAGTTATTTCCAACAATTTGGCATACCGTGCATGTTGAGCCACGAGCTGTGAGAGATAACGACGATTTTTTATTTCGCAAGCAGTGTGACCAATAAATGTCACTCCACCGCCAACTGCTTTTCAACACTGCTGGGGCGCCCATTTGTACCCTCACATATATGTAATTATTTTCATACCCAAGACATGCTTACATTTTTTGATATATCTCAAAAACTGGTCTGACGATTTTGATCAAATTTTGTGGAGATATTTAGAAATATATGGAGCATAAACTGAACTACCGTGCATTGCGAGCCACGAGCTGTGAGTCTCGTTATTTGGCCAGCAACATGAACTTAATTTATTTTGCCTTTTTTGTATGGGAGAAAATCATAGGTTGGTCCACTTAAATGGAATTTTCTCAAAAACTGGTCTGAAGATTGTGATCAAACTTTGTGGAGATATTAATAAATATCTGAGGGATAATCTGAACTACCGTGCATACCGAGCCACGAGCTGTGAGTGGAGCTATGCTCCAAAATGTGGGGACCTCATTTTTTCATGATCCAAATTTTCATACTTCCAATGTTTAAAACCGCCCAAAAGCTAATAATATTAATAGATAATGGTATTATTAATGAATTTAATCTTTATTTGGTTCAAATAAGTTTGTTATTAACAAAATAATTGAATTTTAAAAATTAAAAAAAAGTTAACAGTGGGTTAACAGCGACCGTCGCTAACTCGGTATTAACAGACCGTCGCTAACTTAAGGCATTCTTTCTACATTCATTGTATATTAATAAATTATATATTGCTAATAAAGTGAATTGGAATACTGCTTCAGCTGACCAACTGGATTATTTAACTCATTATTGGAACACCCCATCAACTGACTAACTGGATTAATTAACTGGCGCCCAACGGATTCGACTCAATATTCCAGCATTATTTTTGTGAGTTGAAAAATTAGAAGTATTTTGCTTAGTATAAAAAAAAAAGACAAATTTGTAGTGAAGATCTCAAGATTGCAAGACCATATTAGAGATATTGAAGTTAATCAGAGTGTTTGCCCACCCGTAGATTTAGCTGTCGACATGAATGAAGAGACAATTCGCGCAGTTATTTAGGGCGCGTTGGAACATCAGTCAGCTGTTTTATCAAAACAATTTGAGTGTCAGCTAAACTCGTTAAAATCTGAAATAGAAGGTTAGTGTTCCACAGATCGAGCAGTACAGAAAAGTCACTACAGTCCCGGGTATAAAGTGTGATGAGCTGCTTGATATTGTAAAATCAGAGTTCAGTGGATGCCAAGAAGATTATGTTGCTTGGCGGCAGGCTGCTACAATAGCGTACGAAGTGTTTGAGCCTTACGACGCACAGTGCAGAGTGTGCGAAACGGCTGTTTTAGCGGCGATTAATTAATAACTTCTGTAAAAATGATGCTATTTTTATACGGATACTTTTATTTTGTAGATAAATGTATTACACATCAAAATTAATGTAAAAAAAAGTTTTTTCATTTGGGGGCAAATATTTTTTTTTTATTTGTTTTATTATAGTGTAGACCTGTTCTATTCGAGGTCCGGTCGGTTTTTTCTCCGTTTTAAGGCATTTGATTAAAAATTTTTGAAATTTTTTTTATTGTACTATTTAGGAAAAATATATGCATATCTTCAAAAAAATGTAAGTAAATTGGACAACTATTTCAAAAAAAAAATTTAATCTTCTCTCTGATATGCGCGCATGTTCCGCTGGAGTAATGTTCACTCGAGCAAAAAAATATACTTGTGACTGTCAAAAAAAAAATGTTTATTTCTTAAAACATACTTTTTTATTAAAACATTCAATATATCACAAATAAGAACTTCTGATGTTGTGCAATCCGATAACTCGTCCTCTGCGTCCAATAAGACTTATAATATCTTTATCAACAAACTGATCTTTTTTAGAAGAGGAATCTGTTGATTTTGTTAACATTGTAATAAATGCGTCCGATGATATAAAAAGTGTGTGATAAGTCTTCCATTGTGTTATTTCCAGAATTTTTTCGTGAGTGGTTTAATCGAAATTTTCTTTGGTCTTTATTTCTGGCCTCAAGAGCTTCCTCTGACATCATACCTATCAGAAGGGCAAAGTGTTGTATAATTTCTGCTCCATGAATTAAAATTTTGTGGACAGATATAGGCAAATAGAACCATGGGTACATGTCTACAAATAAGATTGCTGTTTGAAAGGCATTAAGTTTAAAGGCTTCTGTATCAATTTCATAACCAGATGATAGTCTTCGTAAGATTACACTAAATCGATAAATTAGAAGATAGCTGACTCCAGTTATTTTGGCAGCTAATTTTGCATATTGAAAAAACTTTCTTGCTTTATTGCCTGAGCCGCCAGGCTTAGGAAGATCAACCAAAATACCCATCTCCTTTCGCAAATTCTGGAAATACAAGTTCCAGTTTTCTTATATCAACAGCTGCTATATCTGTACTTCGTACTTGCCAATTTTTAATTTTCAGTCTGTAGCTAATATGCAGAATGCAATCAAGGAAACGAATCCAAGCATGAAGACCGGATAAACGTAAAGGTTTTCTTTGCTTGGTAAATTTTTAATATCACAGAGACCATGCATTTATTTGGGGGTGTACCACATATTCCACAAACTAAAGATGATGATTCCGCTAAAACGCTAAATACCTTTCCATCTATTATGGTCATATGGAATTGGTGATGTACTTTAAAATTTTCTACATTAGTTGGCTGAATTGTTGCTATTTGGTTTTTAAAGTTGCTCACAACGTCATAAACCAAATCTACTGTTTCCTTTTGACAAAGCAGTTTTAATGGTCTGCAATATCGAGTGGATGAAGGTTTTTTTTTCGGATCCACGAAGTATTTCTAATGGTACCAAGTACACCGAAAACATATGCTGGTCGATTATACAAACATTTAAATCATTAAAATTTTGGCGATAAGTTCATCACCATCATAACCCCATTTATATATAGCAATTAGCTGGAAACCATATAGAGAATAACATTCTCTATAATAGGAAAATCTTTAGAATTCGGGATACTGTGTGGTCAATTAAATTTTGGAAAGGTACCTCGAATGAATGGTCAGTTACTACTAGACCACTAGGATAGCACAGTTTTTTTGCAGACCGCAGAACATCATATGTCGGAAATATATTTGCATTTCGCTTTTTGGTACCACGCTGCAAGTCCGTATAAGACTTCTTTGTGTAACCACCATCGATATACAAGGCTAAAGCTTCCTCAGGTGTGTATTTAACTGTCTAACTAATCATCTTAGATGCACTTCGCTTTCCACAATTGTACAAACTTGTACTAGCCGCGGAGACCAGCTCATTGCTCGGAATTTCCTTGACGATGTGTGATAATTTTTTTTTTGTTTTTCCCTTTCTATCGTCAAAATTGAGTTCGGGTCGTCCAACATTTGCGCTTCGGTCCACCAATATCAGATCGTCATCTAACCACTCCTGGTTGTTTCTCTCAAAATTTTTGAGAATTCGATGGTTCTCTTTCCATTTCAATGTCATTTTTTTATGATATTTTGTATTTTCATAGCAATGTTAACGCATGGGCTGTCTTCGAATTTATTTTTATCAATAATATATTGGTGTATATGTATGTCTCTACCGCAAAAGTTTTTTTTGAAGCGTCAGGCTCCGTATGCCATACTGTAAAAAGTACTCGTTTGGACACTGACATTGTTGCTAAAAAAATGATTTCTAAAATAATATGCGGAAAAATGCAGCTCATTGTGGACGGTTTCACTTCGTAACACACAGACTAATTATACAAAAAAACATTGATGCCGAACCCAGTCAACCTTAAAAGTTTCACTCTACTAATGTTCAGTTTATTAGTAAATGTTAAGAGACACAAAAGTACTAAAATGAATATTAAATTTTGGGACAAAACATAATCACAGGTGACAAACATTTATTTTGTTAGTTACTACATACCTTTTTCTTGAATTAACAGTAAAAATTCAATTAAAATCAATAACACAAATTTATGTGAAATTTTCTTAGACGTATTCAGAATTGGCGGGAAAGCAGACAGTAAAAGCTGATGAAACATTTGTTGTTTTCAACATTTTTACCTTATTCGAAAAGTAAATCAATTTTTAGTTATTTGTTGTAAAAAAATACAATAAAATTTGGAATACTTAGTAAATTGAAGACGTTTGAAAAACACACTAAATTTTCGCATTTTTTAAACTTTGGTGGAGTAGAATCAACAGAGATTCACGGAGATTCACAATATAATCATATACACGTGATAGAAGGAACATTCACCTATCAGACCTATATAGTGTAGTCTTGCGCTTTTTTGCGCAAATTTGTCAAAAATTAAAAAAACGAATGCGTTAAAAACGCGTTCCAGGTACAAGGGAGAAGAAGAGCGCATGCAAATTTGGCAAACTGTTATTTGATATTTACATATTTATAATGAACCAAACTTATTGGAGAGCATATAAAACAAGTCAAACCTACATTAAATGTTAATGGCTTAAGAAGAAAATGTAATTTGACAAAAAAAAATTGTTGATCCAATTGTTCCTATGAGAGCTATAGCATATAGTCAACCGATTTGGCTGAAATTTAACACAGACATTTCTTTATGCACTAAATTTCCAAATAGAAAATTTCGGGACAATCGCTTTTTAAACACTCAAGTTATTTCTCTTAAACTATATTTGTGACCGATCGTTTCTATGGGAGCTATATGATATAGTCAACCGATTCTCATAAAACTTAGGTAATATGTTAAAAAGTTTCTTAGACTAATATAATACAAATTTTGTAATATTCGATTGAAAAACAACAAAGTTATGAAAGCTTAATTTTATTCTCGATCTATCGTTCCTATGGGAGCTATATGGTATAGTTATCCGATAAGAATGATTTCGAGATATACATACATACAAAGCCTGCAGCAAAAAGAAGTCTATGTGTAAAATTTCAGCTCTGTAGCATTAAGGGTTTTGGAGGAGACCAAAATTAATATACCCTTGCAATGGTAAATTTTTTTTGGCAATTTCAATAAAAATTTAAAAGAAAACATTAAAAAATCTGATTTAGTCATCAAAATTAAAATAAAAAAGTTCATTTGTGATCAAAAAAGCATTTTTAGGGGGAAAATTTAAGTGAATTTTATGGGTAAAATATGGCTAGAAATATTTTTCAACTTTGACCTTGAACATTAAAGCAACCCGAGCACGTGGCACCTTCGGCAACAAACAAGTTGAAGCTTAATTAGCTGTCATCTGCTTTTTAAATATTGAAAATCGCTTCACTACTTTAGAAGATATGATTTTTGACAAGCGAAATGAGCGATGGCCCCACTGTGCGTCGCTCCAGAAACAAAAAAATTAATTAATTCGCGACTTTTAATTCCACACATATGCATATAAGCATATGCGCCCACAGTAACATACATATGTACATACATACATGCATATATCCAAATACACAAACATACATACATCTGTGTAGCGGCATTTGCATACACCGGTGTCATTAAAACTTTTCGGCATTGTTTTTCTTGATTTTCCGCGCACTGATTTTCCATTTTCCGGCATTGCACTTCACTTGCACTTTAGTTATTGTGTTAAACACGTAAAAAATTAATAAAAGTGATAAACTTCGCATTATAAACAATTCTCTCATTGCCGGCACAGCTGATTGGTTTATTAGTGCTGGCCCGTGACGAGCACGATCACGACTTCGATCGCCGTTACGATAGTTGTTCCACAAATCCACAAAATTGAAAATAAATCTATAAAAAATCCAAGAAAAATTTTTCCGCGCCAAATAATAATTTTGGCCCCAGTGCGTGCAAGTGTGACAAATAATTTATATCAAAGAAAATTTCATTTATTATTTTCTCTTACGACAAAACTCCGAAAATAAATTGGGCCCTTTCCCGCTTTGAGTCGTAGGCGCAATTGAGTCCAAAAATTCCGGATTTTTTATTTTTTCATAATTTTCGAAATTTTTCCAAAATAGTGTGAGTGCGTTTCCGTTACAACAAAATTTCGAAAATAAATTGTGCCCTTTCCCGCTTTGAGTTGTAAGTGAAATTGAGTCCAAAAAGTTTATTTTTCATAATTTTCCAAATTTTTTCAAAATAATAAAATTCCGTGTAATTTAAATAACAGAGCGTTTCAGCCCCGGCCAAATCTTAGCGCCATTTCGACTAGCGTGCAGCAAAATCATCTCAAATCATAAATTAAAGCGAAACAATCCAAAAGGCTGCCGTCGAAATAACATTTAATGTTTTTTAAACCGTTTCCATTGGTCCACATAAATCACACACAACACAAATCGCATTTTTTCCGAAATTATTTATTTTTCATTCTGTTTGTTTTGTTCTTCTTGTTTTTTCATCGGCAAAAATATATTTTTATTTATTTAAATAAAAAAAAAAATTCCACTCTTCGATTGCCGACACATCCGTTCGGTTCCCATACAGTCCATTGCTGTCAAAAATTCGTTGACCAACACGAAATCCTAGGTGACTCGTTTAAGTCCCATCCGACCATGCCCACCGATCCTGCTAAAAGCAGCAGCAATTCTGATCGTCTAGCAGTGCCTCGTCGCTCCCCATCGCCATCTACGCCGCCACCTAATTCAAAGGTACCTCGTACGTTCAACACCGTCAAACGGTGCCTTTATAGTTCCTCAAACCTCCAACGCTACACCCAGAAGGGCTTCCTTACCCAGCCGCACTCCCTCGCCCGCGCTTTTTGATTCCAGCGCACTTCCAATCCGAGTGTCACAGTGTCCGCTCCCGCGTCCAAAATAAGAACGTGTTGAGAAGCTGTATCATCTGGTGTCTAAAACGCGCGGCGAGGCAAAACCGATCGTTTCCAGCTTCCCACTGACCAACGACGGTTTTCATGCAGCTTGGGATAACCTGCACGCTCGCTTAGAGAATAAGAGGCAGCTCGTTGGGAGCCAAACGAAGATACTCTTTAGCCTTCTATCCGTTGTCCACGAGACTACTGCTAGAAACGTTGGAAGGTCGAAATCCCACTACTGCATTGCAAGTCATCCCTGCAGCCATCCGCAAATCTGTGCCCCAGAACAAATTCCAGGCGTTGAACACCAAAATCACTCTTTACCAGGTCTCCTGGAAATTATGCGGCAGAGAAACCATCCAAACCGAGTATGTCCAAAGTTCAATGGCAGCAAATAAGCAGCAAAAGTTATGCCCTTAATTGTATTGCACGGGGCCATCAGCTGCGAGAGTGTCTGAGCGCCCATAACTGCCATACATGCAAGGAGCGGCACCATACTCTACTCCACCGCGTCAACGCCTCTACAGCGGCGGCCCCCAGTGGGCAGCAACCAACCAGATCGCCGTTGACCTCTTCCCGCAAATTCTGGGCGAGCGAATCAAAAAAGATATTTGCGGCTCCTTCGTCGGTCTTGAAACCATATTTGGCTGTGCTCTATGGCCCCATGGAATCCGTCACTCCTGCGACAAATGTCTTCGCTGCACAGGTTTCCATCACATCGACCAACGCCAACTTGGATAAACTTCTCACCAAGTTCTGGGAGGTCGAAGATTTCCAGCAAAACTGGAAGAGGAAGCAGAAAAAAAATGCGAATTGCATTTTCTTGAAACCACTAAGAGAAGAGCAGATGCCAAATATGAGGTATCTCTACCTTTCAAGGATCCAGAGAACATCGACCTGGGGCATTCAAGATCGATCTGAGCCATGGCTCAGTTCCTCAGGAATGAAGCGCGGTTGAGAAAGAATTCTGAGCTGAAAGTCCAATATGGAGAATATGTAATATGGGGACATATGATCCGCGTGCCCCTTCCTACTGACTCCAAAAATTTCTATCTGCCTCATCATGCGGTGTTCAAGCCCGTCAGCACCACGACCAAAATTCGCATCGTCTTCAATGCGTCTAGTCCATCCACCAGAGGTGTCAGTTTAAACGACGTCCTGCATACCGGTCCCACTCTGCAAGCAGACCTTACCGTACAGATCCTTAAATGGCGTTTTTTTCGTTACGTCTTTAATGCCGACATCACGCAAATGTATCGGCAAATCTTTGTTTCCGCAGAACACACTCCTTTCCAGCGCATCCTCTATCGAGATCAAGACGGTCAGTTCCAAGATTACGAACTTCAAACCGTCACATTTGGAGTCAACTGTGCTCCGTTTTTGGCTATTCAAGTCTTACTCCAGTTGGCTCAGGATGTGGAACAAAGGTACCCCAGAGCGAGCGAAATTCTTCGTGACTACATGTACGTGGATGACGTTCTTGCTGGGTCCCACACTAAGAAGGAGTCGCGTGAGGCGATTCAAGAATTCCAAGGCGCCCTGACTTCCGCTGGTTTCCCTCTCCGGAAATGGACATCGAACGAAAAAGATGTGTTGTCAGCCATCCAACGAGAGCATTTACTTAATGCCGACTTCCTGGAGCTAGAGGATGCACGCACCGCCAAGACGCTAGGCATCCGCTGGAAAGCTACGCAGGATCATTTCTTCTTCGTGACTGCTGACCCTCCGTTGCAAGCGTCCGTCACCAAGAGGGAGGTCCTATCCCACATCGCCAAGTTGTTCGATCCAGCAGGATGGTTGGCCCCCTTCGTAGTACGGGCAAAAATATTCATGCAGCAGCTTTGGCTGACCGAGCTTGGCTGGGATGACGCTCTACCGCCATCGCTCTTACAAGAATGGCACGATTTCCTGCAGGATTACCCAGGCCTCGGTCATATTCGCATTCCGAGGTGGGTGGAAACCAGACCTGACTTCGACTGGCAACTCCATGGTTTTTGCGACGTGTCTCAGCGAGCATACGGTGCCGCGCTCTACGTCCGCGTGACGCATCATGACCACGTGAGCGTCCACCTCCGTACTGCAAAGACTCGGGTAGCTCCAGTAAGGACTGTCTCTCTGCCCCGGCTAGAATTGTGCGGCGCTGTGCTCCTAGCTGACTTGTATACAGTGGTAACTCCTGACCTGCCGATTCGTAACGCCCAATCCTTCTTTTGGACTGATTCCACCATCGTTCTGGCCTGCCTCAACAAACCACTGTGCAATTGGTCGACCTTTGTTGAGAATCGCGTGTCATCCATTTCCAGCAACACTATGGTGGGTGACTGGGCTCATGTGCGGTCCGAGGACAATCCAGCTGACCTAGCCAGCCACGGGGTGACAGCAGCAGACTTGTCGGTAAGCCAGTTGTGGTGGCACGGTCCGGAGTGACTCCGACTACCCCGTGAGTACTGGCCTGCATCTCCTTGCACGGTCCCCGAAACAGAAGTGGAGCAACGAACCCACTGTCACGTCGTCACCACGTCAAATACGACCGAGATCATCGAACGTTTTTCCGATTTCGGTAGAGCTCTAAGGGTGATCGCCTATGTCCGGAAGTTCCTCAGCAGGAGGAAGTCTCTCTTACCAAAACTCTCACCCAACAGGAGTTATTCAAGGCCGAAAAGGCCTAAGTTCTAGCTACTCAACAACGTGAGTATCCGACAGAAATCCGATGCCTGTCAAAAGTTCAACCAGTTCCCTCATCGAGCTCGCTTGCAAGCTTGCATCCGTTTCTCGACCAGCACGGCGTCCTGCGTGCCAGCGGTCGATTACGAGCCTCTGAATTTTAAAGTTACGATGAACGTCATCCGATTCTACTCCCGTACGGCGCTCATCTTACCCAGCTCATCATCCGATTCACGCACCGTATTACGTTGCATGGAAGCAACCAACTAATGATCCGATTCCTGCGGGCGAAGTTCTGGATTCCGAGGATCAAAAATGCTGTTAAGGCCCTCATCCGTGGATGTAAGGCCTGCATCCTGCACAAGCGTCGTCAGCAAATGCAACTGATGGGTGATCTGCCTCGAGGACGGATAACTTTCTCCAGACCCTTCACGTATACTGGTCTTGATTTCGCCGGTCCCTTTGAGATCAAAAACTACACAGGAAGGGCTTGCCTAATTACGAAAGGATACGTGTGTGCCTTCGTGTGCTTCAGTACCAAGGGCATCCACCTTGAAGCTACGTCCGATCTGACGACTGAAAAATTTCTGGCGGCTTTTTCCCGCTTCGTATCGCGAAGACGATGCCCGCAGCGTATATATTCCGACAATGGCAAAACATTCGTTGGCGCGTCAAAGGCCTTAGAGAAGGATTTTCTGGAAGCGACCAAACGCCGCATCCTAAATTCCCATGATCAGCAGATCGTGTCCTGGCATTTCATTCCGCCCAGCGGCCTCTGGGAAGCGGGGGTAAAGAGTTTTAAGACTCTGTTTTACAAGTGCACGGCCAATCGAGGAGCTCTCTATCCTGCTGTGCCGGATAGAGGCGTGCCTGAACTAGCGTCCCATTTCGCCCATGAGTGAAGATCCGGAGGATCTTTTGGCGTTGAGTCCTGGACATCTCTTGGTGGGTGGGCCACTAGTATCCATCGCAGAACCAGCGATCACAGAGGAGCCCATATTCTTGATCAATCGCTGGCAGCAGCTGAAGGCTCTTCACCACCATTTCTGTAAGCGGTAGAAGGACGAGTACCTCAAGAAGCTACATAAGCGAAACAAATGGAAGCTCCCCCCATTGTCAGCGATTCCGACCCCGCTTCCTTCCAGTAGCAAAGCGGTGACGGCCTTTTCTTCTCACTGTCTTTTTTCTACTCCTAATATGATCGTTCGCTTCGTGTGCCACTTAAATTGTTTTCTGCCATGCTTAATCCTAGCTTTTTTGTTCCTTTCTTCTCCTAGGATCCAGTTTTTCTTTTTTAACAAGTCATGGCTCCCAGAGGTCCTCGTTCCGACCGCTCCGAGGCCCGACAAGGTCGCGGGACAAGTTCCTACCGGTGCCGAGTCTGCCGCGGAGTCCACGCGCTCTGGCAGTGCAAGCGTTTCCTAAACCTGCGCGGAGAGAAGCGGCTCAGGGCAGTTCTCATCAACAAGTAGTGCCCCAACTGCCTAACGCACGAAAGATTGGCAGATGTCGGCGTTGTGGAGAGGCGCATCACACCTTGCTGCACTCCAAGGAGTATTCGAAACGAAAACGGGCACCTCAACAGGCACAACCAGATAACGCTCAGAGTGCGTCGTCATCACCCTCGCGAGCACGCAGCTCATCCAAAACCAGTAAAGCCAACTCGAACGGCAGCTCATCCAACCCCAGGCAATCCAGGTCAGCCCATCTCGAGCTCTCACGCTGCCCTCGCTGCTCCAGCTAAAGGTGAAAACGCCTGCACACCGACAAGTCGCATCAGCGCATCTTGCTCGGCAGCTCTTGGGTTGGCGTTCACGCACGTGGGCAGAGACAAGGCCTGTCAGGCCACTATCCGATCCCGAACTGACCTGGAGTTCAAGAGGGAGGTGGTCCTCCAGGTCGAGCCCGGCCTTCGGTCAACTACTCCCATCCGGCAGGTCTCTGACGCCGTCCGCAAAAATTTTTCCACACTGGTGTTGGCGGACCCCAATTTTCATCGTCCAGCGTCCATATTCGTCGTGCTTGGAGCTGACCTCTATCCTGAGGTCATCCAGCCCGGTTGTGTTCCGGGTCATAGCGGCACTCCCGCAGCTCAAACCACCGTATTCGGATGCATCCTGTCCGGCTCCTGTGGCATCTAGGCGCTCCAGAACGCAGCCGTTCCCCATCCTTGCCAGTCCACCCGGGTTATTGCAACTTATTGCAAGGGGGGTGGTATGTTCACGCCAGAAAGGGTGACCAGCAGGAGTTATCCGGGGGGGAAAAATCCAGTAAGAGAGAACGGTTACACTCCGATGACCAGCAAGTTCTATGAGAAACTCCATCTTAGTGAGTTGAGTTTTCATCCCCGGCAACTACCATCGCATCCGAGATTTTCTTGGCCTCCTAATTTTCAACAAGCTAATTTTAATCGTTAACGCCTTATCTTAACTTTGTGAACCGGTCCGGTGCTTTTTACAATAAACTTGGCCTGTGTTTTCAAATCGAGTTAACGCGCGTTTTGATTATCCCCATCATCCACACCTCTACTGGTATTAAGATTTGGGCTCTACCTATTTGGAAAACTTCACCCCACCACAAACATATGTATGCATATTTGTATTTATTTTGTATAAATATGTATACATATACTATTATAACACTGTTTTCAGTAAGAAGTTTCTTGGTTAATTAGTATTTGTTTTGTAATAGTAATATCAATTTTATCCCAGTACTTGCAAGATGGATGAGTTTATTTATTATTTAAGGGGGGAGATACCTGTAAATGCTCAAATTTTCACTGATGTTTGTGATTTCTTTTTATACCCTGTACCCATAGGGTAAAAGGGTATATTAAAGTCGCTAAAATGTATGTAACAGGCAGAAGGAAGCGTTTCCTACCCCATAACGTATATATATTCTTGATCAGCATCACTAGCCGAGTCGATTGAGCCATGTCCGTCTGTCCGTCCGTCTGTCCGTCCGTCTGTCCGTCCGTATGAACACCTAGATCTCGGAGACTATAAGAGCTAGAGCTACCAAATTTGGTGTGAACATCCGTCTTATGCCTAGGCAGATCAAGTTTGTTTCAAATTTTTGCCGCGCCCACTTCAGCCCCCGCAAATCAAAAAAGAAAATTTTAAAATGAATTTACTAGAGCTGTATTAAAGATATTCTTATTTAGTGGACATAATTATATAGTCAAACTGCACTAACTGACCAAATTTCGTTCAAATCGGGCAATAAACATCGGAGATATAGCCATTTGAATTTTGTACTGAATTGCCAAGGCGACATTGTTATAAGAAAGAGCATGCGTTCGCTGCTGCTGCATGTTAAAGGGAATTTCGTTTTTAATTGATTGCGATTTCGAGGGTGTTCGAACTTTTGTTTAGTGCCTACGCAAATTAAGAAAGTTTAAAATTTTTGCCACGCCCACTTCCGCCCCCGCAATTTAGAAAAAATGAATTACTAGAGAAGTTTTAAAGAAATCACATTCTTACTTGGCACATCTGATAATGTGGCCAAAATGCAACATCTGACTAAATTTATTCGAAATCGGACAATAAATATAGGAGATATACGAATGTGCGTTTTGTACTGAACCAACAAGTGCGAGATTAGCTGTGCCAGGTGTGAGCGAGATAGCATGCATTCGATGAAAATTTTGAATTAAATCAAAGAAGATCTCGAGGGTGTTCGACTTTATTTAATATAACTAGTTGGTACAGGGTATACTCAATGTCGGCAGGGACGACTTGCTTGCTTCATTTACATAGTTTACATACATACATATACATACATATTGTTTGTGTTCCGGTACGTGTATGCAACGAACAACAAATAAATTGGCCTATATAAATATAAAACGAGTCCTACACTTGGGTAATAAGAATTGGACTCTACCCAGTTGGAAAACTTTGTCCCACCAAAAACATAGTATATATATTATATTCTTGATCAGCATCAATAGACGAGTCGATTGAGACATGTCCGTCTGTCTGTTTGAATCACGATGACGGCCTCAAATTTTAAGCTACATGGTTAAAACATGAAAAATTAAGTTCCTTAATCGATGAAGTAGGTAAAGTATGAAAATTAGTCGGATCAGATAATTATCACCGGAGTTATTAACTAAAATGTGGAAGTACCTCGAGTAAAATAAGCAATTTTCTTTGGCAGCAAGAAACAAAACAAATTCCAAGAAATCTGCCGCACAAACACAAAAGACCCGCGATCGAATCCGCGCGGGACTAAATAAGAAATATATAAAATTATTGTTTTTTTGTTGTTGCATTTAAATTCAATTTTTACCCATACACCCTACACCAAGTTTGAACAAGATCGGATAATTATTAAGGTTACAAATCAATAATCAAATTTGATGAAAAGTCAATTTATTTTAATGCTCACGCACACACATACATACATACATATACGAAAATTCTTCACCATGCGGTGCGTGAGAGAGACAGAAATATTTTAGTTGTGTTCTTACACAGAGCGAAATTGAAAGAGCCAGATGCCATGCTTTTGCTATATACATACATACATATGTGGAAATAGTTTGAGTAAGCTAAGTGTGCTTGGGGTAGTAAGTAGAGGTCGGTCGCACGATGGCTCGATGTTTGGTGGTGGTTCGATTCTCGGTGAAGATGTGAAAATTTTTAGATGTGTTTTGAAACGAAGTTTCTTATCGCGCGGTAGGGGCTAAACTGAACAAATTAAGACTGAAAAGTGTAACGACCCTTTTACCGTTACCAACTATAGTGTTGTTTGTATTTTTCTTTCGCATTGAACAGTGTACGAGTATGTAGACAGCGAGGGACGCACAAGCAGCGATCGCGAGCTCGAGTTTGTGGGCAGAGGGACGCATAAGCAAATGCTGAAGGGGAAAGTAAATACGAGACGCACAAGCAAAGATTCTGAGATTGAGAAAGGGTCATAAATGTGCGAGGCAGGGGTAAGAAGAAAAAAGGTCGCGATCGCGAGCTCAAAAATGTGTGTCCGTCAGTTAAAAGTGCAACACGCATTTACTTGTGCGTCTCACTGCCTGTAGTCTACAATTATCCCCAATATAGGTTTTTAGAACTTGATAGAAAAACTAATTGTATGTTATTTGGTTCGGCGATTTTAAAATCGTTATCTGGCGCGTTATCCAGGATGCGAGCTTTCGTTTGTTGGCAGGGAAGCATAACGATAAGAGGGAATATAAGAGCTAGGTGACATCTGACAGCAGCAGCAAGAATAGGGACTAGAGGTTAACCATTTCCGTAGCTCAGCCTTTTCAATTTTGGCTGGCATGAGATCCAGACGTGAGAAATAAGAAAGTTCCATTTAAAAAAAAAAAAAGTCATATAAATTTTAATTGTGCCATGCGATTAAACCCAAAAGAATACATAAGTGCCCACAATAAAACAAAAATGAATTGCATATAAGCTGAGAAAAGAGAGATTGAAAGTGGCCAGTGAAAAGTTCAAGTTTTTTTTGCTTTAGCCAACACGTGAGTAAAACGCAGTTTTTCTTTTGAGATTTTAAGGTAGAAAAAGTAAAGTTGCAGGTACTGCTGGATGTTGAAACAAGGAAACTCTAACATATTAAAATTAAAAGACAGCAAAAGTAGCCAAAAAGAAAAAGAGGGAAGAAGAGAAGTTAAGAGATTTGGAATGGTCATGAGGTAACTAAAAATTTTTTTTTGTTCCGAAACGCCTCTTTATGAAGCTATTTTCTTTGTAGTCCCGTTTCCGAAAAAATGTTTTAAGCTGACATAGACTCAAGTTATGCAAAAAGCTCTTCGGCTGGAGAGAGCATCTAGTACCCGATCGGCCTTAGTATAGGCATTACAATACCGCGGCGCGACGAGAGCGAAAAGTGGTGGAGAAGAAAAGAGTGTAGTACATAGATTGTAGGCCTATGTACATATATACGGTTACAAAATTTAGTCAAAAGAAAATGACATACACATGGCATGGATAAAAAAACTTATTTAAATTGAAAAAAAAAAACTTTGAAAAAAAAGAAAAATTGAACATATATATGAGTGGTGTATGTATATGCGTATATGAATAGATACGTTCACAAATATATAAAAAAAAGTAACGAAATTAAGAAATCCAAAAAGAAAGAAAAAAAAGGTTATATATGTATATATATATGGAAAAAAATTAGTACATATATATGTGTATGTATATATATATTTACATGCATATATGTAGGTACACATATACATATATGTATATGTAGTTGCATATATATGATTGAAATTATAATAAAAGAATAAGAATGTTAAGAAAAAGGTAGTCAGTAATTCCTGTATATTTGTGAATGATTAACGGTTCAAGTGATATATAATTTTCTTCCACTCAAAGAAAACTAACTATTTTTTTTGTGTGAAAAAAAAAAGGAGAAATAAAATTTTTTTCAAGCACATCTTTAGACCCCATGGAGCGCTTCATCGGAGTATAAGATTTGGTGAGTCACACATATATATTTTTATATTATTAAATAATTATTCACAGTGTATAATGAATTAACCGCAATGAAAAAACAAAATATAGTATACAGATGATTTTGAAAATTTTGTAAAGGCATGAAAGAATAAAGTAAAAGAAGAATGAATTTTAATGCTAATACAGTTAGACTTATTACAAGAAGATTACATTTAAGAATGTAAGAAAAGGAAAGAATCAAAAAAAAAAAAAAAACATATATATATAATATTACATGTACCTATAAATGCATATACCCTCATATATATAAAATTAAATCAAAACGAAAGAAAAATAGTTAAGTCAACAATTTTGTAATAATAATAATAATATTAGGAACCATGTATAAAGAAAAATGAAAACAACAGAAGTGAATATAGAAAATATGAAGAGATAAATACTTTTAATTTATTCCCAAACGTGAAGTGAAAAAGTAAATGTAGAATCAGCCAACATTGGGAGTTTTTCGTTCACGGCGCATTAGAAGAACTCAACGGTAGGGAGGGTATAGAAGCGCAGCTGTTTAACATCTAACAGCTATAGTAGTGTCGTGTAGAGTCGATTAGAACACTTTTAGGCAAGGGACCTATATAAAATTTTTATGTAACCTGAGGTTGGAGATGGAATGGGTCAAGAACCCCCCCGCAGGCTGTTTTTGCTAGTCGTGTCCCAATGACCTTCTTCGCTGCCAACAAGGTACTCAGGATGGATAAACGAGTCAGACTAGTGATAGAGTGACAAGAAAATCAGAAGAAGTATTCCGGTATATTACATGCCCACAAACTCGCACATATGTATATGTATGACCTCTGCTCGGATTCGCGATCCCGACCCTTTTTCTCTGCCCGGATGCTTGTAGAAGTAATAGCCGTAAACCTGAGTAGGTCCATATAGAGCCTGGTTGCGGGCAACAACAATCAAACGCGTTTTACTAGACTCGGTTCCTTAAAACTGCTGCCAAGATATGTCAAAAACTCCTTAACCGATTTTGCTCAAATTTTCAAAATATCTTTATTATATAAAAACCTATCTGAGCTAAAATAATTGTGATCGCTTTGTTGTTTTTTTAACTATATAGTCTCTCAAAATGGGTCGATAAAGTGACTTTTTTCAAGACTGTATTCTGAATTCTTACAATTCAAATAAGGTTTGGTTTTTGCAATTCGGATCAACGTGGCATTTTGGTAGCATTTGAGCTACTTCTTTTAAATGGTTTCCTGTTGGGTGGAGTATTTCGAAATATGTACATACATATGTATATTGTTTTCAAAAAAATATAAAAAAAAAATTGTTTAAGTATTAATTAAAATATATTTTCTTAAGTATTAATTTAAATATATTTTCTTTCAAATTGTATGAAAAAAGCAGCTCTCCCCCCTTCATCGAAAGAAACTTTGTTTCATCTGGATGTCCCATGACACCTCTCTTCTTTTTTTCTACTTTTATTTTTTTTTCTTTTGATTTTCTTAAACATTTATACCAATTATTTTAAAATTTTTGTTTTTAAATTAAATAACAAAACAGTGAAGCTGCAATGGTATACAAACTTCGGCAAGGCCGAAGTTAGCTTCTTTGATATTTCTAGTTAAATCTCGCTCGCATGAGCTTAATCGATATGGTCTTCTTTGAACTGTTTTAGTTGAATAAATTAATATAATTTTTATTGTTTTTAAATAAAATAATAAAGCTTTCTAAAGCTGCAAGGGTATACAATCTTCGGCAAGGCCAAAGTTTGCTTCTTTGATATTTTTTCTTTAATCTTACCCCAAGAATTTAATATAGTACCTGAGCAAAAGTATTTTTATAATCTAAAGCCGTTTAGAAGTCATTGCCGTAAACTTGAGTAGGTGTACATAGAGCCTGGTAGCGGGCAACAACATTCAAACGAGTTAGCGATTTTGCTCAAATTTTCAAAATATCTTTATAAACCTATCTGAACTAAAATAATAATATTTACCCAAAGGGTAAAGGGGTATATTAAAGTCGCTAAAATGTATGTAACAGGCAGAAGGAAGCGTTTCCGACCCTATAAAGTATATATATTCTTGATCAGCATCAACAGCCGAGTCGATTGAGACATGTCCGTCTGTCCGTCCGTCCGTATGAACACCTAGATCTCGGAGACTATAAGAGCTAGAGCTACCAAATTTGGTGTGAGCATCCGTCTAATGTCAGTTCAAGTTTGTTTCAAATTTTAGCCACGCCCACTTCCGCCCCCGCAATTTGAAAAAAACGATAGCTAGGGCTGCCTTCAAGATATCGTATTCCTACTTGGTACACCTAATTATATACCCAAACTAGGCCAGCTGAGCAAATTTTGTTAAAATCGGACAATAAACATCGGAGATATGGCTATATCCGTTTTGTACTGAATTGCCAAGGCGGCATTGGCAGATAAGAAAGAGCGAGATAGCATGCGTTCGATGCTGCTGCATGTAAAGGGGAATTTTGTTTTGAATTGATTGCGATTTTGAGGTTGTTCGATCATTTGTCTAGTGACTACGCAGATCAAGACAGTTTAAAATTTTTGCCACGCACACTTCCGCCCCCGCAATTCAGAAAAAACTAATTATTAGAGCAGTTTTTAAGGAATCACATTCAAATTTGGTACACCTAATAATGTGGCTAATATGCATCATCTGACCAATTTTAGTTGAAATCGGACAATAAATATCCGAGATATACGAATGTGCATTTTGAACTGAATTGCCAAGGCGACACTAGCTGGAAAGAGTGAGCGAGATAGCATGCGTTCGCTGTTGCGGCATGCTAAAGAAATTTTTTATGAAATTAATCGCTATTTCGAGGGTGTTTGACTTTATTCAATATAATAACTAGTAGGTACAGGGTATACTCAATGTCGGCAGGGACGACTTGCTTGCTTCATTATACCCTGTACCCAAAGGGTAAAAGGGTATATTAAAGTCGGTAAAATGTATGTAACAGGCAGAAATATACATTTCTGACCCCATAAAGTATATATATTCTTGATCAGCATCACTAGCCGAGTCGACTGAGCCATGTCCGTCTGTCCGTCTGTCCGTCCGTCTGTCCGTCCGTATGAACACCTAGATCTCGGAGACTATAAGAGGTAGAGCCACCAAATTTGGTGTGAACATGCATCTAATGCATATACAGGTCAAGTTTGTTTCAAATTTTTGCCACGCCCACTTCCGCCCCCGCAAATCGCGAAATCGTATTACTAGAGCTGCATTAAAGATATCGTAATCTTACTTGGCACACCTAATTATATACCCAAAATGGACCAGCTGACCAAATTTTGTCGAAATCGGACAATAAATATCGGAGATATACCTATATGAGTTTTGCACTGAATTGCCAAGGCGACATTGGCTGGCAAGAGTGAGCGAGACAGCATGCGTTTGCTGTTGCTGCATGTTAAAGAGAATTTTGCATGAAATTGATGGCGATTTCGAGGATATTTTATTTTGTTTAATATAACTAGTTGGTACAGGGTATACTCAATGTCGGCAAGGACGACTTGCTTGCTTCATTTTAAGTCTGTAAACAATTTATTTTTTGGAATTTTGAATTTCTTATAGTTCATCGTATAGGCTGAATGTTACAACAATTCAAATAATGTTTGGTTTTTGCAATTCGGATCAACACAACTATTGATATATTGGTAGCATTTGAGCTACTTCTTTTATATGGGTTCCTGTTGGGCGGAGTATTTCGAAATATGTACATATTAGACATCTGCATGAATGTACCCAAAACAGCAAGTGAATAATTCATTCGAAAAAAAAAATTTTCTTGAACAGGTTTAAATGTATAACTTATATATATTATTTTTTTTTTATTCTTAAAAATAAGATTTAAAAATGATTTATATTTTTTTTCTCAAAAATAAGATTTAAAAATGATTTATATTTTTTTCTCAAAAATAAAAGTTAAAAATGATTTATATTTTTTTATTACGAGTAACAGTTATGGCATGAGGGAAAAAATAAAAATCAAAAAAAAAAGTTATTCGGGAGAAATATTTTAAAAATCAAAAATAACATATATGTATTTTTGGATTAAATGAATATAAATCAATGTTTAACAATTATAATTGATTTTTTTGAGTTTCACTTATAACTGTTACGGATTCTGTGTATAAGTGTATAAGTGAATATTGTACAATTTTCCGTATCGACAGTTAGTGTTTTCACTCACTTGTTGTACAGCAGTTAATGAGTACAGCAAAATTGGTGTGTAATTGTTTCATTGTACAGTGTATTGGTGTGCTGTCAACTTGTACTCAGAATTATTTATTGTGTACAATGCATAGCTCGCAAACTGTTGACCGTTTTTTTCCCTGCAGTCTGTATGCGAGAATAACTGAAACAAGCATGCACACTCGCTCTCTCTCTGAAAATCAGACTTTGTTTCTTTTTGTTTTCGGTTTCTGTTAAGTACTGATTCCGTTGAGCTGTTCGAGAGACGCAGAGAGATACGAATGAAGTTCGCACCAGTGTTGCCAGTTCGGCTATTTAATAGCATTTCGAGCTATTTTTCAAAGCAAAATGCTATGATAATTAAGAAGATGCTATTAGCTACAAATTTTTAAAATAAAGTATATATGTATATTCTTGATCAGCATCACTAGCTGAGTCGATTGAGCCATGTCCGTCCGTATGAACACCTAGATCTCGGAGACTATAAGAGGTAGAGCCACCAAATTTGGTGTGAACATGCATCTAATGCATACACAGGTCAAGTTTGTTTCAAATTTTTGCCACGCCCACTTCCACCCCCGCAAATCGCGAAAACGTATTACTAGAGCTGCATTAAAGATATCGCATTCTTACTTGGCACACCTAATTATATACCCAAACTGGACCAGCTCACCAAATTTTGTCGAAATCGGACAGTAAATATCGGAGATATACCTATATGAGTTTTGCACTGAATTGCCAAGGCGACATTGGCTGGCAAGAGTGAGCGAGACAGCATGCGTTTGCTGCTGCTGCATGTTAAAGAGAATTTTGCATGAAATTGATGACGATTTCGAGGATATTTTATTTTATTTAATATAACTAGTTGGTACAGGGTATACTCAATGTCGGCAGGGACGACTTGCTTGCTTCATTATACCCTTAAATTGTTTAAGTATTAATTAAAATATATTTTCTTAAGTATTAATTTAAATATATTTTCTTTCAAATTGTATGAAAAAAGCAGCTCTCCCCCCTTCATCGAAAGAAACTTTGTTTCATCTGGATGTCCCATGACACCTCTCTTCTTTTTTTCTACTTTTATTTTTTTTTTTTTTTGATTTTCTTAAACATTTATACCAATTATTTTAAAATTTTTGTTTTTAAATTAAATAACAAAACAGTGAAGCTGCAATGGTATACAAACTTCGGCAAGGCCGAAGTTAGCTTCTTTGATATTTCTAGTTAAATCTCGCTCGCATGAGCTTAATCGATATGGTCTTCTTTGAACTGTTTTAGTTGAATAAATTAATATAATTTTTATTGTTTTTAAATAAAATAATAAAGCTTTCTAAAGCTGCAAGGGTATACAATCTTCGGCAAGGCCAAAGTTTGCTTCTTTGATATTTTTTCTTTAATCTTACCCCAAGAATTTAATATAGTACCTGAGCAAAAGTATTTTTATAATCTAAAGCCGTTTAGAAGTCATTGCCGTAAACTTGAGTAGGTGTACATAGAGCCTGGTAGCGGGCAACAACATTCAAACGAGTTAGCGATTTTGCTCAAATTTTCAAAATATCTTTATAAACCTATCTGAACTAAAATAATAATATTTACCCAAAGGGTAAAGGGGTATATTAAAGTCGCTAAAATGTATGTAACAGGCAGAAGGAAGCGTTTCCGACCCTATAAAGTATATATATTCTTGATCAGCATCAACAGCCGAGTCGATTGAGACATGTCCGTCTGTCCGTCCGTCCGTATGAACACCTAGATCTCGGAGACTATAAGAGCTAGAGCTACCAAATTTGGTGTGAGCATCCGTCTAATGTCAGTTCAAGTTTGTTTCAAATTTTAGCCACGCCCACTTCCGCCCCCGCAATTTGAAAAAAACGATAGCTAGGGCTGCCTTCAAGATATCGTATTCCTACTTGGTACACCTAATTATATACCCAAACTAGGCCAGCTGAGCAAATTTTGTTAAAATCGGACAATAAACATCGGAGATATGGCTATATCCGTTTTGTACTGAATTGCCAAGGCGGCATTGGCAGATAAGAAAGAGCGAGATAGCATGCGTTCGATGCTGCTGCATGTAAAGGGGAATTTTGTTTTGAATTGATTGCGATTTTGAGGTTGTTCGATCATTTGTCTAGTGACTACGCAGATCAAGACAGTTTAAAATTTTTGCCACGCACACTTCCGCCCCCGCAATTCAGAAAAAACTAATTATTAGAGCAGTTTTTAAGGAATCACATTCAAATTTGGTACACCTAATAATGTGGCTAATATGCATCATCTGACCAATTTTAGTTGAAATCGGACAATAAATATCCGAGATATACGAATGTGCATTTTGAACTGAATTGCCAAGGCGACACTAGCTGGAAAGAGTGAGCGAGATAGCATGCGTTCGCTGTTGCGGCATGCTAAAGAAATTTTTTATGAAATTAATCGCTATTTCGAGGGTGTTTGACTTTATTCAATATAATAACTAGTAGGTACAGGGTATACTCAATGTCGGCAGGGACGACTTGCTTGCTTCATTATACCCTGTACCCAAAGGGTAAAAGGGTATATTAAAGTCGGTAAAATGTATGTAACAGGCAGAAATATACATTTCTGACCCCATAAAGTATATATATTCTTGATCAGCATCACTAGCCGAGTCGACTGAGCCATGTCCGTCTGTCCGTCTGTCCGTCTGTCCGTCCGTCTGTCCGTCCGTATGAACACCTAGATCTCGGAGACTATAAGAGGTAGAGCCACCAAATTTGGTGTGAACATGCATCTAATGCATATACAGGTCAAGTTTGTTTCAAATTTTTGCCACGCCCACTTCCGCCCCCGCAAATCGCGAAATCGTATTACTAGAGCTGCATTAAAGATATCGTAATCTTACTTGGCACACCTAATTATATACCCAAAATGGACCAGCTGACCAAATTTTGTCGAAATCGGACAATAAATATCGGAGATATACCTATATGAGTTTTGCACTGAATTGCCAAGGCGACATTGGCTGGCAAGAGTGAGCGAGACAGCATGCGTTTGCTGTTGCTGCATGTTAAAGAGAATTTTGCATGAAATTGATGGCGATTTCGAGGATATTTTATTTTGTTTAATATAACTAGTTGGTACAGGGTATACTCAATGTCGGCAAGGACGACTTGCTTGCTTCATTTTAAGTCTGTAAACAATTTATTTTTTGGAATTTTGAATTTCTTATAGTTCATCGTATAGGCTGAATGTTACAACAATTCAAATAATGTTTGGTTTTTGCAATTCGGATCAACACAACTATTGATATATTGGTAGCATTTGAGCTACTTCTTTTATATGGGTTCCTGTTGGGCGGAGTATTTCGAAATATGTACATATTAGACATCTGCATGAATGTACCCAAAACAGCAAGTGAATAATTCATTCGAAAAAAAAAATTTTCTTGAACAGGTTTAAATGTATAACTTATATATATTATTTTTTTTATTCTTAAAAATAAGAGTTAAAAATGATTTATATTTTTTTTCTCAAAAATAAGATTTAAAAATGATTTATATTTTTTTCTCAAAAATAAAAGTTAAAAATGATTTATATTTTTTTATTACGAGTAACAGTTATGGCATGAGGGAAAAAATAAAAATCAAAAAAAAAGTTATTCGGGAGAAATATTTTAAAAATCAAAAATAACATATATGTATTTTTGGATTAAATGAATATAAATCAATGTTTAACAATTATAATTGATTTTTTTGAGTTTCACTTATAACTGTTACGGATTCTGTGTATAAGTGTATAAGTGAATATTGTACAATTTTCCGTATCGACAGTTAGTGTTTTCACTCACTTGTTGTACAGCAGTTAATGAGTACAGCAAAATTGGTGTGTAATTGTTTCATTGTACAGTGTATTGGTGTGCTGTCAACTTGTACTCAGAATTATTTATTGTGTACAATGCATAGCTCGCAAACTGTTGACCGTTTTTTTCCCTGCAGTCTGTATGCGAGAATAACTGAAACAAGCATGCACACTCGCTCTCTCTCTGAAAATCAGACTTTGTTTCTTTTTGTTTTCGGTTTCTGTTAAGTACTGATTCCGTTGAGCTGTTCGAGAGACGCAGAGAGATACGAATGAAGTTCGCACCAGTGTTGCCAGTTCGGCTATTTAATAGCATTTCGAGCTATTTTTCAAAGCAAAATGCTATGATAATTAAGAAGATGCTATTAGCTACAAATTTTTAAAATAAAGTATATATGTATATTCTTGATCAGCATCACTAGCTGAGTCGATTGAGCCATGTCCGTCCGTATGAACACCTAGATCTCGGAGACTATAAGAGGTAGAGCCACCAAATTTGGTGTGAACATGCATCTAATGCATACACAGGTCAAGTTTGTTTCAAATTTTTGCCACGCCCACTTCCACCCCCGCAAATCGCGAAAACGTATTACTAGAGCTGCATTAAAGATATCGCATTCTTACTTGGCACACCTAATTATATACCCAAACTGGACCAGCTCACCAAATTTTGTCGAAATCGGACAGTAAATATCGGAGATATACCTATATGAGTTTTGCACTGAATTGCCAAGGCGACATTGGCTGGCAAGAGTGAGCGAGACAGCATGCGTTTGCTGCTGCTGCATGTTAAAGAGAATTTTGCATGAAATTGATGACGATTTCGAGGATATTTTATTTTATTTAATATAACTAGTTGGTACAGGGTATACTCAATGTCGGCAGGGACGACTTGCTTGCTTCATTATACCCTGTACCCATAGGGTAAAAGGGTATATTAAAGTCGCTAAAATGTATGTAACAGGCAGAAATATACATTTCTGACCCCATAAAGTATATATATTCTTGATCAGCATCACCAGCCGAGTCGATTGAGACATGTCCGTCTGTCCGTCCGTCTGTCCGTCCGTCTGCCCGTCTGTCCGTCCGTCTGTCCGTCTGTCCGTCCGTCTGTCCGTCCGTCTGTATGAACACCTAGATCTCGGAGACTACAAGAGCTAGAGCCACCAAATTTGGTGTGCACATGCGTGTAATGCATAGACAGATCAAGTTTGTTTCAAATTTTTGCCACGCCCACTTCCGCCCCCTCAAATCGAGAAAAACCAATTACTTGAGCTATATGAAAGACATCGTACTCTTATTTGGCACACCTAATTATATAGACAAACTGGATCAGCTGACCAAATTTTGTCCGAGTCGGTCAATAAATATCGGAGATATAGCTATATATGTTTTGTACTGCCAAGGGCGACACTGGATCGCAAGAGTGAGCAAGATAACATCCGATATTCTATGCTGTGCATTTAATGGCTCAAGTGTTTTCGGTGGATAGGAGTATATGTAAATGAATAAGTATGTATGTGTGTATGAATATACACATATCTATTTCGTTAAAAAATATATACATATATATGTATATATACGCACAACTCATATTATTTGCAAACCCTCATATGTAAATATGTAGGTATGTATATGCATTTGAATTTTAGCTATTGAATTGTATTTGTACATATGAGATAAAGAGAAAGAGATAGATATAAATTTATGAATATACAAATGAACACATATGTACTACATATATAGGCTCATTGACTGTTTGGATCACAAAAAACCCGTTGTATTTGTATTAGGTAGCGGGAATTCACGGCCATGATTTTTTAGTTTATGGCGGGCTTGGAAAACCCACTATAGGAAATTTGTACCTGTCTAGTACCTGTCTAAAAAAGGATGTAAAAAAGGTTCCTAAAAATCCCATAATGAAATTTGAATATATGCACGTGTAGGCAGAAACGGCATTACCTGTTGCGTAAGTAACCACGAGCGTTACAATTGTCCCGCACCTGCATCGACCGGTGACCTGCTTTTTATGATTCTTGTCAAAGGGCGGTTAAATCGTATTTTCCCATTCATTACCTAAAAGTCGGACTTTTTGCGGATTCGCGATCTGCCCGCGAAACAGTTTAAAACTTATCCTGCAAGTGTAAACATCGGTAGTAGTTTTTCTTCATTGTGTTGTGAATATTATAAAATTGCTAAAAAGTGAATTGTGATTTTCCAAAAAGTCAGTAAATAGTCTTGTTTTAAAGTGCGTTCGCTACTTAAGATTATCGCGCCGCGCGTGTTTTAGTGTGAAATAACGTAGCTATTTCGTCTGATGCTACTATTATTGGAAAATTGTGAGTCATTTTTTACATTTGTTTATCTTTTCACCTCAGTGGTTCATAAAATTGTTTTTTTCAAGACATTCATGAATTATTTTTACTGATTACTGTTTTTTTTCATTTTGTTTAAGATTTAAATTTTTTTCCACGCACATTTTCATAAAATTTACAATATTTTTTGATACTACTTTTTGATTTATTATAATCCATTTTCATCTTCCTTTTAATTGATTGAAACATTTAATTGCCAGTTATTTACAAAATTCTTTTTGAAAGCAAAATTTTGTGCTTACATTTTTTCATTATCATTTTTTAATTACTCAAATTGTTAATTACTCCCTAATCAGTTTTTATTTAAATATTAATTTTCTTTTTTTCATTTTTTATATTTACCTTTTCTATTAATTTTTTTAAATATTATTTACCACGTTTTATTACATTTTATATATTTACCATATACCTATATCAACAACTACTTTTTATTCACATTTTTTTATCCAAATTTATCCAAATTTATCGTTTTTTACAATATTTTTTACATTCATATAGGTTCAGTTTTTTAGGTTCAGTTTTTTATTGTTCCCTTTTTCCGAAGTTTTGAAGTTTCTTAATTCCTCATTATATTTGCTTTTGTCACTTTCGATTAGATTTCTTTTATATTAACATGCCCCGTTTGAATAGACTTTCAGCTTCTCAGCAGTCTCAAAGAAGGAGATTGAGAAATAGAAATAATAGGAATAATGATTTGTACGCAGAAATAGAAAGGCAGAGAAATCTAGAATATCAGCAGACGCGTAGGGCCAATTTCAGTATAGAAAATAGACAGGCAGAGCAGGCGGTCGATTCTCAACGCCGGTCGACGCGTAGGACAAATTCAGAAAATAGGGCCAATGAGCAACAGCGAAACACAGTAGAGCATAGAGAAAGACGAATGAATCCAGATATTAGGCAGGCGGAGCAAATACAAAATACAGTAGAGCGTAGGGAACGTCGAACGGATCCAGTGATTAGGCAGGAAGAGCAGGCGGCCGATACTCGACGCCGGTCGATGCGTAGGAGAAATTCAGAAAATAGGGCCAACGAGCAAGAGCGAAACACAGTAGAGCATAGAGAAAGACGAATGAATCCAGATATTAGGCAGGCGGAGCAAATACAAAATACAGTAGAGCGTAGGGAACGTCGAACGGATCCAGTGATTAGGCAGGAAGAGCAGGCGGCCGATACTCGACGCCGGTCGACGCGTAGGAGGAATTCGGAATATAGGGCCATCGAGCAAGAGCTAAACACAGTAGAGCATAGGGATCGTCGAACGGATCCAGTGATTAGGCAGGCAGAGCAGGCGGCCGATACTCGACGCCGGTCGATGCGTAGGAGAAATTCAGAAAATAGGGCCAACGAGCAAGATCGAAACACAGTAGAGCATAGAGAAAGACGAATGAATCCAGATATTAGGCAGGCGGAGCAAATACAAAATACAGTAGAGCGTAGGGAACGTCGAACGGATCCAGTGATTAGGCAGGAAGAGCAGGCGGCCGATACTCGACGCCGGTCGACGCGTAGGAGGAATTCGGAATATAGGGCCATCGAGCAAGAGCTAAACACAGTAGAGCATAGGGATCGTCGAACGGATCCAGTGATTAGGCAGGCAGAGCAGGCGGCCGATACTCGACGCCGGTCGATGCGTAGGAGAAATTCAGAAAATAGGGCCAACGAGCAAGAGCGAAATACAGTAGAGCATAGAGAAAGACGAATGAATCCAGATATTAGGCAGGCGGAGCAAATACAAAATACAGTAGAGCATAGGGAACGTCGAACGGATCCAGTGATTAGGCAGGAAGAGCAGGCGGCCGATACTCGACGCCGGTCGACGCGTAGGAGAAATTCAGTATATAGGGCCAATGAGCAAGAGCATAATACAGATGTTCGTAGAGAACGACGAAGAGATCGAGTTATTAGAGAATTAGAACAGGCAGCCAATTCTTCGAGTAGATCGTTAAGTAGGCGAACCAATATTGACCGTCGTGTTGAAGAAAGGGAACAAGATAGGATTCGTAGATCTCAGGACAGGAGAAACTTAGAGCGTAGAGTTATTGAAAGGGCACGCAATACTTTGGCACGCAGAAGTGCTCGGATAGCAGTGCAACAAGCGAATCGCGAAGTTGTTAGAAGTATAAGTCAGCGAGTAAGCCAGTATAGGAGTATTAGTGAAAATAGAGTTGCAGAGAATAGGAGAAATACATTGCGTAATAGACAGGAACGTGCGAATACCCTTCAGGATGTTAGATACCCAAATCGTCAACCCAATTTAATAGCTCAGATAGAAAAGTTTAATAGAATTGTAAAGCTAGGTCCCTGTCAGATTTGCTATTCGTGCAAAGGTCTATGGTTCCCCCACAAGCTAAAGTCAAAGTACCGAACTCTTATAGAAGATAGCTATCAGTTCAGTGGTCCGATTTTAGATATTGCAACTCAGTTCCCTCCCATTGATGATATTCTTACTTTTTGTTCAACTTGTTTTGCGCATATTTCGAAAAATACGAAACCAAAATTTGCCATGTCACATGGTCTAGATTTTCCAGTTTTGCCAGAGTGTCTTAAGGGGCTTAGCCCTTTAGAGGAACGCCTCATTTCTCCTCGCCTCCCTTTTATGATTATTAAGGCAACAGGCCATGAGCGTCAAAGCGCAATTAAAGGAGCTGTAGTTAATGTCCCGATTCCAGTTAGTAGTGTAGTAACGTCGCTCCCTAGAGCATTTAATGAAACCGAGGTTATAGAGCTCCACCTCAAACGTAGAATGGAATATGGTCATGATTTCATGGCTGAAACCATTAGGCCCGCTAGAGTTCAAAGCGCACTTAGGTTTTTAGTCAATACCGAGTTATATAGGAAGCACAATATTACAATTAATGAGCAGAGACTTGATTCTTTTGAATCCGAAAATGTTCCATTTTATGCTAGTGAGGAAGATAGGGAATTTGCAGAAGAAGTTCTGAACAGAAATGAGGAAACTACTCTTTCTGAAGATCCAGCCCATCCTGAAGAGGAAGCCGAGGAACTTAACCCCGGTGGGCAAGAAACGATGCTCGAAAATATTCAGGTAGATGACGCCGGCATGCAAAGTATTACAATAGCTCCAGGTGAAGGGCAAAGGCCGTTAGATATGGTTTTAGATTCAGATTGTGAAGAGTTAGCATTTCCCACAATATACGCCGGCACTAAGAGAAACACTTCAGCAAGTTTTGCAACCATAGTTAGGTCTGAGCTTAGGAATGTAGATAGAAGGGGTTGCAGAACAGATAAATTATTTTTCAATTATAAAAAGATAGAGCTAATTACGATTCGAAACAACACTTCCATATGTTTACGTAAACATAGCGCTCCTCGCGTAACTACAGCTTCGAACGTACTTTGTGAGGATTTTGTAAATAATTTGATTCGTCACGATGAGGGTTATAGGGTCCTGAAGGGTATTCGCACATCTCCAGCTCATTGGGAGGATGAGAAGAAAAAAGTTATGGCAATGATTAGGCAATTTGGACTCCCCACTTTTTTCATAACTTTATCGGCAGCCGAAACAAAGTGGACAGAACTTTTAGTCATTCTTAGGAAAACAGTAGATAGGGTTGATATAACAGAAGAAGAAGCGTCAAATTTACAGTTTAGTGAAAAGGCTCGTCTCATTAGGTCTGATCCAGTTACTTGTGCAAGGTATTTCGAACATAGGTATAGGGAGTTGTTAAAGGTAATGAAAAGTCAGGGAGGGATTTTTGGTGAGAATTTTGTAGTTAGGCATTATTGGCGCGTTGAGTTTCAGCAGAGAGGCTCTCCCCATATTCACGGGATGTTTTGGCTGAAAGATGCCCCCCAAGTAGACCTCAATAATGAAGATTCCTTTTCACCCGTAATAAATTTTATTGACCAGTTCGTTACCACAGATGTAACAAATACAGATCTAGCGCCGTTCTTAGTGTATCAAACACACACTCATAGTTTTACTTGCCTCCGCAAAGTTCGCGGACAAGAAATTTGTAGATTTGGGATACCCAATCCTCCTATGCCCCAAACAGTTATTTTGAAGCCCCTTTCTGATGATTTTAATAATATATGACGCCATCGAGAAAATTTTCAACAGGTTAAAAATTTCTTAAATAGTAGTTTTTCGTTAGATGTTGTTTCACACTTGAGCAGTTTTGACAATTTTCTTTCACATGAAAATGTGAACCTCAGCTACGAGGACTATATACTTGCTGTTAGGTCTAGCTTAAAAAAGCCCCAGGTTTTCCTAAAAAGAAGTTTTGCAGAAATTAAGGTTAATGCGTATAATAGGCACATTCTTTCCATGCAGCGGGCCAATATGGACATTCAGTTCATATTGGATCCGTATGCTTGTTGCAGCTATATAATTAATTATATAAATAAATCCCAAAGAGGCATTTCAAAGCTGATGCGGGAAGCCGTTGCTAGTGTTGAGAGGGGCAACTTAAGCATCAGGCAAAAGCTGCAATATATTGGTCACAAATTTATTTGCGGCACTGAGATTTCTGCTCAGGAAGCCGCCTATTGTTGTCTAGGGATGTCCATGTCCAATATTAGCCATAAAGATAGATTTATTAATACTAGTTTGCCAGAATTTCGAGTTAAAATGCTCAAATCTAGACAGCAATTGCAAAGTTTGCCTCAGAATTCCACTGACATCTTTGTAAAAGGGCTACTTGATCATTATGTAGAAAGACCAAATAATTTAGAAGATTTGAGTTTAGCTGATTTCGCTGCCAATTATGAGTTTAGTATTAGGGCTCGACGAAGTAATAGGAATCAGGAAGAAAATGAGTTTTCAGGAAGCAGTTTTCCTTTGCGTGATGGAAGTGGTTACATTACGCAGAGGAGGTGGCCTTGCACAATTAGATTTAGGAAGTTTAATATTAACACGGATAGGCAGAACTATTTTAGGGAACTAGTTATGTTGTATTTTCCTTGGAGAGACGAACAGGTAGAGTTAGTTCAGAGAAATTGTGAGGAGTTTTACAGTCAACATGAGGAAATTATTAGGGTTGGTTTTAATAAATACAATGTTTTAGATGACTTAGAAGACGCGCTTAGGAGGGCGATGGAGAATGAATCTAGGGATATTGCAAGTGAACTAGAAGGTCAGGTCGTGTTAGATGAGGAGTTTAGGGTTTTAGCCTTTCCCGAAGTTAGTTCGCAGCTTAATCTATTAAATTTGAATGCCAATGAACAACCATCAGATTCGGAGAATGATGTTCGCATTATTAAACTGCCCCCAATAATTTCTCCAGAAAATTTGGCAAGTATTGTTAGGTCGCTAAATTTGAAGCAAAAAACTTTCTTTACCCATGTTCTTCACAATGTGAAGAATAATAAAACTTTTCATGAATTCGTAGGTGGCGGGGCAGGTGTCGGCAAAAGTAGGCTTATTTCCGCAATATTTCAGTCCCTCTCTGTGGAGTATAATCGTAGGATAGGTAATGACCCAACAACTGTGAAAATTCTCTTGTGCGCTCCCACAGGAAAAGCAGCTTTCGGAATTGGAGGTTCGACCCTTCATTCCATGTTCTCCCTACCCATTAACCAGTCAGGGTCTTCTTTTAGGGATTTGAGTTCCGACTTGCTTAATACTCTTCGAACTAGGTTCATAGATCTCAAACTTTTAATTATAGACGAAATTTCTATGGTCGGTGCAAAAATGTTTTCCTATTTGGACTCTCGCCTTAAGCAAATTTTTCGAAATCGGGATATTCCCTTTGGGGGCATTTCTGTTATCGTGTTCGGCGATCTCAGACAACTACGCCCTGTAGGCGATCGTTGGATATTCCAATCCACATCATCCTCGCATGACCCTTACAGCATTCTTGTTGGACCTTCTCTGTGGGAACGTTTTAAGTTTTTTGAGCTCACAGAGATCATGCGACAGCGAGACGACCAACCATTTGCAATCGCACTAAACAACATGGCATCCGGCCAAATGACTCCACCAGATATAGAATTATTTAGGACTAGAGTTTTCGACGCAAGTCAAGTACCAGATGAAGCAATTCATCTGTTTCTAAGTAATAGGGACACAGATTATTACAATAGGGCGAAATTATCCTCCATTCCCACTGAGGAATATGTTTCAGTTGCAGCAGATTTTATTAAAGCTGCTCATTTAAGTGATGCAGCCAAAAGAAAGTATTTAGAAGATGTCAAAGGTTTTAAAACTTCTGACACACAAGGTTTGTGTAGTCAACTCATTTTGAAAACCACTGCCAAGTATATGATGACAGTCAATGTAGATACGGCAGATGGTCTCGTGAATGGAGCCACGGGTGCTTTAATGGACATCGAATTAGATTCATCCAATATCCCCTCAGTTCTTTGGATAAAGTTCCTAGATGATAGTGTAGGAGTGAATGCTCGATCTAAATTTCGTCGCAGTGCACAAAATTCCTGGACCCCAATTCAGAAAACTGTCAAAAGTTTTCAATTCAGATCTAATGAGCAAGTCACAATTGATAGGAAACAGTTTCCAGTTATAGCTGCAGAAGCTATAACTATTCATAAGAGTCAGGGTGCTACGTATGATAGAGTAGTGGTCCACACAAGTTCAGGTATGCAACGTGAAGCATTATATGTAGCATGTAGTAGGGCAACTAGTGCCGCAGGACTTTTTATTGTCGGACAATTCGTCCCCACCAGATCTGGCCAAGATTCTGCAGCTGAGCAAGAGTTAGAAAAATTACGCACTGAAAAAGCTCTTCAAACACATTTCGATCCACTATTTGACAGCTCCAATTTTAATATTTTCTTCCATAACACGGAAAGTCTCCACTGTCATATCAATGATGTTTGCTCTAATCAGTTAATGCTTCAGTCCCCTATATTGTGTTTTGTAGAGGCTTCTACATATGCTAATGAAGCATATGAAATTCCTGGTTACACTGTTGCTGTGCGACTAGATTGCCCTTCGTTGGCAAGCGGTGCTCGACCTAAAAGGGGTATTCTTATATTTATAAGAAATGAAATGGTTGAGAATACTAGTCTTTGTTCCAGTGGTCGATATTATGCTAGATCAAGTACCCTAACTTCCCCTGTTTTCGAATTTGCCCTTTTGAAGTATAGGTCCCTAGGTATTTTAGTTATTTATCGTAGTCCGACATACCCATTGGCAAAGTTTAGGGATGAGTTGCAGAGATTATTTCAGGATTCCCAAAATGTTTTAGGTAGTAATTCCATAATTTTAGGCGATTTCAATATTAACCTTCAGTCCCTGTCAGGTTGTGGTAGGAATATTTTTGAATTTCTCAATAGCCAAAACTTTAATTCTCTTTTAGATTTGAATGCGTCCACCACAAATGGTAATACCAATATTGACTGGGCGTTTTCAAATATTTCTAGTAGTAGAGCTAGTGCGCGCACGTTTGAAACCATATATAGTTATCATAGGGGCATTGCCGTTAGCATTAAGGATTTTGAGCAGTGAATTAGGTAGGATTTTTTACTAAATATTTTTGATATCTTATTAATGACGCTTAGGCAAAAAAAAAAAAAAAAAAAAAATGGGGAACAAGGAACTAACTAATAGTTCAAGTCGACTCGAAGGTTTCCAATATTTTCGTATATTTGGTAACCCAATTGATTTTTTCAATAGCCTCCACGTGGTGTTCCCTGGGTACCTTCACAATTATTTAGTCGGTAGCAAATTCGAGCGACGTTTTACGGTTATTTTATTTTTATTGTCTTTATAGCCCAACACAATATTTTTTTAAAATTTTGTATACCAAACTTCGAATTGCCCTTAAAATTGGTACAGGGTATACTCAAGTCGGCACGCCGACTTGCTTACTTCATTTTATTTTAATCTTACCCTAAGAATGTGTAAGATACGTGAGCAAAAGGATCTAAAGCCGTTATAACCGTAAACCTGAGTAGGTGTACATAGAGCGCAGTAGCGGGCAACGCATTTTTCGCGAAACAAGATTTTTGAAAACTGATACCAAGATACCTCAAAAACAACTAAACTAAACGGATGCCGGTGGTGTTGAAATTTCAAGTTTGCGTTTTGGATCATGTCTTTACCATGGTCAAATGCAGAGGTTGAGGGAATATCCCACGGGGATATTGACTTTGACCAGCCCATCCTGAAGAGGAAGCCGAGGAACTTAACCCCGGTGGGCAAGAAACGATGCTCGAAAATATTCAGGTAGATGACGCCGGCATGCAAAGTATTACAATAGCTCCAGGTGAAGGGCAAAGGCCGTTAGATATGGTTTTAGATTCAGATTGTGAAGAGTTAGCATTTCCCACAATATACGCCGGCACTAAGAGAAACACTTCAGCAAGTTTTGCAACCATAGTTAGGTCTGAGCTTAGGAATGTAGATAGAAGGGGTTGCAGAACAGATAAATTATTTTTCAATTATAAAAAGATAGAGCTAATTACGATTCGAAACAACACTTCCATATGTTTACGTAAACATAGCGCTCCTCGCGTAACTACAGCTTCGAACGTACTTTGTGAGGATTTTGTAAATAATTTGATTCGTCACGATGAGGGTTATAGGGTCCTGAAGGGTATTCGCACATCTCCAGCTCATTGGGAGGATGAGAAGAAAAAAGTTATGGCAATGATTAGGCAATTTGGACTCCCCACTTTTTTCATAACTTTATCGGCAGCCGAAACAAAGTGGACAGAACTTTTAGTCATTCTTAGGAAAACAGTAGATAGGGTTGATATAACAGAAGAAGAAGCGTCAAATTTACAGTTTAGTGAAAAGGCTCGTCTCATTAGGTCTGATCCAGTTACTTGTGCAAGGTATTTCGAACATAGGTATAGGGAGTTGTTAAAGGTAATGAAAAGTCAGGGAGGGATTTTTGGTGAGAATTTTGTAGTTAGGCATTATTGGCGCGTTGAGTTTCAGCAGAGAGGCTCTCCCCATATTCACGGGATGTTTTGGCTGAAAGATGCCCCCCAAGTAGACCTCAATAATGAAGATTCCTTTTCACCCGTAATAAATTTTATTGACCAGTTCGTTACCACAGATGTAACAAATACAGATCTAGCGCCGTTCTTAGTGTATCAAACACACACTCATAGTTTTACTTGCCTCCGCAAAGTTCGCGGACAAGAAATTTGTAGATTTGGGATACCCAATCCTCCTATGCCCCAAACAGTTATTTTGAAGCCCCTTTCTGATGATTTTAATAATATATGACGCCATCGAGAAAATTTTCAACAGGTTAAAAATTTCTTAAATAGTAGTTTTTCGTTAGATGTTGTTTCACACTTGAGCAGTTTTGACAATTTTCTTTCACATGAAAATGTGAACCTCAGCTACGAGGACTATATACTTGCTGTTAGGTCTAGCTTAAAAAAGCCCCAGGTTTTCCTAAAAAGAAGTTTTGCAGAAATTAAGGTTAATGCGTATAATAGGCACATTCTTTCCATGCAGCGGGCCAATATGGACATTCAGTTCATATTGGATCCGTATGCTTGTTGCAGCTATATAATTAATTATATAAATAAATCCCAAAGAGGCATTTCAAAGCTGATGCGGGAAGCCGTTGCTAGTGTTGAGAGAGGCAACTTAAGCATCAGGCAAAAGCTGCAATATATTGGTCACAAATTTATTTGCGGCACTGAGATTTCTGCTCAGGAAGCCGCCTATTGTTGTCTAGGGATGTCCATGTCCAATATTAGCCATAAAGATAGATTTATTAATACTAGTTTGCCAGAATTTCGAGTTAAAATGCTCAAATCTAGACAGCAATTGCAAAGTTTGCCTCAGAATTCCACTGACATCTTTGTAAAAGGGCTACTTGATCATTATGTAGAAAGACCAAATAATTTAGAAGATTTGAGTTTAGCTGATTTCGCTGCCAATTATGAGTTTAGTATTAGGGCTCGACGAAGTAATAGGAATCAGGAAGAAAATGAGTTTTCAGGAAGCAGTTTTCCTTTGCGTGATGGAAGTGGTTACATTACGCAGAGGAGGTGGCCTTGCACAATTAGATTTAGGAAGTTTAATATTAACACGGATAGGCAGAACTATTTTAGGGAACTAGTTATGTTGTATTTTCCTTGGAGAGACGAACAGGTAGAGTTAGTTCAGAGAAATTGTGAGGAGTTTTACAGTCAACATGAGGAAATTATTAGGGTTGGTTTTAATAAATACAATGTTTTAGATGACTTAGAAGACGCGCTTAGGAGGGCGATGGAGAATGAATCTAGGGATATTGCAAGTGAACTAGAAGGTCAGGTCGTGTTAGATGAGGAGTTTAGGGTTTTAGCCTTTCCCGAAGTTAGTTCGCAGCTTAATCTATTAAATTTGAATGCCAATGAACAACCATCAGATTCGGAGAATGATGTTCGCATTATTAAACTGCCCCCAATAATTTCTCCAGAAAATTTGGCAAGTATTGTTAGGTCGCTAAATTTGAAGCAAAAAACTTTCTTTACCCATGTTCTTCACAATGTGAAGAATAATAAAACTTTTCATGAATTCGTAGGTGGCGGGGCAGGTGTCGGCAAAAGTAGGCTTATTTCCGCAATATTTCAGTCCCTCTCTGTGGAGTATAATCGTAGGATAGGTAATGACCCAACAACTGTGAAAATTCTCTTGTGCGCTCCCACAGGAAAAGCAGCTTTCGGAATTGGAGGTTCGACCCTTCATTCCATGTTCTCCCTACCCATTAACCAGTCAGGGTCTTCTTTTAGGGATTTGAGTTCCGACTTGCTTAATACTCTTCGAACTAGGTTCATAGATCTCAAACTTTTAATTATAGACGAAATTTCTATGGTCGGTGCAAAAATGTTTTCCTATTTGGACTCTCGCCTTAAGCAAATTTTTCGAAATCGGGATATTCCCTTTGGGGGCATTTCTGTTATCGTGTTCGGCGATCTCAGACAACTACGCCCTGTAGGCGATCGTTGGATATTCCAATCCACATCATCCTCGCATGACCCTTACAGCATTCTTGTTGGACCTTCTCTGTGGGAACGTTTTAAGTTTTTTGAGCTCACAGAGATCATGCGACAGCGAGACGACCAACCATTTGCAATCGCACTAAACAACATGGCATCCGGCCAAATGACTCCACCAGATATAGAATTATTTAGGACTAGAGTTTTCGACGCAAGTCAAGTACCAGATGAAGCAATTCATCTGTTTCTAAGTAATAGGGACACAGATTATTACAATAGGGCGAAATTATCCTCCATTCCCACTGAGGAATATGTTTCAGTTGCAGCAGATTTTATTAAAGCTGCTCATTTAAGTGATGCAGCCAAAAGAAAGTATTTAGAAGATGTCAAAGGTTTTAAAACTTCTGACACACAAGGTTTGTGTAGTCAACTCATTTTGAAAACCACTGCCAAGTATATGATGACAGTCAATGTAGATACGGCAGATGGTCTCGTGAATGGAGCCACGGGTGCTTTAATGGACATCGAATTAGATTCATCCAATATCCCCTCAGTTCTTTGGATAAAGTTCCTAGATGATAGTGTAGGAGTGAATGCTCGATCTAAATTTCGTCGCAGTGCACAAAATTCCTGGACCCCAATTCAGAAAACTGTCAAAAGTTTTCAATTCAGATCTAATGAGCAAGTCACAATTGATAGGAAACAGTTTCCAGTTATAGCTGCAGAAGCTATAACTATTCATAAGAGTCAGGGTGCTACGTATGATAGAGTAGTGGTCCACACAAGTTCAGGTATGCAACGTGAAGCATTATATGTAGCATGTAGTAGGGCAACTAGTGCCGCAGGACTTTTTATTGTCGGACAATTCGTCCCCACCAGATCTGGCCAAGATTCTGCAGCTGAGCAAGAGTTAGAAAAATTACGCACTGAAAAAGCTCTTCAAACACATTTCGATCCACTATTTGACAGCTCCAATTTTAATATTTTCTTCCATAACACGGAAAGTCTCCACTGTCATATCAATGATGTTTGCTCTAATCAGTTAATGCTTCAGTCCCCTATATTGTGTTTTGTAGAGGCTTCTACATATGCTAATGAAGCATATGAAATTCCTGGTTACACTGTTGCTGTGCGACTAGATTGCCCTTCGTTGGCAAGCGGTGCTCGACCTAAAAGGGGTATTCTTATATTTATAAGAAATGAAATGGTTGAGAATACTAGTCTTTGTTCCAGTGGTCGATATTATGCTAGATCAAGTACCCTAACTTCCCCTGTTTTCGAATTTGCCCTTTTGAAGTATAGGTCCCTAGGTATTTTAGTTATTTATCGTAGTCCGACATACCCATTGGCAAAGTTTAGGGATGAGTTGCAGAGATTATTTCAGGATTCCCAAAATGTTTTAGGTAGTAATTCCATAATTTTAGGCGATTTCAATATTAACCTTCAGTCCCTGTCAGGTTGTGGTAGGAATATTTTTGAATTTCTCAATAGCCAAAACTTTAATTCTCTTTTAGATTTGAATGCGTCCACCACAAATGGTAATACCAATATTGACTGGGCGTTTTCAAATATTTCTAGTAGTAGAGCTAGTGCGCGCACGTTTGAAACCATATATAGTTATCATAGGGGCATTGCCGTTAGCATTAAGGATTTTGAGCAGTGAATTAGGTAGGATTTTTTACTAAATATTTTTGATATCTTATTAATGACGCTTAGGCAAAAAAAAAAAAAAAAAAAAAAAAAATGGGGAACAAGGAACTAACTAATAGTTCAAGTCGACTCGAAGGTTTCCAATATTTTCGTATATTTGGTAACCCAATTGATTTTTTCAATAGCCTCCACGTGGTGTTCCCTGGGTACCTTCACAATTATTTAGTCGGTAGCAAATTCGAGCGACGTTTTACGGTTATTTTATTTTTATTGTCTTTATAGCCCAACACAATATTTTTTTAAAATTTTGTATACCAAACTTCGAATTGCCCTTAAAATTGGTACAGGGTATACTCAAGTCGGCACGCCGACTTGCTTACTTCATTTTATTTTAATCTTACCCTAAGAATGTGTAAGATACGTGAGCAAAAGGATCTAAAGCCGTTATAACCGTAAACCTGAGTAGGTGTACATAGAGCGCAGTAGCGGGCAACGCATTTTTCGCGAAACAAGATTTTTGAAAACTGATACCAAGATACCTCAAAAACAACTAAACTAAACGGATGCCGGTGGTGTTGAAATTTCAAGTTTGCGTTTTGGATCATGTCTTTACCATGGTCAAATGCAGAGGTTGAGGGAATATCCCACGGGGATATTGACTTTGACCACATTGTTTTATTATTGGAAACCATTAAAAATAAATTAAAATTAAATAAATATAAAAATTAAATATCTAAATAATTGAGCTATTATTTTAACTATTTTTTTTGATTTTTAGCTAGTTTTAGCTATTTATACCCTGTGCCCATAGGGTAAAGGGTATATTAAAGTCGCTAAAATGTATGTAACAGACAGAAGGAAGCGTTTCCGACCCTATAAAGTATATATATTCTTGATCAGCATCAACAGCCGAGTCGATTGAGACATGTCCGTCTGTCCGTCCGTCCGTATGAACACCTAGATCTCGGAGACTATAAGAGCTAGAGCTACCAAATTTGGTGTGAACATCCGTCTTATGCCCAGGCAGGTCAAGTTTGTTTCAAATTTTTGCCACGCCCACTTCCGCCCCCGCAAATAAAAAAAAACATTTTAAAATCAATTTACTAGAGCTGTATGAAAGATAACGAGTTCTTATTTGGTAGACATAATTGTGCAGTCAAACTGCACAAACTGACCAAATTTCGTTCAAATCGAGCAATAAACATCGGAGATATAGCCATTTGAATTTTGTACTAAATTGCCAAGGCGGCATTGGCAGATAAGAAAGAGCGAGATAGCATGCGTTCGCTGCTGCTGCATGTAAAGGGGAATTTTGTTTTGAATTGATTGCGATTTCGAGAGTGTTCGAACTTTTGTTTAGTGCCTACGCAAATTAAGATAGTTTAAAATTTTTGCCACGCCCACTTCCGCTCCCGCAATTTAGAAAAAATGAATTACTAGAGAAGTTTTAAAGAAATCACATTCTTACTTGGCACATCTAATAATGTGGCCAAAATGCAACATCTGACTAAATTTATTCGAAATCGGACAATAAATATAGGAGATATACGAATGTGCGTTTTGTACTGAACCAACAAGTGCGAGATTAGCTGTGCCAGGTGTGAGCGAGATAGCATGCATTCGATGAAAATTTTGAATTAAATCAAAGGAGATCTCGAGGGTGTTCGACTTTATTTAATATAACTAGTTGGTACAGGGTATACTCAATGTCGGCAGGGACGACTTGCTTGCTTCATTTTCAAGGTTGATTTTGCTATTTTCAGGTGTCAAAACCTGGCAACCCTGGTTCGCACAAAGACACTTATTAAAAGAACGATTGACTGAAAAAGTCAACGCAAACGGTCTTTTTATTAACTTGTCTTCTTTTCGATGCAAAGTGGTACCTTTTTTTTTAACTTGAGTAACATTGTGAATAATAATGTCAGTAAGACAATCAGCAAGTGTTCAGGGGGGCACATTAACGGTTGGTGTTTGCTGTGTTTAGCTTAGTAAATAATGTAACAATATAAGAGATAGATTGGTGAATATGTTTCGTTAAGTGTAATACAATATATGGATTGTTTACAATGTTTAGTTTTTTATGACACGTAGGATTATGATTGTAGAGAATTATTGTTAATTTATTTAAAAGTAATGTAGTGTTATGTGTGAAAAAAAAAAACAGATTTAAATTTGGGTATTGCCTCAGTTGCTGCCTCTTATTGGCACGTCTAGTAGATGGCATCTTTTTAGGCGGTAGGTGGCGGTAATGTTGTCCAAAAGGTTTATGGCCATAGGGTAGCATGATTTTCCAGTCTATCCAGATGAGTTTTAGAGAGCCTTGACACCTCCTCTAGAACCCATGAGACCCCAAGTTCCTTTTGGATTTCCTTGTTAGAGTGCAGAAGATGCGCATTTGAAATTGTTTTGAGTGCCTTATTCTGGGACTTTCGTATGATCTCGTAGTTGGTTCGGCTCCAAATGGGTTTTATAATGGTGTTGTACACCAGCAGTTTGACTCTCAGTGGGAGTGTAGACCTTTTACCGAGAATCTATAGATGTCTCCTTAGTCTTTCATTGAGCTGTTTTTTTTTTTCTAATCAGGTGCTCATGCCAGTTGAGCCTTCTGTCAAGTACGATGCCACGGTACTTGGCAGTATTTGCGATGGTATAATGGAGCCGTCAAGCTGAACTGATGGGCAGTTTGCTCTTCTAAGGGCAAAAGTGGCCTATGTGGACTGTTGGTGCTTGGTTTAAATAGATATAAGTACACAAAATACCACTACATTCTACACAAATATTACCCGAATTATAATAACTAAATAATAGCAAATAATTCCCATATTGTAAACGCTTGTGACCCATAATTAATAACCATAATTAGTAACCCTCTCATAGCAGTTATTGGCTATCAATTCATTGAGTACCCCTGCTAGGGTCAGCAATAATCAATCAGTTGCTGACCTAGCAGCTACGTAATGAAAGGTGGAGCTAAAATGACCTATGCAGCGGGGCCTATATAAGTAGAGTCTAGTTCTTAGGCTAATTAGAATTCAATATCTGTAAGCAACGGGTGTGCATCGCTGTGTCTTTGGCCCCCAGTTACAATATAAATTCTCAAACCCTTCGTGGTCCACCCAATTCAAGTGTTGGTTGCGACAGCCCTATGCCACTAGATTATGTTCTAGGGGCATCTTTATTATAATCAATAAAAATATAAATAAATATACATATATATACCCTGCAATATTACTTGCGTTTTTATTTCGAAACATGGACTTTTCTGTGTTGACCAATATGTTCCAGAGCTTAAGCCACGTATTGATCATGTTCAAATGCAGTTGCAGGCCATCCATGGCTGCCTGTGATGAGGTGTCACTAGCTAGGAATACTGTGTCATCAGCATAAGTCGCTACAAGAATTCCTAGATTTGATGAGTTGGGCATATCAGCAGTGTTCAATGTGTATAGCACAGGGCCCAATACGCTCAGTATCAGTAGGTATGATTTCGGGAGTACATAGTAGGGAGCTGGAAGAATAGAATGTGCCAGACCCTGTCAAATGCCTGCTTGATGTCCAAAAATATTGCAGTGCAATATTGCAGAGGGTATTATAAAATTGGTCAGATGTTTGTAACGCATAGAAATATACATTTCCGACCCCATAAAGTATATATATTCTTGATCAGCATCAACAGTCGAGTCGATTGAGACATGTCCGTCTGTCCGTCCGTCCGTCCGTCTGTCCGTCTGTCTGTTTAGCCACACGTTTTCGATCTTAAATTTTAAGCTACATGGTTGAAACATGAAAAGTTAAGTTTCTTAATCGATGATCTAGATCAAGTTTAAAAATTAGTCAAATCGGATAATTATCGCCGGAGCTATTAAAGAGGTACCTCGAGTAAAATAAGCAATTTTCGTTGGCAGCAAAGAAACAAAAACAAATTCTAAGATATCACGGACACACATACATACATACATATGCAAAAATTCGTCACCACGCGGTGTGTGAGTGAGACAGAAACATTAGCGTTGTGTTGTTGCACAGAACGAAATTGAAAGAGCGAGATGCCATGCGTTTGCTCTATACATATGTATGTATGTATGTCGAACTAGCTTAAGTAAGTTAAGTGAGGATGATGGCGTAGTACGTAAAGATCGGTCGCGCGATGGTTCGGTGTTTGGTGGGTTCGATTTTCGGTGAATACGGGAAAACTTTTAGTTGAGTTTTTTCTTCTTTTTTGTTTTTTGATTTTATTAAACATTAATACCAATTACTTTAAAATTTTTGTTTTTAAATTAAATAATAAAACAGTGAAGCTGCAAGGGTATACAAACTTCGGCAAAGCCGAAGTTAGCTTCTTTGATATTTTTTTCTCAAACGTTTCTCCAATTCATGCAACTATTCGGTGCCATTGTTCTGGGGTGCCATGATTTTCCCTGAAGCCAATCTGGTGATCTGGGATAAACCGGCCTCCTCTCTTGACTATTTTGGAGAGAACCGACAATAAACTATTGGGTCTATATGAGGCGGGATTGGCTGCAGGTTTCACAGGTTTTTGAATCAGAATTATTTCGGTACATTACTTCATTTCAACGCAGTCGGTCATGTTTTTTTGCGCTCTCGCTTCTATTTAATTTTTATTTAATCCCGCATATAAAAATTCTTTTTCGTGGAATCTAGTGCCGAATTGTAACTTGTTCTTAAACACTCACTCAAAGCTATTATTACTTATTGCTTTATTTAATAACAAAACTCAAAGTTTTGTTGTTTTGTCCACATAGACTTTGATTTTGTGTTTTTCATTCCTTTTACTTCAGTGGCGAAAAAAATCAGACAAGTGATCTTCATTTGTTTGAGCCTAAAAAGTATTCTGCTCTTTTTCAGAATATTATGAGTTCATTTGTAATATTTTTAGACATTCCATACAATTCATTGGGCTTCAAATAAGAATATTTAATCTCGGAAAATGATCAAGTTTTGAAAATATTAAGTGTGTTTTTCACTAGCGGAACTTCTCAACTCTTTATAAAATTTCGAGGAACAAAGATGAGAAAAGGCATAAATTATCAACAAATGTAAATAAGTTCTTTAACATTTACGTGGAACTTAAGTTTTGCAATTGAGAAATTTTTATACGACAAACCGTACTAGAATTTTGAAAACTTCATTTGTCTTTAGTTCATTTTTGCACTAAATTTGACGAACTTTCGAAAATATGTTATGATTTAACTTGAATTGTTTGAAACTCTATGGAACCTTCGCAAGTTTCATTGACATTGAATAAATTACATGAAATGTACCCTATTTATGAAATTCCATGTAAAAAAAAATTTCGATTCATTCAGGTTCTGCAATTTTGTAATGTCACATACCCCTATTAAAAAAAATTTTTTTAAATTCATCATAATTGTATTAGAATAAAATCAACTTCACCTTTAAGGCTTGATTATATTCTATAAAACAATATTATCTTCTTCGAATTCATATTACGTAATTTATTTAAATCACACAGAAAGTTGTGAGAATTGATGATACTCTCGAACTCGGTGTAAAGTTTAAAGTTTTATGAAATTTAATTTATTCGCAAAATACATATCTTAATTTTGATGCATGACAAATTGGAAAGTTCTTAAGAAATTTCAATCATATTCACTGCACAATACTTGTTGAAAGAGAGTTACAGGTTCGACAATTTTCTATAGCAAATCACTTTATTTTATTTATTTTAACCATTTTAACAAATGGTTGGTTTATTATTATTAATGAAATGCGCAAGCTTAAAAAACTTTGTATTTTTCCTTCCTCTTTTTCAACGCGTCTCCAGGTGTTAGGCAAGGCAGGTAATTGCAGTTTCTATTAAATTCAAACATTGGCGGTAACAATACTATTCCGATTTATACACATTTTTTCGAATTCCCTTCGTCCTACCTCATACATCATTCTGAAAAGTTTATTAAATTATTTGAGTAATTATAGTTTAAGATTTATGAAATGATTCAACATTTTTGATTTTCAAAAATGACATTTTGACAACTAGCTTATTGGTGAATTGAGTTGACACCTACATTCGAAATGCTACAAAAGTGTGACAAGGACATCTTTCCGATTATCTACACACTGTTTCATATTTTGTTTACATTGCCAGCAACCAACGCAAGTGCTGAGAGGTATACAAAACTTGATTGAGGCTCTTCTCCATGTAAACTACGACATCGAGGTGACATCGAAAGAAGTTTTAGAAATATTTTCTAAAATGGTCAAACATCGTATAAAATTGATTAAATAAATTGAATTAACTAAAAGTTTTGACATTTTTTTTCATTTTTTTCATATTGAGTTCCCCCCCCCAAAATTAGCCTCTGGATCCGCCCCTGTTTTACTTGCATTCGCGCTCTCGCGTACACATTAATGTTGTTTTTGTGTGGTGCTTGCTCTCGCGTTTTTACATTGAACGCGATCGCGACCGTTACTCTCGCGATTGTGCCCGTCTTTGTTGTTGTGTGTTTACTAACTCTCTTAACTTCTGTCTCTTCAGTTTTTTTTCTTGTGTATATTAAACTTTAACACTTGTGTTATTTCTTGGTGCGTATAGCCCTCATCCCCAAAAAATCCAAGATGACTATCTTTTGTGCTGGCTGTGCGATAACATTATGCATGTTAAATGCGCTGGTTACACAGCCAAAGTAAAGGGTAGTACATATTGGAAACGGTGGGGGCCTAAAATGGAGTTGTGGAGCGTGCCGGGACGTAGAAATGGATATACGTCTATTTATGCGGCGGACGAGAGAGGGATTTAAATCCCTGTCGGCTGGTTTTCTGAAATTTCGTAATGAGTTTTCGTCTCTGGAAACTCATTTAAATAGTTATAAACTATTAAACAAGTCACCGAAGCGGAAGAAGATATCCCTCGAAATTTCTCTCCCGATCCGCCGGCATCTCTGCTTCTTCCGGCTCCGGCATCGTTGAATGACCAATTAACTCCAAATGCTCAGCAACTGATATCATTTAGGAGTCCAACAGTATCTGCAGTTGCCGGGACGATTGACATTTCCCCTGGTAGCAGTGCCCCGCAAGCTGACTCGATATCGGTTGTAGTTTCATATGTGTCCGGGCGAATATCCTCTCCCAGGGATATTCCCAATAAAATTTTAACACGAAGAGCTCTCAAAGCGTCATGTGCCTCAGCAGTTCCAGCGCAAAATGCTGTTGCTGCGGTTGCGACTGGCGCATTGAGATCGTTTGTAGCCATTCCACCAAAAAAGCAAATCTTTGTTTCGCGGCTCGACCCCAATACTTCATCACATGATGTCATAGCCCATATCCGGGCAAAAGTCGTGGCGCCAAACATTGTGGTGGAAAAGTTTAGGTTTTCATATACCCGTGACATCTCGTCATTTAAAATCAGTGTCCCACCAAATGTCTTTGACCAAATTTGTCACAAAGATTTTTGGCCGGAACATTTAGTATTAAAGGAGTATACGGCTTAGAAAAAGAGAAATCGGCCTCCGATTCGCCTACCTAACACAACTGAACCTTCCATACCCTCTGGCTCGTCAGTAGCTGGCGGGTCAAAAAACTAATTTCGTCCCTTATTCTGGCCTATCAGAATGTTAGAGGACTAAAATCTAAATTTTCTAAGCTTTTTTCAATCTTTAGTCAATCTTTTGACTTTCATATCTTGGTCTTTACAAAAACGTGGTTAAAGCCAGATATTTTTGATGCTTCGGTTTTTCCCACAATATTTTCAACCTATAGATGCAATCGAATCTCCAAAAATGGTGGTGGAGTTTTGATTGCCGTAACTTCATCTCTTCCTTCAGAAATAGTTCTGCCACCTACTGTTCTTGACATTGAATTTGTTAGTGTCAAAATTTGTTTAAAATCATATTCTGTCTTTCTAACTTGCTCGTATATTCCACCGAATTCAGACATGACGGTATATGCTAGCCACTTAGAAGCTATTCGCTTTGTTTCTATACTCCTTTCGGAAGCAGACATATTTCTGGGAGACTTAAATCTACCTGACGTTTTCCTTGAGTTATCCTTAACCCAAGTTAATCCAGTGCTTAATAAAAATGAGAGATCACTAGATCTAATATTTATGTTAGATTCTTCTAACTGTACTGTTTCGAGTATTGTTCCCTTAGTCGACCCTGAGGTCAGTTTCCGCTCAACTTTGTAACTGCGTAAAGACTTAACCATTGATCTAGCTTTTCGGTTACCAACTTCTTTTACCAAATCGGACATCACGTACCCGTTACTTTCGTAAAACTAACTTTTTTAAGCTCAATGAACTAATTCTTACAACAGACTGGTCTTATCTGTACTTCTGTAATGATATGAATGCTGCCATTTATTTTTTCTATCATACTATGTTTTCGCTTTTTGATGCTTTATTGTCTAACAAGCCGCCATGGTTTCCACGTGAGTTAATTAATTTGAAAAATGTGATATCTAGATATTATAGAAAGTTAAAAAAATCGGGTCAACCATGGTTCAAACCACGAAGAGCAAAGAGAAGGAACTGTTTTTGAACTGATTCTATTCTTGCTTTATGTGAATCGTATTGAGATGACCATATGCAAGATGCACAGATATTATAGAAAGTTAAAAAAATCGGGTCAACCATGGTTCAGACCACGAAGAGCAAAGAGAAGGAACTGTTTTTGAACTGATTCTATTCTTGCTTTATGTGAATCGTATTGAGATGACCATATGCAAGATGCACATTCCAAAATTGGACGAACCAATGAGGTGTAAAGAACTTTGGTAGTATATGAATCGTCAAATTCCTTTGACCATCTTTTTACGAATCCAAGAACACCCATGGCTTTACCGACGGTAGTAGATATATGGGACTTAAAAGTCAATTTATGGTCCATAAGTACTCCCAAGTCGATCATCTCGTTAAGTCTAGTTAATGGAATGTTATTAAAAGAATGGGTAATAAACTGAGGAGTATTTCTGAAAAAAGTCATGACCTTGCATTTAGATGTGTTTAGGTTTAATAAGTTGTGTTGACACCAAAACTGAAAGTTTTGGAGGTCAGACTGCAACCGTGAAGGAGATATAATGTCTTTGTAGCTGAGACAAAGCTTAACATCATCAGATCGTTAAGAAAAAGGTCCCAGATGACTACCCTGAGGCACCCCCGAAGTGACTTGGATAGACCTAGAACTTGAAGACTTGAAAAGAACTTTCTGTGTTCTGTCTGTCAGGTATTCACGAATCCATTTAATTAAACTGCATGGGAAACCAATTTTGTTTAATTTTAGAAGAAGAAGTGTATGATTTACAGAATCAAAAGCCTTACTGAAATCAGTATAAACGACATCAGTTTGCCTTGCATTCCTAAATCCTTCAATCGTTAATGATGTAAATTCTAAGAGGTTAGTGGTTGTAGATCTACGTTTCACAAAACCATGCTGAGATGGTGAAATAATAGATCTACAAAAATGTTGCAATTGAGAAGTGATTAACTTTTCAAATGCTTTAGGAATAGCGGACAATTTAGAAATACCCCTATAATTGGATGCTTCGGACTTTTTAGCATTTTTATGAAGAGGACTTATATAAGATTCCTTCCATATAGAAGGAAAATGACAAGATTTAACGGACAACAAAAAAAGTTTTTGAAGTGGCTTACATAGAGCCTGAGCACAAAATATGAGTACACAACCAGGTATTCCATCAGGACCAGGTGTGTACACAGGTTTTACTAAATTAAGCACGCCTAGAAGCGAACTTTCATCGATGGAAGGACTACAAATACAATTAGACCTTTTTATCTGATAAGGATACGACAGATTCGCTCGGTATTCCGTTGAGGAATATGTTCTTGTGAAGAAATCAGCGAACAAATCAGCAATCGCTTGATCAGAGTCCGCTATATTATTTTCAAACGATAACATTGATGGGTGGACAACCATCTTACGTTTAGAATTCACAAAACTATAAAACTGTTTAGGATCACGGGAAAACTCAAGCTTACAACGATTGAGGTAATTATTATAGCAGTGCTTGTTAAGAAACATAAAATTGGAGCGAGCAACTGCGTAAAGAGCAAAGACTGAAGAACGTCCCGATTTCTTGTATTTTTTAAATTATCTGGATTTGACATTTTTTAAGTTGGATAGCTCACGAGAAAACCAGGGAGGTCGGTGAGACGACACTGGAGTCCTCAGTGGGACACAAACCTTAAAAAGCGAACCAAGAGTATCATAAAACAACGAGATAGCAAGATCCATGTCTGAGCAACTGTATAAGGATGACCAGTCAGTTCTCAGAATGAGCTCATTCAGTTTAACAAAGTTAGTCTTGCGAAAATTACGAGATTTAATCACAGGACTGACACCAACAATCGATGCACGAAACGACAGATCTACAGATAAATCCAAAGTAGGATGAAAATTATCTTCAGGCAAGACTAGAGGGTCGGTTTTAGTAACTGCACAGTTGGTGGAATCCAACACAATTATCAGATCTAAGGATCTGCCTATGTTATTTCGCACAGGGTTTATTTGAGCTAATGATAACTCAAAAAGGCCATCAACGAAGCAGTGAGATATAGAAGGAAGCAACAAAGCAGATTCATCAGATTGAGACCATGCTATTTCTGGTAAATTAAAGTCACCAAAGACGATTAAGATATCTCTATCAGAAAGCAATGAAGAAATATGTCGAATAGAATCTAAATGTTTTACGTACACCGCCATGTTGGATTGTGGCGGGATGTAAGAACAAGTAATGTAGACAGAGAAAGACTTGAATCTGACCTTAACACTAACACACTCAATCTCCAGAATGTACGGTGAATGAATTTGGTCAGAAGTTAAGGCCGAGTCAACTGCAATTAGAACTCCTCCGCCTACACGAGAAGTCCGATCACATCCAAAAATTGAAAATTTTGCGGAAAGAAAAGATGCATCGTTAATATCGGGTTTTAACCATGTCTCAGTAAACACTAAAATTTTAAATTCAAATGCTAGACTATCTAAATAGAGTCTAGGAAGCTTAGATTTAAGTCCTCTCACGTTCTGAAAGGCCAGATGAAGGGACGAGATTAGTTTTTTGGAACACCAGCCGATGCTGATATTCCGGAAGATGAGGAATTAGATGGGATAGAAAGCCTAACCGGTGTAGCGTGTCGTAGATTACTGCGAATGGATGAAAGGGTAGTTCTTTTGTCGAGGGCACGCGCTTGCTCCGGCTCATTTTAGTCGGTAAGACTTGGGTAGGGTATTGAAATTGTTATTCCCCGAGAACCGATATTCGCGGCTAGTTAAATTGGTATTAAGAAAGTAATCGCGTGCTAATCAACCAGAAGTACAAAAGAAAAAAAGGAGATAATATGAAGGGTAACAAACCCGAGAGGTTGCCCACCCTACCTTGACCGCTCATATCCGCTACTCCCCGCCAGCGATCCCAAAACCTTTGGCCCCGGCTAACCCCCTCTACGCCGCATGACTCCATAAAGAAAAATTATTTAAAATTTCAAAATTCATTATAATTCAAAATTCATTAATTAAGACTATGCAATAATCCATTTTGTTATTTGTAACCGACAATTAAATTAGCTTAAGTTTCAAAGAAAAAAAATATTATAATCATACTACTATTAGAAAAAAAAAACTCCAACTTCGCCTAATTCAGCCCGTGATCAGCTGTTTATTTTGCTGCTCTATGTAGTTTTTTTTCCTTTAAGGTCATTGACCGGAATGAGCTTTAGTATCCCCGCAGTATAGGGTTAATATGAATATATTTATATATGATTATCAAAATATTTGCTTTTACTCACGATTGTTCCCACGATGAAAGATCTTTCAGGCGGTAGTGGCTGGAAATTCAAATTCAAAAATTACATATTCATATGGTTCCATATTCCTACGCTTTTAAATTACCACTCCGTATGGAGATATAAATAACATCGCTCTTGGCGTTGAACTGGGCGAATTTGGGTACGGGTTCCAACAAAGGAAAATTCTTAATTCCAATTAAACTAGATTTACAAATTCATTTCTTTCTTTTTTTTTTTTGTTTTGTATTGGACACTAAAAATATATATCTGCTCTGGCAATAGTTAATATAACAAAAAAAAAAATTCTCCCTCTCTTCGGGTAGTATTAGGCCGCCATTCGGATCTCTCTCAATATTAGGATACGGACCGCGAAACAAACATTAGGGCCAATGGAGCCAGAAAATTTATCGCAAGGCGCCAGTCTGAATTGTTTGCCGCATAAAACTTTTTTTACGGCATAAAAATTAGTCGCCAATTTTCGGTCACAACACTATCCAGACTTATTTTCGGGAGCCTCGCCCGCCTGACATCACTGGCGATCTCAGCAGAAAGGAAAATTTTCACCCCGGTCGCAAATCACAAAAAACTGGATTACTTATGCCACTACATCCAATGCAGGGTCGGCAGAGCCAAGTTTATAAAAAAAAAACAGCCATTACTTATCTACCGCCCGTCTAATTTTGGTTCGTTGACGTTCCAGGTGCTCCTCGCCTTCCTACTCGGCGCCTTCCGTAGCCCGTTGACTCCGGCTTGCCAATTAACCAGGCTGCCGGCGGCTGTACTTTGGCCCAAGGCTTTATTTTCGGCGAGCTAATGGACGTATCCCAAAATTAAAAAATCAATTTGGTCTTGAATACCCAGACTAGTAACCTATATTTCACTATGATGACGGCTTCGTGGGTTTTTTCTTTCCTCTTCCCAATATCCGGCACTTCGTTATTAAAATTGCTGGGTTAGGTACGAAAAAATTTTTTTTCCAATTCCAAAATTAATTTTATGAAAAAAATCGGACTTTGTTCGTCCCCAGTGAAAAAAGGTAATGACTAAGTCATTCTGCCTGGGCGAAGCCATATTCCATTTGGCTCCCTCGCCTCTCACTGGAGCTATTCGCCCCTCTCTGGGAAACAACCTAGAGGGCGCTTCTAACCTGTTTTTATACCAAGGTCACATCTTACACCCAAAACCCTTCCTAAGTGGTCCGGAAGTTAATACGAACAAAAACAAACTATGAGTTTACTTAAACGCTATCGAAGAGGTTTACTTATTCCCTATTCATTTCATTTCCACCAAAGCCTCGGTTAACGTCGCGACGTTAATAGAGACTGGAGAAATGGAACGCAAAACGTAACGACGCAAATTGAAACACGATTCTCATTTCATTTGCTTTGATTTTCAATTAATTGGTTCCAAAATAATAAGTAAATAATTTTTAATGTAAACGATAATTGTTATTGATAGTTATTTAAAGTCTTATAAATAATGAATTCAAAATTAAATTTATTTTATTTTTTCACATATATGTATGTCATTTAAAAAAATAATAAAAAAGAAGAATATAATACATATTAAATCCATATAGGACAACAGCTTTGCAAGCTTTTAGAGTTAAACAATTTCATCCGCCGGAGTTAGTTCTTTTTCTGTTTTTTTTTTTAAATATTGGTCCAACGTTTGTTGAATTTTATCAGTTTTTTTTTTTTTTTTGTATATAAATATCCTTGTAGCAATTAACAGCGACAGCAACAGTTGTTGCAACGTTTGAACTTCTATTTTCGTCTGGATTAATATCAGGAAAAATATCCATGGCTTGGGCAATCAATTGCATTGCACTAGAATTTGATTAATGAGACGCTAATCGAATTCACAACGGCGCAAACAGAAAAAAATAGTAATTTTAAAATGCGACTTTTAGGCGCCACCTCCAAATATATATAGACCAGTGCCAAGCGACACTACACCGGATCTCGAGTTTTTTTTTTGGCCGTGTATTCTTTTACTAAAATGTGATACGGCCAAAAACTGCTATGACATATACAGTCAAACAGTTCAACTGGGACACTTATTTAATTGAGGATATCTCCCTCGAATATTTACATTTAAATTTTTCCACCGCTATTTTAGCATTATAGTGATAAGCTTGAATTTTTGTCTTAATAAAAGCTAAGACATCATCCTACGAATGTTCGGGATCAAGCCTTGAAACAAATATATGTTTCTTAGGTGGAACTCCAGTAAAAGGCTTATAGGAACCAGGCCGCAAATCAACCGCAGCGTCAGCGACCGCGATTGAATCCGCCCGCGTGTCCGGTATTGCACCTCCAACTGGACTACTATCGGCAATATCAACAGTTATTGATAATTGCCCGGACTTTTCGGAAACTACAGCTTTATTCGTCTGCAAAGAGAGACCATTTCCTGGAGAGACGGAGATAGCCTCATCATTGCGACCGCCTTGAGAGATGGGCGTGGTAAACGAAATAAGCTGCGGAGGATTTGTCACAGTGAGCAGTGCAGGAGATTGTGGAACCACGGCCGAGACGGGATTGGTTACAGGCAAATGCAAAGACAGATTGCGCACACTGCTTTTCTTACGCTTTGGAGACTCATATAACAGCTTATAGCTGCTAAATTCGCTTTCCACAGCATTGAACTCATCGCAGAGTTTACGAAAACCAGATGACAATTTCTTCAATCTATCCCTGGTTTGCCCCATAAACACCCTCATTTCAATCTCAACCTCTCGGCATGAGTCACAACCCCATTTGAGACCCCCCTTTTGCGCTAAACAATTCCTTATCATGGACGTGTAGCCAGCACATTTAAGGTGCATGACATTGTCAACAGCCAGCAAGAAAGGAATGTGGTGAGGGGGGGTTCAAATACTTTTTGCTTGAGCAGACAGACATTTTTAGATTTAATTGCAACGTTTTATAGGAAAAGAAAGAAAATATTAAAAAGTCCAAGGAAAAAACTCACTCAGATTTTTTAAGCAAACACTGGGGTCAAACTTGCAGAGAAAATTAATTCGAAAACTAAGAGAACCAAGCACTACACAAATACACGTATCACTTGTACGCAGTGATGACATTTTTTGTTAGGCCAAAACAGCTAAATCGACTCAAGAAAACAGCTAGAAAAAGCTGAATCCCCGGGGAAAAAGTGGAAAAATAGCTGATATTGATACATGATATTATGTCCGTCAAATTAGCGTCGATGAGTTAGCAACGATCGGAACGGTGGAATTTTGGAACACTTTTTAATTTTTTATTTATTGATTATTTCCTTATTTAACAACTTTTTCGACCAAAATAAACTATAAAATTGTTAAGAATTCAATAATCTATTGTTTTTATTCATTTTTGGGCGGTTTTGATTATGCTGGGTATAAAAAATATACATGTGAAAAATCGACTTCTCACAATTTGCCCCATAGCTCCATTTACAGAGAATGTAGGGATATGCACGGTATGCCAGTTTATGCTCCACATATTCATCTATGTCTCCACCAAGTTTGAAGAAAATCATTGGCAGGATTTTTGAGAAAAACGCTTATCAGTCCACCAACCTATGGTTTTCCCCCATACAAAATGCGACAAAAAAATTGAGTTGTAATTGCTGGCAATACAACGGGCTTCACAGAGAATGTAGGGCAATGCACGGTGCATGGGGCCATTTGTACATGTTTCAAGAGTGTATAACATAAATTTTATCAAAATCATTGGCGCCGTTTTTGAGAAAAAGTCCCAAGTATGTGGGTGCCTCGGATGCAAAAATCTTACTGATAGGGGGGCGCCCAGTTCACAACCGGAACCGGTTTTGGAACCAGCGTGGAATCTGTGCTGGTACCAGTGTTAGAAAAAAATGACAAGGGGTGGAGTGAAATCGACGCTAACTTTTCTAGAGAATGTAGGAATATGCACGGTAGTGCATATTATTAAGCATATTTATACCCTGTACCCATAGGGTAAAAGGGTATATTAAAGTCGCATTTTGTAACAGGCAGAATTAAGCATTTCCGACCCTATAAACTATATATATTCTTGATCAGCATCAACAGCCGAGTCGATTGAGACATGTCCGTCTGTCCGTCTGTCCGTCCGTCCGTCTGTCCGTCTGTCCGTCCGTCCGTCCGTATGAACACCTAGATCTCAGAGACTATAAAAGATAGAGCATCCAAATTTGGTGTGAACATGCGTCTAGTGTGTACACAGATCAAGTTTATTTCAAATTTTTGCCACGCCCACTTCCGCCCCCGCAAATCGCGAAAACGTATTACTAGAGCTGTATTAAAGATATCGTATTCTTACTTGGCACACCTAATTATATATCAAAACTGGACCAGCTGACCAAATTTAGTCAAAATCGGACAATAAATATCGGAGATATACCTATATGACTTTTGCACTGAATTGCCAAGGCGACATTGGCTGCCAAGAGTGAGCGAGACAGTATGCGTTCGCTGTTGCTGCATGTTATAGAGAATTTTGCATGAAATTTATGGCGATTTCGAGGATATTCTATTTCATTTAATATAACTAGTTGGTACAGGGTATACTTAATGTCGGCAGGGACGACTTGCTTGCTTCATTTGTTCAGTGTGCAGTCATTCTATGCCTCCCGCCAAAAAAAAATTCAGCATTCAGGGGCATAGGTATGTTTTCATGAAGAGGGACCGAAGTAATATATGTACAGTTGGACCTCGATTAACCGGGACGGTCGGGACCAGAGCCATCACGGTAAATCGAAAAACCCGGTAAATTGACAGCTAAATTTCCACGTATTTCGTACTTGAAATTTTATAAGTACATACATATGTATGTACATATCTTTTAACCTGCTAGGTAATCAACCTTCAAACGCACACTGACCATAAAAATATGTAATATGGACATACAGGCGTGTTTTTCATTGATTGCTAACTAAAACGGGGAAACCCCGAACTCGTTTTATTATTTTAGAAAAAAATTTCGTTTGAAATCACGGATAATAGGGGTAATCACGGTTAACAGGGGTATTGAAACAAATTCAAATTCATCCCGGATAATCGGGGTGGCCGGTTATCCGGGGGCCGGATAATCGAGGTCCAACTGTATGTACAAAAATTTATCATCTTGCTTTTATAACCCATTCGTCGAAATGTTTTTTTATACATATACAATGGTGGAAAACATTGGAATGGAGCATATAAAAATATTTCCCTACCTACGCCCCTGACAACAACGACTGCAAAGTGTGTGTGTAGTGTTAATGTAGATGTTTGCAATGTTTTTACGTAGAAATACATACATACTTTCAGCCACACATATGCATGAACAGTGGCTAATAGCTTAAATGACCCATCCAAGAAAACAAGATTAAATCTAAAATTCAATTTAAGTATAGACAGACATCATAAAAAACCAAAAAAACATAAAACCCACAGATCACTGTTATTTAACAATACCTAAGCTCCTGAATGCTGAATCTTTTTTTGGCGGGAGGCATAGAATGACTCCACACTGAACAAAAATTATTTCCACCGAGAAGTGAATTAATTCTTTATTAAATTTTGCACCTTTGTACAAATAATTGAACACAATAATACAGGAAGTGTGCTTGTCAATTTATAAGAATTAACAATAAAATAATGTCCGATATTGAATACTATTTAGTGGCATTGTGGAAAAAAAAATTGGCTTAAAATTAGCAGCCAACTATTCGAGTAATATGGTATTTCAACCAAATTTAATTTATTGGTATATCTTATTAAAATTTGTTATACATATATTGTGAAGACTCTCATTTATATGAAACTTTATGTAATTTAATGACTTGTGTACACTGTGCGATGCCGTACAGCTGAAGGCATATTAGCTATAAGAATAACTAAATGAACGCACAGCGTAGAGGATTTAAGACTTCGCCTTAAGAGACCAATAATGCTATCAGGGCTAAGAGGTTTTTCATTTATATGCACATTGTTTGGGCGGGCAACGATAACTTTGAGGAAAAAATAATTCATTTATATTTTTCTCTAAATTCCTGCCAATGATTTTGATGAAAATTTGCTAAAGTATATAGAAAAATATGCTTAATAATATGCACTACCGTGCATATTCCTACATTCTCTATAAAAGTTAGCGTCGATTTCACTCCATCCCTTGCCAAGTCATATTGACATGGCGCTGCTGCCCGTATTTAAGTTTGACATTTATCAAAAAATTAAAAATTGATTTTCTCTAAATTCCTACCAATGATTTTGATGAAAGTTGGCTGAAATATAAAGAAAAATATGCTTAATAATATGCACTACCGTGCATATTCCTACATTCTCTAGAAAAGTTAGCGTCGATTTCACTCCACCCCTTGCCACAGATTCCACGCTGGTTCCAAAACCGGTTCCGGTTGTGAACTGGGCGCCACCCTTATCAGTAAGATTTTTGCATCCGAGGCACCCACATACTTGGGACTTTTTCTCAAAAACGGCGCCAATGATTTTGATAAAATTTATGTTATACACTCTTGAAACATGTACAAATGGCCCCATGCACCGTGCATTGCCCTACATTCTCTGTGAAGCCCGTTGTATTGCCAGCAATTACAACTCAATTTTTTTGTCGCATTTTGTATGGGGGAAAACCATAGGTTGGTGGACTGATAAGCGTTTTTCTCAAAAATCCTGCCAATGATTTTCTTCAAACTTGGTGGAGACATAGATGAATATGTGGAGCATAAACTGGCATACCGTGCATATCCCTACATTCTCTGTAAATGGAGCTATGGGGCAAATTGTGAGAAGTCGATTTTTCACATGTATATTTTTTATACCCAGCATAATCAAAACCGCCCAAAAATGAATAAAAACAATAGATTATTGAATTCTTAACAATTTTATAGTTTATTTTGGTCGAAAAAGTTGTTATATAAGGAAATAATCAATAAATAAAAAATTAAAAAGTGTTCCAAAATTCCACCGTTCCGATCGTTGCTAACTCATCGACGCTAATTTGACGAATTTGACGAACCCTCATTTTTAGAAAATGGCTGCAAAAAACAACAACAATAACAAATACATGCAAAATATAATTTTGAAAGCTTATATACACACGAATATTAAATGGAAGATGGAAGACGCGCAAATTTTCATTGGTTGGAATTTATGAGGGAAATTATTCGATAGTGTTGGAATACCATCAACATTCAAACAATGACATTACACAACACTAAGTTATGAATTATTAATTTATGTTAATCTGGTCATACTTGAATTTCTTCTTTTTTTCTTCTTCTTAAAAAGGCCTAAGCTGTAATATGGTGTCGATGTTCCATACGAAAATAATAATCATTAAATATAAAGTCAATCAACAGTGTCGCGGGTCGTGGCCGGCGTACCGATAATTAATAATCGGTTATCAGAATTGGTATTTTAAGTTTGAAGTATTTTTTGCCCTATGGATGTGCGGGCACACCGGGAGTTGTGGCGTCGAGAGCCGTTTCCGGTAGCTTTCTTTTTCTGAATGACGCCAGCCGTGACGGAAACACACTGCGGTAATTTAAGTTAATTAATTGTGAAATTGTTCTAAGTTATGGATTTTTTATAGACTAAAACAGCTCTATTTGTCACTGACAAACCGTTAAAAAGGCAACAGATCGGTTGGCGATCAGGAAGAACAAACAGATAAAACATAAATCAAACATTAAGAGTTATTATTTGCTTATTTTATCTCATTTTCTAATAGGTCATGGGCCCAGTTCATGCCAGTTTAAGAAAATTATAATAATTGCAAATAGTTGTGAAATTAGTCTACGTGCGTGCTTGTGCATTTTTTTTTATATATATAGCAGTGTGTGTATACATATATTCACATAAGCATAATGGAGAATAATAAGAACAATATAAAACCGTTTAATGGCGAGAAATATTCCGTATGGAAATTTCGAGTCAGGGCTTTATTAAGTGAATTAAATATACTTAAAGTGGTGGATGAGGAAATTCCTGTGGAGGTTGACGATAATTGGAAACAGGCAGATCGAAGTGCAAAAAGCGTGATAATTAAGCACTTAGGTGACTCATTCCTAAACTATGCGGCAGGCGACGTTTCGGCGCGTGCAATTTTTCAGAATTTAGGCGCCATATATGAGCGCAGAAGCCTTGCATCGCAGTTAGCTGCACACAAACGCCTAATAACACTCAAACTGTTGAGTGAAATGACGCTTTCGAGTCATTTTATTGTCTTTGACGAAATAGTGAGCGAGTTGTTGGCGGCTGGCGCAAAAATGGAAGAGATGAACAAGGTTGCATATTTGTTGCAGACTATGCCTTCATCTTACAACAGTGTAATAACTGCAATTAAAACTATGTCGGATGACACTCTGTCGTTAGCTTTTGTGAAAAATAAGTTATTAGATTTTGAAATAAAATTAAGGAATGAAAGTACAGATACAAGTAGAAAGGTCATGAGTGCAGTTGGAAAAAGCAATTATAATTTTAATAAAAATAATGGATTTAAAGCTAGAAAAGCACAACACAGAAAAATGTTTAAAGGAAAAGCTAAAAATAATATGAAGTGTCATCATTGTGGCAAAGAGGGGCATTTAAAGAAAAATTGTTACCATTTTATTAGGATTAATAAAAACAAAGCAGATAATAATAATAAAGAAAATAATAATAAAGATAAAAATCAAGCTCAACTTGCAACATCGACACCCGGGTTTGCGTTTATGATGAAGAAAATAATAAACAACACTATAACAAACAATGAACGCGGTTTTATACTCGATTCGAGTGCAACTGATCATTTAATCAATGACGAGTCGCTGTTTGTTGATTCCGTGGTTTTGGAGCAGCCTATTAAAATCGCTGTTGCTAAAGAAGGCGCATATATTTATGCTACAAAGCGTGGGATTGTGCAGCTGCACAATGGAAACAACATTACTCTGGAGGATGTGCTTTATTGTGAGGAGGCAGCAGGAAACCTCATGTCCGTCAAGCGCCTGCAACAGGCTGGGATGACGATTAAGTTCGACAGTGACGGTGTGTCAATTTCAAAAAATGGAGTGATCGTTATTAAAAAGTCAGGTATGTTCAATGATATACCTGTAATTAAATTCCAAGCATACAGCGCAGATGCTACGAATAAAAATAAATACCGACTATGGCATGAGAGGTTAGGCCATATAAGTAATGGAAAATTAATTCAAATAAAGAAAAATAATTTATTTTGTGACAGCAGAAGACTGATTTAGTAGTATCGGATAAAATTTGTGAACATTGTCTAAACGGAAAACAGTCTAGGTTGCCTTTTAAGCAATATAAAAACAAAAGTTATGTAAAACGACCCTTGTTTATAATACATTCTGATGTTTGTGGTCCAATTACTCCAGCAACAATAGATGATAAAAATTATTTTGTAATTTTTATAGATCAATTTACACATTATTGTGTAACCTATTTGTTGAAATACAAATCAGATGTATTCAACGCATTCAAGGATTTTGTAGCAAAGAGCTAAACTCATTTTAATCTCAAGATTGTCAATTTGTATATTGACAACGGTAGAGAGTACCTGTCGAATGAGATGCGTGAGTTCTGCGTATCAAAAGGGTTAAGTTATCATTTATTTGAATGGTGTGTCGGAGCGAATGATTAGGACCATTACAGAAAAAGCTCGTGCCATGGTAAATGGTGCACAGCTAGATAAAAGCTTCTGGGGTGAAGCTGTCCTAACGGCAACATATTATATTTAATAAATAGCACTCCAAGCAAAGCACTTGGTAACAGCACAACCCCATATGAGATGTGGCATAATAGAAAGCCTAATTTAAAGTTTCTAAGAGTGTTTGGTTCAACCGTATATGTACACAATAAAATTAAAAAAGGTAAGTTTGATGAGAAATCGTATAAATCCATATTTATAGGATATGAACCAAATGGACTTAAATTATGGGATGCCATTATAGAAAAGTATATTGTTGCAAGGGACGTTGTTGTAGACGAAACCAATATGGTTAATTCTAGAGCAGTAAAATTTAAAACAGATGTCCTGAAAGAGAGTAAGGAAAGAAGTCGTGAAGAATTCCTGAATGATACTAGGGAATGTGATCAGTTTAATTTCCAGAATGATAGTACGGAAAATGATGAAACAAAATTCCCGAATGATAGAAAGGAATGTGAAAAACTGAATTTTCCGAAAGAAAGTAAGACAAGAAAAACTGATCTCCTGAATGAAAGTAAGGAAATATATATCCCGAATAAGAGTAAGGATTGTAAAACTACTGATCATCCTGTTAGTTGTTTTGACAATAATGAGGGTACAAATGTTCCAAGCAGAAAAAGTGAAAGGCTAAAGACTAAGCCTAAAGTATCATATTTTGATGATGACGATAATAGTTTAAACAAATTTTTTTTTTAAACGCTCATAGAATATTTGATGAAGTCCCAACTTCATTTGAAGAAATAAAACATCGAAACGATAGATCTGATTGGGATCAAGCAATAAGGACAGAGTTGAATGCCCATGAAATTAATAACATCTGGACAGTTGTAAAGAATCCAGTTGATAAAAATATTGTAGATGGTAGATGGGTATTTTCTATTAAATATAATGAACTAGGAATACCAATAAAACACAAAGCTAGATTGGTTGCAAGAGGATTCACTCAAAAATACCAAGTCGATTATGAGGAAACATTTGCTCCCGTTGCCAGAATTGCAAGTTTCAGATTTATATTGTCATTAGCAGTTCAGAATGATATGAAAGTACATCAGATGGATGTAAAAACACCTTTCCTGAACGGAACATTAAATAAGGATATATATATGCAACCTCCTCAAGGTGTATTATGTAATACTGGACATATATGGAAATTGAATAAGGCAATATATGGACTCAAGCAAGCAGCGAGATGCTGGTTTCAAGTATTTGAGCAAACGTTGAAACAATGTGAGTTTGTAAACTCTCCAGTAGATCGATGCATATACATATATTCTCGATAAAGGTGACATCAAAGAAAACATATATGTACTGTTATATGTTGATGATGTAGTAATAGCAACAGGAGACATGGAAAGAATGAATAATTTCAAATTATATTTAAGTAAAAAATTTAGAATGACTGATTTAAATGAGATACGTCATTTTATTGGTATCAGAATAGAAATGCATAAAGAACAATTTATTTGAGCCAGGCTGCATATGTAAAAAGACTTTTGAATAAATATATCATGGATAGTTGTAACTCGGTTAGTACTCCGCTACCAAATAAATTGAATTTTGAGTTACTTAATTCAGATGAAGAATGTAATGCTCCATGTCGTAACCTTATTGGATGTTTAATGTACATTATGTTATGTACACGTCCAGATTTAACTACAGCCGTAAATATCTTGAGTAGATATAGTAGCAAGAATAATGCAGAATTATGGCAATGTCTAAAAAGGGTTGTTAGATATTTGAAGGGAACATTGTTGACATGAAACTCGTTTTTAAAAAGAACACAAGTTTTGAATATAGGTACATTAGTTGGGTTACGTAGATTCTGATTGGGGTAGTAATGAAGTGGATAGAAAAAGTACAACGGGTTTCTTACGACAGAATTCAGTCGCAGCTTCATCAACTGAAGCAGAGTATATGTCTCTATTTGAAGTTGTAAGAGAAGCTTTATGGTTGAAAGCGCTTTTAAGTAGTGTTAATATTAAAGTCAACAAATCAGTTAAAATTTATGAAGACAATCAAGGCTGTATAAGTATTGCAAATAACCCCTCATGTCATAAAAGAGCAAATATTTTGAAATAAAATATCATTTTACAAGAGAACAAGTAGAAAATAATGAAATTTCTCTCGAGTACATATCCACAGACAATCAAGTTGCTGACATCTTCACGAAGCCGTTACCTGCCGGAAGATTTAAGGAGTTGCGAAACAAATTGGGATTACTGCAAGAAGAGTGATACACCTACACCGATGCTGAGAGAATCCATATTGGATTTTAAAATGAATATTGACTTAATTTTTTTTTTTTTGAACAAATGAATTGTTACAATTTTTAAGTTATAATAGTGATCTGATTCAAGTTTTTCTGGGTTTTTCTTGAATCCAAAGAGCGAATGCTAGATCACTGAATAAGTCCCAGAATGGACACGAACCACGAAAGAATACCTCATGGAAATAAGTATATGTGCACAATATTTTTTGTCTGTATCTCGACTAAAACTAACCAAACAATTATTTTTGGTACGCACAATTTTTCTAATTGGACCTACTGCAAGAATGTTTTTGCAAAATTCTTCTTTCGTCACCATTCGCGGTACCGTTATGACCGTTTTGTATGGCATCATACCACTTTTCATAGGAAAGAAGTATATGTGTAATATAACATTAGTCGGTATTTGGCAGCGATCGTGGTCACTTAAATAAGCTTTGGTAAATCTTTTTATTTATTTTAATAATTAAAAACGTAAGTAAACAAAAAAAACACATGGGCAACTAGACATTACCATATTTTTGTTAAATTGAACTGTAGGATGCCACGTGGGACACATTTAAGCGCTGAGGAGCGTGGCTTAATTCTAGGCATGAAAGAAAGTGGGAAAACAATTGCAGAAATTGCTTCCCGAGTGAATCGTCATAGGAACACCATAGCAAACTTTTTCAAAAATTTGACTAATTATGGCAAAATCAAGCGTACTGGCCGCCCGACGAAAATCCAAGAACGCTGTAAACGAGAAATTTGGCGACTTGCTGCCAAAAAGGAGATGTCCTGCAGCGATATTTGCAGCCATCTGAATCTCAACGTATCCAGGAGACGGGTCAACCAAATAATTTCTGAAAATGAAAACATTTCATATGCTTTGCGAGAGCCTGTACCGAAGCTACTACCACGCCACCTTAAGGCCCGTTTGGCGTTTGCCGAAAAATACAAATTTTGGACTCACGAGTTCCGAAATGTAATTTTTTCAGACGAGAAAAAATTTAATTTAGACGGTTTAGATGGAAGCCACAAGTATTGGCGATATAAACGACTACCACGACAAACCCGCCACAAACGCAACTTCGGAGGAGGGTCGTTATTGGTATGGGCTGCCTTTGGATATGCCGGAAAGTCCCGAATATGCTTTATTCCGACTAAAACAAATGCGGAAATGTATATTCAACTTCTTGATATAGAGCTCATTGATTTTTCGGAAAATTTTTATCCAGACGATATGATTTTTCAACAGGACAATGCTCCAACACACACGGCAAACTCTACAAAAGAGTTTTTTTCCTCACGTAATATTAATGTTTTAGAGTGGCCAGCTTTAAGCCCAGATCTTAACCCAATTGAAGACATTTTGGGCATTTTATCGGCCAAGGTTTACAAAAATGGACGTCAATTTGACTCAATAGTGCACCTTAAGGAAGCTGTGGTCGCTGAGTGGGAAAATATTAGCAAATCCACTCTGGAGAAATTGGTAGACTCAATGCACAGTCGCCTAAACAAAGTTATTCAAGTAAAAGGCCATCATATTAATTACTAAACAAAAAAAAATTAGTTGAAATTATTGAAATCGGCTTGAATTTCGCCAAAAATGAAATATGCACATATAATTTTTTCCTATAAAGATTTTTTTTCTTTTGACATTTTTTTGAGTTAAAAAAAAAAAAAATGAATTTTTGTTATTGTTTTTTGTTGCTTTTAATTAGATTTATAAGCTACAAAAAAGTTATTATTTTTCTTTCATTTGAAATATATTTTTTTTCCAAAAATTGTCGTGCACATATACTTATTTCCATGAGGTAGGTTAAATTTTTGAATATTATCATTTACTTTATTATTAATGTAATGTTATTGTTTGAGGAGGGCGTGTTGGAATACCATTAACATTCAAACAATGTCATTACACAACACTAAGTTATGAATTATTAATTTATGTTAATCTGGTCATACTTGAATTTCTTCTTTTGTTCTTCTTCTTAAAAAGGCCTAAGCTGTAACGTGGTGTCGATGTTCCATACGAAAATAATAATCATTAAATATAAAGTCAATCAACAGATAAAACATAAATCAAACATTAAGAGTTATTATTTGCTTATTTTATCTCATTTTCTAATAGATAGAAGTAAATATCGATATTTTACTAATAGACTTACATTTTTAACATTTCAATCGTCAAATGCGATAGAAACTACTCACCAAACTGAGAAAAAGTAAAATTAAAAAAATATATATTTCAGTTTGCTAAAAAAGCTAGAATTCCCGCTGCCCGCTGTTTTCTAATTTTTTTTGCAAACGCATTTCCAAAACAGCCAGATCTGGCTGGAAAAAGCTGAAATGACATCAGTGCTTGTACGCGAGACAGAGATAGATGCGAGCGCGAATAAAAGAAGTTAGAAAAAGCAGAGAGCGGGAGAGCCAACAGCACTGCACATGCAACAACAATGCGTTGGCGAGAGCGGTTTTAAAGCGGTAAAAAGTACAAACGCAAGAGCAAAGAATAACAAAAACAACAACACTGCTGTAAAAAGTTTTGTTGTTTTTCCAAATATTAAGTTCAATGCATTGATTTTGCTTTTGTATAGTTATTTAAACAAAAAGCGCAATGTCAAAAATTTAAATGACAGAATAATTTCAATAGTCAATGCTAAATTAATAGCTGAATTTTTATGCAGGCGCGGTGAGTTTAAAACCGAAATAAAAGAAATTATGCAGGAGCACAGAAAAACACGTCTTTCCACGATGAAGAAAGAAGCGATGAGATTCTAAGCGATTTTTTAACTTCGTTAACGCCAAACGCAAGGTGGCAGTGCATCCGTCCAATTTATGTCTTGAAAGTAGTAAGGCAAACGATGATCAGGCCATTGCCGATATGTTTGCTGATTTTTTCAAAACGACCTATTCCTCCAAAGATCATCGAGCTAACTTTTCATATTCCTATCAGTTAAAAAGTTAACTTTTCATATCCCTATCAGTTAAAAAGGTCTAATTGCGTCTTTAATCCTGTGATCGATGAAGGTTCGCTTTTCAGCGTGCTTACTTTAGTGAAGCCCGTGTACTCACCAGGACCAGATGGGATACCTGGTTGTGTACTCAGGTTTTGCGCTGAGACTTTGATTTCCCCGATTCTTAAGTTATTTACTTTGTCCGTTGATACTTCCACTTTCCCAACCATTTGGAAGGAATCTTTTATTATTCCTTTGCATAAAAAGGGTAATAAATCCGTAGCTTCAAATTATAGGGGTATTTTCAAATTGTCTGCTATTCCGAAGGCATTTGACAAAGTTATAACTTCTCAACTGTAGTTCTATTCTTTCATCTTCTCAACATGGGTTTATGAAACGTAGATCTACTACCACTAACCTTTTAGAGTGTACTTCTTTAGCGATCAAAGGATTCAGGAATGCATTGCAAACTGATGTCATTTATACTGACTTCAGTAAGGCTTTTGATTCTGTCAATCATACACTGCTTTCGTTCAAGCTGAACGAACTTGGGATTCCAAACCTTTCACATAATTTGATTTCTCAATATCTTAATAACCGTACACAAAAAGTTTTGCCACAAGATAGCCATCTAGGACCATTGCTTTTTACGCTTTTCATTAATGACCTTCCGTCAGCTGTAACTCAATCTCGCGTGCTTATGGGCGCTGATGATGTTAAACTTTGTATTAGTTTTAAAGACTTAAGCTCTCCACGTCTGCTTCAAGTCGATCTTAATAACTTTCAAACTTGGTGTGAAATTAACTTATTAAACCTTAATGTTTCAAAATGTAATGTCATGTCATTTCATAGATCCTCTTTCCAATTAGTGGTGTATTATTTCAATAATACCCCACTTGGACGTTTGAACGAGATTAATGATTTGGGTGTACTCATGGACCACAAATTAAATTTTACTCGTCATATTAATATAACTGTCAATAAAGCCATGAGTGTTCTTAGTTTCATTAAGCGTCCTTACACAATCAAAACTCTATTTCACTGGTCCGCCCCATTTTGGAGTATGGATCATGTGTTTGGTCTCCACAATATGGATCACACCAAATTAAAATTGAATCTGTTCAAAAACAGTTTTTAATTTTTGCTCTTCGTGGTTTAAACTGGGATCGAAATGTTAACTTGCTCTCCTATTCTAAAAGACTTCTTTTAATTAACCTTCCCTCCTTACTTAATCGTAGAGTAATGCTTGGTACTTTGTTTATCCACAAGCTTTTGAATGGACAAATGGACTGTCCTAATTTACTCAATCAGGTCAATCTATCTGTACCTTGTAGACTAACCCGAAATTATGTCCCTTTAACTTTAACACGCTGTACTTCCAACTATTTTTTGCATGAACCTTTTCGAGTTCTCTGTTCCGATTACAACCGCCTTTATTCTGTAATCGGATCAGAGTTCTCTATATACATATATTCTAAAAACTACTATTTTAAGTTATCAATCTAGTAGTTAGTCTTAATTATTATTTTAGTTGTCGTCCGTTGTCCACGCGACTTCGTTTTTGCATGCTGTCTGATAGGGTTCGCGTGTAACAGGCTTTGTCCTGTTGTGGCTTGGACCACTTGAACGTACTGCGCATTGTACGCGTCAACGTCCAGAAGAAGTTCCATTGGGAGGGGAAATGTCCTAGTTGGTAACATTTTGTTGTTATTTCAAGGAGAAACAGAACTCCATTGGGTTTCAGGGCTTTGATTGATAGGACGTCTATAGCATCGTATCCGGGGGATTTTGTTGTCTTAAGTTTCCCGATCTCATAGACTAATTCATCAGTTTTCACATTGACTATGGGAAAGTACAACTGGTGGGTGCTTCCAGGAATTCCGCAGTTTCTTCCTCCTCATGTGGTTGGCATGTGGAAAGTCTCGTAGAGTTCGGCGAAGGTAGCCAGGTTGTGTTGGGGGTCGCCAGGCTCTACATTCTCCAGGTAGGATTGCAGGGATTGCTTTCTGAGCTTTTTCAATAAGTCCTTCAGTGTTTTGGCAGTGGTTTGGACAATGTTTTATCTTTTATGTTTCTTGTATTGTGCCATGTGCGACGGATACGTCTCTTCTCAGCAGCCAAAGCAGACACCTTGGACGACCATAGATGAATATTCCTGTTAAGGACGCTGCTATTACTGGAACTCCTAGTGGGAGTTGTGGCATGTCCAAGACGTCGGGATCTTATTGGTATCTGCGGGCCAATATGTTGGCTCTCCAGATGAATGAAAGGTGAGGCCGCTGTCAGTTATACATTTATAGAGTGCTCTACCTTTGGGATTGCAGATTCGTGAGCCCCAACATATATGTTTGGCATTAAAGTCTCCTCCAGCCAAGAAGCGAGTACCGAGACTGTTGAATAAGCTACAGAACATAGCATCTCCAACTAGATGCCTAGGTGGGCAGTAGACAGCTGCGATTGTTGTGTCACCGGTCGGGATAATGACTCTGATCTTGGAGCAGTGGGCCCATGACTCTTGGAATGCCGGGAGTTCAATGTAGTTGATTTCAGACTTGATGATGATAGCAGCTCCGCCTCGAGCTGTACCGTTGGGGTGGTTGACAGAGACGACATCATAGCCGCTGATGGTGAAAAATGATTGAGTAGTGAAATGTGTTTCTGTTACAAGAAGGATGTCAATATGTTGTGTTTTTAAAAAGTGTTCAACTTCTGGCCTGCTCTTTCACAGACCGTTCGCATTCCAAAGAGCAATATGTAGATTTAATTGCATCTTTGGATCATGATTGACGTAAGGAGATTTGTCATAGCAGCGAATCGATCCATAATTTTCTCCATCAGAGCTCCAAGTCAGTCCAACCTAGAGCTCCTTGTTATTACTAGCTGGTTCCAAGTTGATAAAAAACATTGCTAATGGCTTTTTGGTGCTACGACTGATGGGGTTTTTAATGTCAAGTCCCCTGACATTATAGCTATTGGAACCCAGGGCTTTTTTAATGTCCAGGGGAGTAGTGCTGTGGTGTAGACCTTTGACCACGATTCTGTATGCACGCTCGTCTTTGGGTTGGAACGTCTGGTATACAATATCATTTTCGTTAAGATAGCTTTCAAAGTCGAAAAGCTCTCCTTGTCCTGCAGATTTATTCTGACGTGACCATCTCTGTCGGATTTATAATTAAAATTGTCTGCATTTATAACAGATGCAACGTTGGAAATCAGCCTTTTAATGTCTACAAGGTGGCTTTATTTTACGCTCTTTAACAGTTGGTGGAACTACTTCAGCAGTCATTGGAGAAACATTTTTACTGTCGCTGTCATCAGATAGAATGGCAAACATGTTAGTTTTTATGTTCTTTAATGACGACGAAGTGGTAGGCTGATTGGTTTTACGCAATGGGGTTTTCCGTTTAAGTTTCCCTGGCTCGGAAGAGGAACTGGAGTCTTCATCAGAATTTCGATCGCCCTCGGTGGACTTTGATGACAGTTTTTTAGCCTTAGCCTGCTTGGCTGTAGGAATTTCATTACTTATGTTTCCTGATGGCTTCAGTTGCCACTTTGGTTAAGTTTTCTCGGGTAATACCATATTACTGCTTGTAAAGGCCGGCGCCGCCAAAGAGTATGTGACGCTTTTTGCGCCTTTTTTGCAGCCCACATGTATGCAACACTTTTTTAAATATATTCACACCCTAAAAGAGTGCTACAGATTTAATGTTTTTCCTGATTGGCTGGCCAATCAGTACTGAACAACTGTTTCTGTTGCCCAAAGTCACCAGATAATCCAGCTCTTAGGAACTTTTTATTGCTGTCTTTATTTTGTTTTTTACTTCTACATTTCTTTAACGTTATAATAGTTACGCACACTATTATTCTCCGCAAACACGTCCGACACGTTAGGCAGATTGATCTCGACTGAATTAGTCTTTTGATTACAAAACTCATATTTTTTTGTTAATTAATTAACTGGGAATAAATAAATAATAATACGATGTTGGTTTTACACAATAAAGTTTTATAAATAATTAATTTATTCTGAATTGAGCTTAAGGAAGGTTTCTGGTTTGTAGACCTCAGGTCTTTTTTCAAAAATTTTTTTTTGTGAAAACTATTATAGATATTGAGTTTAAACAATTTGAATATTTTTTTTTTATACGTTTTTTTTTTATTTTGTTGGATCTCTTATTTAACTTTATAAGACTAATAACAATTTTCTAGTTTTATCTTAAACTAATACGTAATCTAGCATTTGAAGGATGCTACATTGATCTATGGCCCTGATTATTAGTTAGAGGGTTGGAAGGTTTTTTCTTTGGAGACGAGTTCTATCACATACTCGGTTTAATGATTGGGCGACGGATGCGCCTGCAGTTTGTCGGTGTACTTTAGCTGTTGTACCTTTATTTCGGTTGTTACACTGTTAGATCTTTCTGTACGTGTTCGTTTCGGATATACCAAGGTACTCCCGTGATAGTTCTGAGAACCTTAGATTGCGCCCTTTGTATGGTTTCGATATTGCTCTTACTGGAGTTTCCCCACAGTGCAGAGCGGTACATCCATATGGGTTTTAGCACCGAGTTATAGAGAAGAACTTTGAACCCTAAACATAGGGGAGATCGTGCATTGATAAGCCAATGTAGTCCGGTTGCTTTAAGCTTTAGCTGCTTTTTCTTGGCTTCGATGTGCCTACGCCAAGTTAATCTTCTATCCAGGTGAACTCCAAGATACACAACATCGTCGGATTGAGGCACTGGCACGTTGTTCAGTGTCAATGATGGGCTGGTTCGTCTGTTAAGGGGAAACGTTACGTGCTTGCATTTCTGTTTATTTACACTGATGCGCCAATCTGCTAGCCACTTTTCAACCTCCTTTAAATGGGTTGCCAGTTGCTCAGCAGCTTTGGTCGGGCATTTGGAGCGGCTAAGGATGGCCGTGTCATCAACGAAAGTAGATGTGGTAAGCGGAGGGCTTGTTGGTATGTCCGCTGTATACAGAAGATACAGAGTTGGACCTAGCACGCTGCCAGAGGTAAAGCTATTACATCGTACGGCGAATTTTCTGTTGGAAAGATATGATGCCATTAGCCTGTGTGTGTATTTTGGGAGCGTCGCTTTTATTTTGTATATTAGGCCATTCAGCCAGACTCGATCGAAGGCTTGGGCGACATCAAAAAAAATTGCTGTGCAATATTCGTTTTGCTCGAATGCTGTGCGGATCTCTGAGGTGATACGGTTGACTTGCTCAATCGTGCCATGCTTTCCAAGAAAGCCAAACTGATGAGGTGGTCACGAACTATACAATACAAAGATGGGACAAACGTAAGATTTTTTGATGGCAAACACTAGCCTAACCATGGAACCCCAGAGACCTTCGGCAAAAAGCCGAACGTTCGTACGCTCAATGAGAGCAAGTTCTGTCAATGTATGTGTGCACTAGCCGGTACATGGGCAGGCATCGTAGTGTGTGTGTGACGTGAAGTTTTACAACTTTTTAATTTTCGACAAAACAGCGACAATATGAAGTGAATATACCCCTGTGGAAAGGATATCAATCAATCTTTGCATTCAATTGCAAAGTGTCACGGTGGCTGTGACGATAGAGTGTTCGAGTGACGAATCGAATCACCATTGGTTCGATTCCCAGTCCAAACTCTTCCATACAACAATGTTTCTATTTTCAATAATGAATTGATTTCTTTTTGTCTTCTACTGTTTTATAATAATTAAACATTATTAGTTTTTTTATTGCCGGCTCTTTAGATCAGAGCTGGACTGGTAATTCGTCCCTTAAATAATAACTTAAAACTCCAAAATATTCATATTGTCGCTGTTTTGTCGAAAATTAAAAATTTGTGTCGAGCGAGCAATTGAAGTGCGGTGTTGTAAAACTTCACGTCACACACACACTACGATGCCTGCCCATGTACCGGCTAGTGCACACATACATTGACAGAACTTGCTCTCACTTGCTCTCATTGAGCGTACGAATGTTCGGCTTTTTGCCGAAGGTCTCTGGGGTTCCATGGTTAGGCTAGTGTTTGCAATCAAAAAATCTTACGTTTGTCCCATCTATGTATTGTATAGTTAGTGATAGTATGATAGAAATGAAGCAAGCAAGTCGTCTCTGCCGACGATGGGTATACCCTGTACCAACATTAAAAATAAAACCTTCGAAGTAGCTATCAATTTCATACAAAATTTTCCTTTACATGCAGCTAAAGCGAACGCATGCTATCTCGCTCTTTCTTATCTGCCAATGCCGCCTTGGCATTTCAGTACAAAACGGATATAGGCATATGTCCGATGTTTATTGTCCGATTTCGACATAATACAATATCTTAAATACAGCTCTAGTTATTCGTTTACCCGAATGTGTACACACTAGACGCATGTTCACACCAAATTTGGTGGCTCTAGCTCTTATAGTCTCCGAGATCTAGGTGTTCATACGGACGGACAGACGGACGGACAGACGAACATGGCTCAATCGACTCGGCTAGTGATGCTGATCAAGAATATATATACTTTATGGGGTCAGAAATGTATATTTCTGCCTGTTACATACATTTTAGCGACTATAATATACCCTTTTACCCTATGGGTACAGGGTATAAAAACTAATGGCAGCATTCATATCAATACAGAAGTACAGATAAGACCAGTCTGTTATAATAATTAGTTCATTGAGCTTGAAAAAGTTAGTTTTACGAAAGCATCGGGTACGTGATGTCCGATTTGGTAAAAGAAGTTGGTAACCGAAAAGGCAGTTACAAAGTTGAGCGGAAACTGACCTCAGGGTCGACTAAGGGAACATTACTCGAAACAGTACAGTTAGAAGAATCTAACATAAATATTTATTTATTTTATAAAATTAGCTATAATACATTAAAATTAACAATAATATAATTAATTGTTAGGAGGGGAAGCGCTAGCGTCGAGGCCTTCGGCTCTAAGATATATAGAATTGACTTAAATATGTTCAAGTAAATTACAATGTTTGAGGAAGTTATAAATTCTGTTAATATTGTCTTTAGATATAATGGAAATGTGGGTTGAGGGAAGAGTGTATGGGAAACGGATCTTCCCGATACTCTCTATTTGTTGGCAGTAGTCTAGGATGTGGAACACCGATGTGCTTTGACCGCAAAGGTGACAGGGGGATTTAGTGTCCCCGGTGAGCAGATGGGAATGCGTAATAGTGGAGTGACCAATACGGAGACGGACAAAAATCCGACTTTTGCTTCTGTGGCAACTATCGTAATACTGGGGTATTTCCATATTTGGATTAAAAGTCTTATAATAGTGCTGAAACGATGCCCAGTTGCTTGTTTTGAGGGTGGAGTGGTGTCGTTGAACAGCTTTTTTTAAGTCCATGTATAGCATGGTATGACAGTAAAGGTGGGAGATTTTCCGACCATTTTTGCAGCGGCATCTGCCAATTCATTCCCAATAATACCTTTGCGGCTGGGTACCCAAAATATTTGAAGTTTAGCTGGAGCTTTTATAAGGGCATCCCTTATTTGGCAAATTGTGGTATAAGTGTTGCTTGTGTTTTGTATCGCTAACACTGTTGATGGGCTGTCGGTGCAAATCACATATTTCCCGGATTTTCTATTTGCATGGTTAATTGCTTTGACAATTGCTGTAGCTTCGGCAGAAAATATAGAAGAATATTCCGGAAGCCATCCAGATGCTACAATTACTCCCTCTTGGTTGACGCAGGCGAAAGCTGTGATATGTTGCGTTTTTGTTCCATCAGTGTAAAGCCAAGACCGGTTTTTGAAGGGAGGTTTGGCTGATTCTTCGGCAAATAATCTTTGAAAAGTTTGGCTGCTGGTGTTGTTTATGGAGAATTGTAGAAGTGTAGTGTTGATGGAGGACGGCCTAAGTAGCCATGGAGGTATTGTAGCCTTCCTGGAGATTTTTGGTGGTTGGTTAAGTTCCTTCGAAAGTAAGGCACATCTGCGTATGGTAGAGAGGTGTTAATACCGTGTTTTTTGTGTCAAGGCTTTGCGCATGCTATTTTGCAGGAGTAAATTTGGTGTGCAAAATAGTTTTGGGATGAGGTTACCCGTAGTTTCTGTGATTTTGTCTTCAATAGAAGGTAACCCTGCTTCTGCGAGTATACACTTTATGGGTGATGTTGGAAAAGCATTGATTCTACGTCAAGCTACAGTGTGATAGGCTGGTTTAGGAAGCCTTAGATGAGTTTTAGCGCACCATCCGAAGATTGGAAGCCCGTATTCAATTTTAGAGAGTATCAAGGACCTGGTGACATTAATTAGGCTGTTGATATTTATTAAGGAATGCTTAGAGGTTAAGTATTTAATAACATTTAGTTTTTTTTTTTCAAGTGTTTCTCTTAGATATAAACAGTGTTTTTTAAAAGTAATTTTTTTATCAAAGAATATTACAAGTATCATAAGGGCCTCGACGCATTCTATGTTAAAGGTATGAAAGTTAAGGCAGGGATATATACAGCGAATTTTTTTTACAGATATGTAGGAGAGAGGGTTGCACCAGCTCCCAAACCCCATTGATAAATATCATTTAGGATGTTGTGGAAAACATTATTAAGTTCACCTAAATCTCTTATTTTACTGACAATAATTGCATCGTCTGCGTATATAAATAATTTTATGTGCTTTTGATCTAATACTTTTTTGTTAATTTCTTCAAATGCAATTATAAACAAAACTACTGACAGTGGCGACCCCTGGGGTATCCCGTTGTGGAGTTTGTGGTATGCTAAATAAACATTGTTGATTTTAGCCCGAAATGAGCGCCGGTTCATAAAAGCCTTCACTATTGTGAAGACCTTTACACCCACCCCACCCACAAGCCGTTGAAGAACAGTATGAACTCCAACGCGATCAAACGCTTTTTCGAAATCTGTGACCAGTATGGTAACATGATTTTTACTCAAAAGGGCGTCCGACACGTAGTGGTGGAGCTCCAGCAAGGAGTCCATAGTACTGTGTTTGAGCTTAAAGCCTACCTGATTTGGACTTATAAAGTTGTTTTTTGTAATATACCACATATGTAAGTCTCCGAGCTATCATCTTCTCAAATATTTTGCTTAAACATGAGAGCAGCGAGATTGGTCGAAAGCTGCTGATTTCACCGGAAGGTTTGTTGGGCTTAGGTATTGGCAGAGCAGTCGCTGATTTCCATACATGATGATAGTTTCCATCGTTAAAGATACAATTGTAAACCCCAAGAAGCTTTGACTTCCCAGAGGATGGGAGGTGTTTAATCATTGGATATGAGATACGGTCGAGCCCTGGAGTCTTTCCCTTAGCTGTTTGCAACGCGGTTTCAAGTTCCAGTTCCGTAAATTTCAATTCGATTTGTTTAGCTATTATTGAAATACTAGTAGGGTTGTATATAAAGTCGAGAAAAAAATTTTTGTTTTGAATGTACGGAATATCAAAATTACTATCTTGTGAATATGCAGACCAATTTTTAGCAAATTCATTTGCAACATCAGAAGGTGAGGTCAATAACTGGTTTTGGGTTTTAATGAATTTTATTTTAGGAGGAGGGACTCCCGTAAGAGATTTTATATCGGACCAAATTTGTTTCGTGGAAGATGGTGTGTAATATTGGAAGTAAACTCCATAACATATTTTCGCTTAGCTGCTTTAACCGACCGTTTAAAACTGGCATTGGCTTTTTTATAGGCTAACAAATTGGAATCAGACATTTTATATTTAAATAACTGCCACATATGTTGTTTTGTATCCCGAAGCCCCTGAAGGATATTATTCCACCAGCAAATTTTTTTTTTAAATGTATGTGGTTTAGTTTGTGGTATTGCGATATTAGCGACCATTCTGATGGCTTTTGTTAATTGAGCAACTTGCAATTGTATGTTGGAGTGGGGGCCCAATGACAATGTCGATCACAAGATAAGGCAAAAATGTCCCAATTTGCTAGGTCGGTTTTATATTTAGGGCAGAATTTAGTGTTTTGGGAATGGGCCTGTCGGAGAATGTTGGTAATAATTGGAAAATGATCACTGTCGTGCAGGTCATCTACCACTGACCATTTACAGAAAGGGTAGAGCGAAGGAGAGATAAATGTCAGATCAATATGGGTGAATGTTTTATGTGTTGAAAGGTGAGTTAACGAGCCGTCATTTAATAGTGCCATATCAGCTAGCGATAAAGCTCCTTCAATTTTTTTGCCTCTGGCGTTCGTACAGCTGGATCCCCAGGCAAAGCTCCAGGCATTAAAATCCCCTACTAGCAAGATTGGGGGGTTTATCCAATTAAAAATTCCGCGTAGTTGGCTGGTAGAAATGGGTTGATTAGGTGGGATATATGAATTGACAATTGTTAACTTTATATCCAGGTCTAAACGAATGGCTAAGTGTAAAATATTAGAGTTAACCGAATTCGGGATAAGCGAGTGGGGTAGGTGTCGCCGAACAAGGATCCCTACACCTTGCTTTGCTGCTAAATTGGAAGCAAGATTGGTAAAATATCCAATATATTGCTTTGGCCAAATTGTGTTCTGGGCATTGTGGGTAGGTGCGTTTCCTGAAGACATATAATGTCTGGTCGATATTTATTAATTAGAATGCTAAGTTCATCATAGTTATTAAAGTATCCTTTCAAGTTCCACTGAACAATCTTAAGATTCATAAGATGCAATAGTTCGGAATAAGGCTACAGGAATAAAGATTATAATCTTTTATTGGGACATTGTTGGATGAAGGAGTTATGATGCTTTGTTTTGTTTTTACTTTTGTGTCTTTTAAGGTGTTGTTTGTTGCAGCGACTTTAGCGTAGCTGTTAGGGTTTTGAGGTTGAGGCAATGAGGATTTATAAAGATTAAGCGCTTCTCGCATTGTGCATTTTTTTGTGGTTTTTATTTTTAGTATTTCTTTTTGGCGCTTAAAGGCATTGCATTGCTGGATGGCTTTCGCCGCAATTGACACATTTTTAAAAGCATGTACCGGAATGAGGGGGGAGGCCGCAGTTAATGCATGCTGCTTCGTTTTTGCAGTGTTTTTGTGTGTGACCGAGTTTCTGGCAAGATTTGCAGCGCATGGGGTTGGGAAAGTATTCCGAAATTATAACTGAGTGCCAGCAGATGTCAATCTTTGTTGGTAGGTAGAATAGATCGAAGGTTAAAAGGACAACACCGCTGGGCTTAGAGACACCTTCAGTTTGCTTTAAGAATTTATAAACCGATGTGACTTTTTGAGAGCTTAGCTCTTTAACAATTTCTTCCTCCGGAATGTTATTTCCTTTAACTGAATTCAGAGCACCATGAAGTTTGCATTCTATTTGCCACAAGCCGGAGAGTACAGAGGTTTTGATAAACTTGTTTGCATCTTCGTCAGAGGGTACTAGTAGAAGTAGACTGTTGTCTTTAAAGTTGGAGATTGAAATTATATTTTTATAAATCAATTTGAGTGCTCTGTGCACAGCAAAACATGATTATTCAGTAATTGGTTTTTCACTTTCTATGGCATATAGAACTATGTATTTGGGATTACGTCCATTTGTGTTTGGGAGTTCGGGAAACTCAAGGGGTTTTTTTTGTGGCTGTCGCCGTTTTTTAAACGGGGGGCTATCGGACAGAAAACTGAACCGACTCCCCTCCGCGTTGGGTGGCCCGGGGGCCATGGTGATACCTAAAGTCTTACGACTTTAACTAAAGAAAAAAAAATTAACCACGTGCAGAAACACACAAAAAGTACCGGTTGAATATTTGTTTTGCTCACAAAGCGAAAGAGAACAAAGGAAGATATAGAAGAACGTTGAATTAGCTACTGACGTCTGCTCGCGATGAGTGTTAGTCGGCGACTGTCTAACATAAATATAAGATCTATCACTGGATTAACTTGGGTTAAGGATAACTCAAGGAAAACGTCAGGTAGGTTTAAATCTCCCAGAACGATAAATATGTTTGCATCCAAAAGGAGTATAGAAACAAAGCGAATAGCTTCTAAGTGGCTAGCATATACCGTCATGTCTGAATTTGGTGGAATATACGAGCAAGTTAGAAAGACAGAATATGATTTTAAACAAATTTTGACACTAACAAATTCAATGTCAAGAACAGTAGGTGGCAGAACTATTTCTGAAGGAAGAGATGAAGTTACGGCAATCAAAACTCCACCACCATTTTTGGAGATTCGATTGCATCTATAGGTTGAAAATATTGTGGGAAAAACCGAAGCATCAAAAATATCTGGCTTTAACCACGTTTTTGTAAAGACCAAGATATGAAAGTCAAAAGATTGACTAAAGATTGAAAAAAGCTTAGAAAATTTAGATTTTAGTCCTCTAACATTCTGATAGGCCAGAATAAGGGACGAAATTAGTTTTTTGACCCGCCAGCTACTGACGAGCCAGAGGGTATGGAAGGTTCAGTTGTGTTAGGTAGGCGAATCGGAGGCCGATTTCTCTTTTTCTAAGCCGTATACTCCTTTAATACTAAATGTTCCGGCCAAAAATCTTTGTGACAAATTTGGTCAAAGACATTTGGTGGGACACTGATTTTAAATGACGAGATGTCACGGGTATATGAAAACCTAAACTTTTCCACCACAATGTTTGGCGCCACGACTTTTGCCCGGATATGGGCTATGACATCATGTGATGAAGTATTGGGGTCGAGCCGCGAAACAAAGATTTGCTTTTTTGGTGGAATGGCTACAAGAGATCTCAATGCGCCAGTCGCAACCGCAGCAACAGCATTTTGCGCTGGAACTGCTGAGGCACATGACGCTTTGAGAGCTCTTCGTGTTAAAATTTTATTGGGAATATCCCTGGGAGAGGATATTCGCCCGGACACATATGAAACTACAACCGATATCGAGTCAGCTTGCGGGGCACTGCTACCAGGGGAAATGTCAATCGTCCCGGCAACTGCAGATACTGTTGGACTCCTAAATGATATCAGTTGCTGAGCATTTGGAGTTAATGGGTCATTCAACGATGCCGGAGCCGGAAGAAGCAGAGATGCCGGCGGATCGGGAGAGAAATTTCGAGGGATATCTTCTTCCGCTTCGGTGACTTGTTTAATAGTTTATAACTATTTAAATGAGTTTCCAGAGACGAAAACTCATTACGAAATTTCAGAAAACCAGCCGACAGGGATTTAAATCCCTCTCTCGTCCGCCGCATAAATAGACGTATATCCATTTCTACGTCCCGGCACGCTCCACAACTCCATTTTAGGCCCCCACCGTTTCCAATATGTACTACCCTTTACTTTGGCTGTGTAACCAGCGCATTTAACATGCTTAATGTTATCGCACAGCCAGCACAAAAGATAGTCATCTTGGATTTTTTGGGGATGAGGGCTATACGCACCAAGAAATAACACAAGTGTTAAAGTTTAATATACACAAGAAAAAAAACTGAAGAGACAGAAGTTAAGAGAGTTAGTAAACACACAACAACAAAGACGGGCACAATCGCGAGAGCAACGGTCGCGATCGCGTTCAATGTAAAAACGCGAGAGCAAGCACCACACAAAAACAACATTAATGTGTACGCGAGAGCGCGAATGCAAGTAAAACAGGGGCGGATCCAGAGGCTAATTTTGGGGGGGGGGAACTCAATATGAAAAAAATGAAAAAAAATGTCAAAATTTTTAGTTAATTCAATTTATTTAATCAATTTTATACGATGTTTGACCATTTTAGAAAATATTTCTAAAACTTCTTTCGATGTCGTAGTTTACATGGAGAAGAGCCAGCTCATTCAGTCTCTCTTGCAGCATCGTAGTCCTCAACCAAGTTTTGATACGGCGCAAAGAGGAAAATATCTCTTAGCACTTGCGTTGGTTGCTGGCAATGTAAACAAAATATGAAACAGTGTGTGGATAATCGGAAAGATGTACTTGTCACACTTTTGTAGTATATCGAATGTAGGTGCCAACTCAATTCACTAATAAGCTAGTTGTCAAAATGTCATTTTTGAAAATCAAAAATGTTGAATCATTTCATAAATCTTAAAAAAATGTGTATAAATTGGAATAGTATTGTTACCGCCAATGTTTGAATTTAATAGAAACTGCAATTACCTGCCTTGCCTAACACCTGGAGACGCGTTGAAAAAGAGGAAGGAAAAATACAAAGTTTTTTAAGCTTGCGCATTTCATTAATAATAATAAACCAACCATTTGTTAAAATGGTTAAAATAAATAAAATAAAGTGATTTGCTATAGAAAATTGTCGAACCTGTAACTCTCTTTCAACAAGTATTGTGCAGTGAATATGATTGAAATTTCTTAAGAACTTTCCAATTTGTCATGCATCAAAATTAAGATATGTATTTTGCGAATAAATTAAATTTCATAAAACTTTAAACTTTACACCGAGTTCGAGAGTATCATCAATTCTCACAACTTTCTGTGTGATTTAAATAAATTACGTAATATGAATTCGAAGAAGATAATATTGTTTTATAGAATATAATCAAGCCTTAAAGGTGAAGTTGATTTTATTCTAATACAATTATGATGAATTTAAAAAAATTTTTTTTAATAGGGGTATGTGACATTACAAAATTGCAGAACCTGAATGAATCGAAATTTTTTTTTTACATGGAATTTCATAAATAGGGTACATTTCATGTAATTTATTCAATGTCAATGAAACTTGCGAAGGTTCCATAGAGTTTCAAACAATTCAAGTTAAATCATAACATATTTTCGAAAGTTCGTCAAATTTAGTGCAAAAATGAACTAAAGACAAATGAAGTTTTCAAAATTCTAGTACGGTTTGTCGTATAAAAATTTCTTAATTGCAAAACTTAAGTTCCACGTAAATATTAAAGAACTTATTTACATTTGTTGATAATTTATACCTTTTCTCATCTTTGTTCCTCGAAATTTTATAAAGAGTTGAGAAGTTCCGCTAGTGAAAAACACACTTAATATTTTCAAAACTTGATCATTTTCCGAGATTAAATATTCTTATTTGAAGCCCAATGAATTGTATGGAATGTGCTTACCCATCAAATTTTCCTCTTCTGTGTCATCTTCATGTCGTCATTTAGTATTTCTACGGCTTTGACCATGTTTCTCCCATTATCAGAGGTAACACTGTTTGCATTCATTTCATTTTCATTAATAACAAACATATTAAAAATAAAGTGAAATTAAATGTTCACCTAAATATTTGATCAACTGTTATGCCACATTCGTCAATAATTTCTAAAATCTACAATTTCCTTATATCCCTCACTGTCTAAGAACATAAATGGTTTTCCGCCAGTTGTCACAATTTTAATAATTGAATTTACAATAATTTCTTCGCTTGTTTCATATGTAATTTTCTTCTTCTTTATTACTTTAATTTTATTCTCCTCTTCCGTGTCCAGTGTTGCCAATTTTTTTTCGACCAAAAGTAGCTAGATTTAAACAAAAAAGTAGCAAAAGCAGCTAATGTTTTTTAAAAAGTAACTGAAAAAGTAGCTAAATAAGTTTCGTTCAATATACATGTTTTTTTTAATCTAGATTTATTATGAGCTCGCCTATGGCCACAAAATCGTTATTTATAATTAAATTTCTGTTGTTGATATCATGTTTAAGTACTTTTTGGGTACTTCAAAATCAAAGCAGCATTTTTGATGTCGATGCAAACTATTTCTGTATTGGAATAAAGAATTCTTATGAGATATATTCAAATATTATTACGTACAGTCAGGCCTCGATTATCCGTGATGGTCGGGACCAGAAACATTACGGATAATCGATTTTTATGGTTGATTGTTTATACAGTTTTTCTAATATTCTTATTATTTTACAAGTAAACATTAATTTAAGAAGTGTATGCACATTTTTAAATTAATTAAGTATGTATACATTTAATTTTCTACTGAAAACATGAGGCAGACAAGTATACAACTTCTTAAAAAAAAGTATAAAAATGCCATCACGAATATTAGAGGTAATCACGGTTAATAGAAGCAAATAATTTGAAAACATTGCAAACCAAAAACAATAAACTGATCTTTGGCCATTACGGTTAATCGGGGTTACCTCTTAACCGGATAACGAATCAGGGGCGGATCCAGGAGCAAATTTTGGGGGGGAAACTCACTATTCAAAAGTGTCAATGAGTTAAAGTGCTTCATTGAAAAACATTGTATTCTTCGTGTTAGAAACCTTTTTTTTTGGGGGGGGGGGGGGGGGGGTGGGGGTGGGGTAACTCTCCCCCAGTTCCCCCCCTTGGATCCGCCACTGTATATCGTTATTATATACCCTAGATATACATACAATGGAATTTAACACATTGGAACTCATTCGGTTTCTGAACAGCCTTTCCGCATTGGACCAGGGCAGTAAAAACAATTAAATTGCGAACTCGACCAGCGATTGGAATGAATTATAAAGACACGTGTCTTTGTACATAATTAAGCACCTCGGCCCAAAAATTTTCCGAGTCGCTTATGTTCTCCTATTTCAAAAATTGGATTTTAAGATATTCCAAATCCTCAATATTACGAACGTGGAAATGGACTGTCACATCACTGGCATAGAGACTCTATAATATCATCATACAGTGTGAAAAAAATCACATAAAAAAAGTAGCTAGATTAGTAGCTGATAGCTGTTTTAAAAATTTGGTAGCTAGGGGGACTGAAAAGTAGCTAGATCTAGCTACCAAGTAGCTAAATTGGCAACACTGTCCGTGTCGTACTCTCTAATTATTTCACCATGTTTAACATGCAAATGGCGCTTCAAATTTGTTGAGGGATTGCCTGATAATTTCACTCCGCACGCCTTACACACTGATTTATGTGTCACTGAATTAAAGTTAAATGCAGCAAGCAAGTCGTCCCTGCCGACATTGAGTATACCCTGTACCAACTAGTTATATTAAATCAAGATCGGCATCAACATAATTTAAAATTTCTTTTGACATGCAGCAACAGCTACTGCATGCTATCTCGCTCTCTCTTGCCAGCCAATGTCGATGTTTATTGTCCGATTTGAACGAAATTTGGTCAGTTAGTGCAGTTTGACTATGTAATTAGGTCTACCAATCCTAATCTAAGAATCCTATATCTTTAATACAGCTCTAGTAAGTTCATTTTAAAATTTCCTTTTTTTAGTTGCGGGGGCGGAAATGGTCGTGGCTAAAATTTAGAACAAACTTGATCTGCCTAGGCATAAGACGGATGTTCACACCAAATTTATAGTTTCGGAGATCAAGGTGTTCATACATATGTATGTCTCAATCGACTCGGCTGCTGATGCTGATCAAGAATATATATGCTTCCATCTGCCTGTTACATAGATTTTAGCGACAGGGTATAAAAATTGATGCATTTTTTTATACCCTTGCAAGGGTATATTAATTTTGGTCAAAAGTTTGCAACGCATAGAAGGAAGCGTTTCCGACTATATAAAGTATATATATTCTTGATCAGCACGACGAGCTGAGTTGATATAGCCATGTCCGTCTGTCCGTCTGTCCGTCTGTCCGTCTGTCTGGATCAACAGCTTCTCCTCCGAGACCCTTAAAGCTACAGAGCTGAAATTTTGCACCCAGGCTTCTTTTTGCTGCAGGCATTGTATATCTCGGAATCATCCCGATCGGATGACTATATCATATAGCTCCCATAGGAACGATCGGTCAAGAATAGAATTACACTTCAATAACTTTGTTGTTTTTCAATCAATTGTTACGAAATTTGGTGTTCATAAGTTTAATATACCTTCAAACAAATCCACCAAGTTTTATCAGAATCGGTTGACTATATCATATAGCTCCCATAGGAACGATCGGCCAAGAATATAGTCTCAGAGCAATAACTTGGGTGTTTTGAAAGTAATTGTCACGAAACTTGGTTTTTGGAAGTTTAGTATATATAGAAATGTCTATGCTAAGTTTCAGCAAAATCGGTCATCTATATGCTATAGCTCCCATAGGAGCAATCGGACCAAAAAAATTTTTTTTGTCGAATTACTTTTTTTCTCAAGCTACGAACATTTAATGTAGGTTTGACTTATTTCATATGCTTTCTAATGATTTTGTCACATTATAAATGTGTAATTGTTAAATAACAGTTTGCAAGGGTATACGAACTTCGGCACGGCCGAAGTTAGCCCATCCTTCTAGTTATTGAGTACATTTTTCTCATTTGCTTACTCCAGTGAGTCACAACAAAAACTGACGCGTACAACTCACGGCATTTCACTTCCACACATATGTACATACATACATGCGCAAAAGACTTTTTGCATCGTTGTTCAGCGCTAAACGGTCTGTAAACGAGGTGAGCAATAGAAAACGAAAACTAGAAGGATGGGCTAACTTCGGCCGTGCCGAAGTTCGTATACCCTTGCAAACTGTTATTTAGCAATTGCATATTTACAATTACATTAGAAAGCATATAAAAGAAGTCAAATCTTCATTAAATGTTCGTGGCTTAAGAAAAAAATGTAATTCTACAAAAAAAATTTTTTAATTTGATTGTTCCTATGGGAGCTATAGCATGTAGTCAACCGATTTGGCTGAAACTTCTTGACCGATCGTTCTTATGGGAGCTATAAGATATAGTCAACCGATTCTAATGAAACTTGGAGGATATGCTAGAAAGTATACCAAACACATAAACAACAAATTTTGTAATATCTGATTGAAAAACAACAAAGTTATGGAGGTTTAACTCTATTCTCGACCGATCGTTCCTATGGGAGCTATATGATATAGTCATCCGATCGGGATGATTCCGAGATATACAATGCCTGCAGCAAAAAGAAGCCTGGGTGCAAAATTTCAGCTCTGTAGCTTTAAGGGTCTCGGAGGAGAAGCTGTTGATCCAGACAGACGGACAGAAGGACAGACGGACAAACGGACATGGCTATATCAACTCAGCTCGTCGTGCTGATCAAGAATATATATACTACACTAATTTCGGATTTTTTTTTTCGACAATTGGTCCGATCCTTTATTTTCCGCTTATGTGCAGGCCGCCACTGATAAGTACATTTATTTTTGGAAGAAAATATAAATGTTCAACTAAAATAGAAACAAAATAAAAAGCTTTTTCTTTATTAAAGTTTGACATAATATTTAATAAAAAAAAAAAAACTAAAAATGTTTATTCAAATAGTTACAATATTGGAAAATTATGAAATACACAATTAAAAATTTTCCTCATCTAAGACGAACGTACATATATTCATTGTTGTTATCGTGATCTTCTTCGTCATCTGATTCACTTTCCATGCTAATATTATAATTTAAATTGTAATTTTCATTGTTATTTTCATAGGATGAACTTATATTCAAGGTTGGAGCTTCTAAAAACGCAATAACTTCTGAAGGAAGTGATTTTTTTCCAAGCGGTTTTGGTCTATTATGTATGTTCAAGCTTGATAATAGAGGGTCAGATGAGTCCATAGCTCTATGAAAAACATCAGTGGTTTTATTTAAGAAAAATAATCGCGTGCCACACAATCAGAAAACAACAGAAAGAAGAGATAGGAAAGTATATAGGATCGAAAAATAAAAGTGTCGTATATATTTATGCTCTGGAAAACACCTCGGAAAAACCCAAAAGGTTGCCCACCCTACCTTGATCGCTCATTTCCGCTACTCCCCGCCAGCGATCCTAAGAACCCTTGGGAACCCAAAAAAGAAAAATTATTTAAAATTTAATAATCATTATAATTCAATATTCGCCATTTAAAACTATACCATAATTCATTTTGTTTCTTTTTGTAACCCACAATTAAATCAGTTTAAGTATCAAAAAAAATGCATATTACTATTCCTAATTAACAAAAAAAGAATCCAACTTCGCCTAGTTCAGCCCGCGATCAGCTGTTTATTATTCGTGCACTATTTCTTTTTGAGTAAGGTCATTGGCCTCTTAACTAGTATTACAAAATTCATTGGTCAACTTAACTAGTATTACAAAATTCATTTTTGGTTTGAACAATTTAAAAAAAATTAATCTGCTTCACGCAGTATTTACTATAAAATATGTTCTTCCTTTTTGATTAATATTTAGTCCTTATTATTGACCTCTCATAGCCTTTGGACTTTGCCTTGGACGCGGACAATAGTGCCAGAAAAATTATCACAATTGCACCAGCATAAAAATTATTCGCCACGTATTAGTAACATTACCAGCGTAGAGTTTTTTTTGGAGCATCGCCCGAACACTGGCAATATCACCAGAAGAGAAAATATTATTACGGCCGCCAAACACAAAACTTGATGGCTTATGCCGCTTCATTAAATGTACGGTCGGCTTAGCGGAGTCTCTCCAAAACCCAGCTATCACGTAGCTACCGTCCGTTCAGAATTTGATGCGTTGAGGTCTCAAGCCAGGTGACCAGCCTGCCGGCGGCTGTACGTTGGCACAATCGGCGATCTAACAGACATCTCCCGAAATAAAAAATCAATTTCTAATGCACTAAAAATATAATTACCTAGTGGTTTTGGCTACCCAGACCGGAAGGTAATACAAACAAAAGAAACTATGAGCTTACTTAAACGCTATCGAATGCTTTTGGCTTATTTCGTATTTATTCCATTTTATTTCTTATGTTATCTTTTATGTTAACCCTTGGGCACCAAAAAAAACTTGGCATCTTTCAGGCGCTTTCTCTAAATTTACCCTGTAGTACTGGAGGTGGCTATTGACCAAAGTTGAACTACCTTTCCCACTAGTTACTCTCGCGATTGTACCCGTCTTTGTTGTTGTGTGTTTACTAACTCTCTTAACTTCTGTCTCTTCAGTTTTTTTTCTTGTGCATATTAAAATTTAACACTTGTGTTATTTCTTGGTGCGTATAGCCCTCATCCCCAAAAAATCCAAGATCTATCTTTTGTGCCGGCTGTGCGATAACATTATGCATGTTAAATGCGCTGGTTACACAGCCAAAGTAAAGAGTAGTACATATTGGAAACGGTGGGGGCCTAAAATGGAGTTGTGGAGCGTGCCGGGACATAGAAATGGATATACGTCTATTTATGCGGCGGACGAGAGAGGGATTTAAATCCCTGTCGGCTGGTTTTCTGAAATTTCGTAATGAGTTTTCGTCTCTGGAAACTCATTTAAATAGTTATAAACTATTAAACAAGTCACCGAAGCGGAAGAAGACTATCCCTCGGAATTTCTCTCCCGATCCGCCGGCATCTCTGCTTCCTCCGGCTCCGGCATCGTTGATTGACCCATTAACTTCAAATGCTCAGCAACTGATATCATTTAGGAGTCCAGCAGTAGCTGCAGTTGCGGGGACGATTGACATTTCCCCTGGTAATAGTGCCCCACAAGCTGACTCGATATCGGTTGTAGTTTCCGATGTGTCCGGACGAATTTTAACAAGAAGAGCTCTCAAAGCGTCATGTGCCTCAGCAGTTGCAGTGCAAAATGCTGTTGCTGCAGTTGCGGCTGGCGCATCGAGATCTCTTGTAGCCATTCCACCAAAAAAGCAAATCTTTGCTTCGCGGCTCGACCCCAATACTTCATCAGATGATGTCATAGCACATATCCGGGCAAAAGTCGTGGCGCCAAACATTGTGGTGGAAAAGTTTAGGTTTTCATATACCCGTGACATCTCGTCATTTAAAATCAGTGTCCCACCAAATGTCTTTGACCAAATTTGTCACAAAGATTTTCGGCCGGAACATTTAGTTATAAAGGAGTATACGGCTAAGAAAAAGAAAAATCGGCCTCTGATTCGTCTGCCTAACACAACTAATCCTTCCCTACCCTCTGGCTCGTCAGAAGCTGGCGGGTCAAACAACTAATTTCGTCCCTTATTCTGGCCTATCAGAATGTTAGAGGACTAAAATCTAAATTTTCTAAGCTTTTTTCAATCTTTAGTCAATCTTTTGACTTTCATATTTTGGTCTTTACAGAAACGTGGTTAAAGCCTGACATTTCTGATGCCTCTGTTTTTTTCTGACATGACGGTATATGCTAGCCACTAAGAAGCTATTCGCTTTGTCTCTTCACTTCTTTCGGATGCAGACATATTTATCGTTCTGGGAGATTTTAATCTACCTGACGTTTCATGGCTTCCATCAGGTGAGTCTTCCTTGTTGTCTTCCTTCCTCCTCACATTACTTTGTTGACGGTCACCTTGAGTTATCCCTAACCCAAGTTAATCCTGTTCGTAACAAAAATGAGAGATCACTAGATCTTATATTTATGTTAGATTCTTCTTACTGTACTGTTTCGAGGATTGATCCCTTAGTCGTCCCCGAAGACAGTTTCCATCCAACTTTGGACTTAACTATTGATCCACCTTTTCGGTTATCTAATGCTGGTGCCAGTTCGACGTCTCGTACCCGTTGCTTTCGTAAAACTAACTTTTTCAAGCTTAATGAGCTAATTCTTGCCACAGACTGGTCTTATCTGTACTCCTGTAATGATATGAATGCTGCCATTTGTTATACCCTGTACCCATAGGGTAAAAGGGTATATTAAAGTCTCTAAAATGTATGTAACAGACAGAAATATACATTTCTGACCCCATAAAGTATATATATTCTTGATCAGCATCACTAGCCGAGTCGATTGAGCCATGTCCGTCTGTCCGTCTGTCCGTCCGTCCGTCTGTCCGTCTGTCCGTCCGTATGAACACCTAGATCTCGGAGACTATAAGAGCAAGAGCTACCAAATTTGGTGTGAACATCCGTTTAGTGTGTACACAGATCAAGTTTGTTTCAAATTTTTGCCACGCCCACTTCCGCCCCCGCAAATCGGGAAAGCGAATTACTAGAGCTGTACTAAAGATATCGTATTCTTACTTGGCACACCTAAATATATACCAAAACTGGACTAGCTGACCAAATTTTGTCGAAATCGGACTTAAAACATCGGAGATATGCCTATATGCGTTTTGTACTGAGGATGCCGCCTTGGGACATTGTCAGATAAGAAAGAGCAAGATAGCATGTGTTTGTAGGAGGGCGGATGTCTTCCTTCTATTTTCCCCAGAAATAAGTGTAGAAACTCCAAGAGTAATTCACTTCACAGATATGTATTCACGTCTTTTCATTTACACGTTATAAAGCAGATTAAATTTAACTTAACATTACAGATTACACTACTTAGCATTACAGGCCGTGGTGAAAGCTCCGCCGTTCACCACTCCCGTCTCGCTCTCTCGCTCTCTACGTCATCGTGACGTAGACATCCCGGCCCCCTTGCAATATCCTGATTGCGAATGCCTCAAGGGTGTGGGCAGCTACCGGCCAGTGTCCACCCGAAGATGGTGCGCTGGGCCACGGGGAATCCGTCCCGACTCGCGCGGCAATCTGCCCGTACGACTCGGGGGTATACGTCACCGCCCAACACCACGAAGATGGAGGCCGGAGCGTGGAAGCGCTCATCCGCCAGCCTCAGGTCCGCGAACCGCTGGCACACGCTGTCATGGACGGGCCGAGCGGGAGTCCGGAACTGGAGGGCCGAATCCACCTGGAAGGCGACTTTTAGCTCGACGTCAGTCTCCACTGCCGACTTGACAACTGCCGTGCAAATCCGATCGGCCCCCAGATGGACCGTCGGCAAACCGAAACTGGCGGCAAGGGATGCCCGGATACGGCTGACCGGCGTGCAGGGGTCGAGCAGCGCTCTCGTCCGGAATGTTTTCGCACCAACCACAATAATTATGGTCGCCGTGGGCATCACCAACGTGGATGACAGGTTTAGGAGTCCTGTGAGCGAGGGAGGAGCAACGGAGGGTTTGGAGGCTTTCCTGGAGGAGGCGGCTGGCGGCTCCCGCGATGTCGAACGACGCTCATCGTCGTGTAGCAGCGTATGGTGCCGCTGGTCGCACTTCTGGCATCGCCATCCACTGCGGCAGGACTTGCCCGAATGCTCATGGGCCAAACAATTCGAGCAGTATTTGTTTATTAACACCGCTCGGAGCCTCTTCTCCGTAGCCAGTTTGAGAAATCGTTTGCATCTCTTCAAGGGGTGGACTCCTCGGCACACCCGGCACCGAAAGGTGTGAGACTCCCGGGAGCGTGTCTCCTCGGAGGGTTTGCGGCGTTGGCGTGGACGTGGGGCCATGCTGGAAGGTCTTGTGATGGAAAAAAAAACTGGAAAAAGAGGGCAAGAAATGAAAAGTTTCGGATTAGCCAAGGAATGACAATAATTGGAAAGAGCTGCAAATAGGAGGAGGAAATTATTCGCTACAGGAGGGTAGCAACAATAGTTTGGTGACGGGCCTTCGGATAGGGCCTCGCGTGGTCAGCAAGTCGACAACGCGAACTCGCTCGTCGGCGCCAGGATGAACTGCCTGGATTCGACCGAGTCGCCACTCGTTAGGTGGCAAGTTGTCCTCCTTAACGACAACCATGTCGTTGATCTGGAGATCTCTCATGGGTCGTTGCCATTTATGCCTCTTGTGCATCTCCTTCAGATACTCCTCCTTCCAGCGCAGACAAAGTTGCTGGTTTAGAGTCTTAAGGCGCCGCCATCGGTTGTGGATGGACTCGGCGAGCTGAGGCATTTCAGCTTCAGGAGCTGACAGGAGAGGCGCTCCGATCAGGAAATGACCGGGTGTCAGTGAGAGGAGCTCTGTAGGGTCATCTGATAAAGGAGCCAGTGGCCTAGAATTTAGGCAAGCCTCGACTTTTGTCAACAGCGTTGACAGCTCCTCGAAGGTGAATCGAGTGCCGGAAGCGGATTTGCGGAGCAAAGTCTTAAAACTTTTGCCCCCAACTTCCCATAAGCCACTCATATGCGGTGCTCCGGGCGGAATGAAACGCCAGTCTAGCTTATGGTGGCTGTACCGACTTGAGGCTGCGGATGCTACTGACTCCAGAAACTCTTTGGAGAGAAGTTTCTCGGCGCCAACAAAGGTCTTGCCGTTATCAGAATAAATGCTTTGCGGACATCCTCTGCGACCTATAAACCGCGCCAACACGGCCAGGAATTTCTCAGTCGTCAGATCGGATGTGCATTCCAAGTGGATAGCCTTGGTGCTAAAACACACAAACACACACACATATTCCTTAGTGATGAGACAGGCTCGTCCTGTGTAATTTTTGATATCAAATGGGCCGGCAAAATCCACTCCCGTGTAGGTGAATGGCCTGGAAAAGGAAAACCGCTCCTTGGGCAGATCTCCCATTAACTGCGTTTGGAGACGCTTTCTGTATATGATACAGACCTTACAGGACTTAGTCACATGTTTGACCAAATTTCGAATCTTGGGAATCCAGTATTTCGCGCGGATGATACGGATCATGAGCTGATTCCCCCCATGCAACGTTATGCGATGGGTGAAATCAGTAAGGAGTCGAGCAAAACGGCTGTCATACGGCAGAAGAACAGGATGACGTTCATCATACCGCAGAGAGCTGGAATTTTTAACCCGTCCGCTGGCTCGGATAATGCCATGGTGGTCAAGAAATGGATTTAAGGAAAGTATGGAGCTACGAGAGGCTATTTGTTGCTTGTTGCTTAGACTTTGGTATTCCTCAGCGTATACTCGACGCTGAGTCGAAATAATGAGCGCTTGCTCTGCTGCTGCCAGGTCGCCTTGGGAAAGTTGAAGTGAGGTCGCCCTGGGACCTTTGCGACAATGGCGGATGAAACGCAGAATGTAAGAAACGGTCGAGGAACTCTTCCGTCGGCGCGATCTTAGTGGTATGCACCTTAATGGTCCTTTGTTCGACGTCAGTCTCTGGGATAGACTCAAGTGCTGGTGGCCATTGGCTGCGAGGCAATGTTAACCACTCTACTCTCTATGTTAACACCTCTACTTGCCAAATCGGCGGGGTTGTGTTCTGAACGAACATGATGCCATTGTTGGGCGTCGCAAATCTGTGTTATTTTCGCTACTCGATTTGCCACGAATGTGGTCCATCTGCACGGACGTTTTTGAAGCCAGGACAATACAATGGTGGAGTCTGTCCACAGATGCAGATCAGGATTATCTACCGGCATGTAAGGGAGAATTGCAGCAGTCATCTCAGCCAAGAGGACTGCTCCGCACAATTCTAATCGAGGGAGAGAAACGGTTTTCACTGAAGCCACTCTTGTCTTGGAGGTAAGGAGATTCGTGAAGCTGTGATTCCCTATCACAGCTCGAACGTATAGCGCTGCACCATATGCTCGCTCGGCTGCATCACAGAACCCGTGATGCTCAATGTGGACCTTTGGTTGAGAGTGTACCCATCTGGGAATACGGATTTCGTTGAGTGACTGGTAATTGGTCACAAACTGGCTCCACTGTTGGTCAAGATCGGACGGAAGTGGATCATCCCAACGGAGCTCACGTAGCCACAAAGTTTGCATAAACATCTTGGCACGCACAATGAAAGGAGATAACCAACCTGCTGGATCGAACAATTTAGAAATTTGGGACAAAACCTCGCGCTTCGAGTAGGAGGATTTTTGCTCCAGTGGAGAAGGAACGAAGAAAAACTCGTCAGTCGTGGCTCTCCATCGAATCCCCAGCGTCTTGGTTACACTAGCGTCATCGATTTCGAGAAACTCGGAATTTAACAGGTGGCTTGACGGAATATCACGCAGAAGCGGCTTATGATTGGCCGTCCACTTTCGTAGGGGGAAACCAGCGGACTCCATTGCACATGACAGCTCTTTAATGGCCTCACAGGCCTCGTGTTGCGTATGAGCACCAGCTAGTACGTCATCCACGTACATGAAACTGCGAATAACTTCACTAGCTCGAGGATATTGGGATTCCACATCACTTGCTAGCTGTTGGAGGACTCGAATTGCAAGGAAGGGGGCACAATTTACTTCAAATTTGACAGTTTTTAGCTCGAAATCGCTTAATTCGGTGTGCGGAAGAATATTCGCTGAAACGGAGTGTGTCGATGGTCAACAAGGATTTGCCGATACATCTTGGTAATATCGGCGTTGAAAACAAATCGGAAATATCTCCACTTAAGTAGTTGCATGGTTAGGTCGGATTGGAGGACCGGTTCTGTATGCAAGACATCGTTGAGACTCTGCCCATTAGTGGAGGAACTGGAGGCGTTGAACACTACGCGAACTTTAGTAGTGGTGCTTTCTGGCTTAAACACCGCTTGATGTGGAAGGTAAAATACAGAGCTACCGTCTGCAGGACTAACCTTTCTCATATGACCAAGGTCTATGTACTCTTGGATCACCGAGTTATACTGTGCTTTGAGTGCAGGATTCTTGCCCAGTTGGTTCTCATTCCGAAGGAACTGAGCCAATGCACCTGACCTTGAATGACCCAGATGGATGTTATTAGGCTCTCGGAATGGAAGACTGATGACATATCGTCCCGAGGTGTCTCTTTTGGTGGTTCGGGCGAAGTTCTCCTCACATTCGGAATCGGACTCTTTTATTCTCTTCACAGGGAGATCCTCCACCTCCCAAAATTTTGTGAGTTTATCTTATTGGCGATGGACGATGCACGACTCGGGTGGAAAACGAGTAAATTGTTCTTTGGTCAATTTGGGAATCATCTACTGGCCCCGTAAGTACCCAACCGAATATGGTCTCTTCTCCAAGAAGGGTGCCACAACTGTTGGTTTCCTTGCCCTTCAAGAAAATTGCAGGAAGCACGTCAGACCCGAGCAGTAAATCTATTTGGGCACTGTGACGGAAATTCGGATCGGCAAGAGGCAAGTTGGGCAGGTTCTCTAAGGCACTCTCGCTAATGCTATGCGTCGGAAGATTGCCTGCCAAATACGGTAAGACATAGGCAGACGTGGGCACTCGCCGTTCTGGCATCAATGGAGAACCTATGACGAGCTGAGAAAGCTTATGGGCTTGAGCGGGAGTCGACATGGTCAGACCAGATATGTGGGCAGTCACTGTTCTGAATGGAAGTTTTTTTTGATTGAAAAGCCGCTCCATTATGAAACTCCCTTCAGATCCTGGATCAATCAATGCACGAGCCCTGTAGGATCTTCCCTGATGACGCACGGTAACCATGGCGGTTCCCAAAAGGACTCGCTTCGCACTTGATGCAAAATAACTTTGCGTGCGAATAGGTGGGTCTGCCGGAAGGTTTGAAACAACGTTGGCTTGATTGCCCCTCGCGTTTGAGTTGGGTAGCGCTGGCACTGGCGCACCGTTACCACGATGAAGTAGGGTGTTATGGCGACCGTTGCACGTGAAGCAATTATGTGCACTTGGACATTCTTTTAGTTGATGCTGATGTGCGAAACAATTAAAGCATAATTTGAGTTGCCTAAACTAGGTGACTCTATCAATAATGGACATTTGGAAAAAACGTGGACACAGACGGATTGGATGATTCTCCTTTGCACACACCTTGCATGTAGACGTGCCCACAGAGACCTTGGTTTTAAAAGTCTTAATATTCCTCTGGGTTTCTTTTCGGACAAATTGACTTGTCGATGGCTAACAACTCACAGTCATTGAATCTTCTAGTGATTCCAACGTAAGGACGCGATCTTCTAGAAACGCATTTAATTCGGACCAACATGGGATATCTCGTTTATTTTGGAGAGACTGCTCCCACATAGCTCTGGTAACCTTGGGCAGCTTGGAGCTAGCCCAAAAAACGAGCATGCTGTCCCAAAAAGATGTGTCTACGCCGTGAAGATTTAATGCTAGCAAGCATCCTTGGAAAGTGTTCAGCATCGTTCTCAGCGATGTGACGGACTCGATAGGAATGGGCATTAAGCCGAACAGGACCTTGAGCTGACTATTGACAAGGAGTCTTGGATTCTCAAACCGCTCACAGAGGGCTTCCCAAGCTGATTCAAAACCATCATTGGTAAGTGGAGACTTAGCCACTAGAGCCTTGGCATCACCTCGTGTTTTAGAATTCAAATGGAATAACTTTTCGACAGGTGTTAACCGCGGATTGTCTATGTAGACAGCGGTGAAAAGGTCTCTAAATGTAGGCCAACGCAAAAAATCCCCGCCAAAGATTTCTGTGTCACATGGCGGAAGATTACAGCCTCTCGAAGCAACGCTAGGAACTGGCAACTGCGCTGGCATGGATGCTTTGTCAATGGACTCTGTAAGTAGAGACGCGCAACGTTCATAAACATCATAGCAATAAGCATATTTTGCTTCTAGGGTCGTAATATCTGCAGCGTCACCATCTTGCCGAATACTTTTGGAACAACGAACATACTCTTGTTCGACTGTTGCCCATAAGGAGCGAATATGATCCTGTCGGATCTTCAGTGTGGAGATTGTGACTGCATTCTCAGACGGAGTGGTGATCATATCCTGGAAACGGCTGATACGATCACTGGCAGCTATAAAATCAGCCAAAGCCATGTTGGAGACACGAATACGTCTCTGCGTTTCAGAACGAGTAGAGACTGAAGGTGCGGACACGGTGATGTGCGGGACTGGCTTCGCAGTTTCTAACTTAGATGGGCTTGACGCTCTGGAAGTTTTCGGAGACGACAATCTGGGCTCAGATGAAGCTCGTTGAATACCGTGGCTCTGACCCTTGAGTGCTGAAGACTCACTTCTGGCAGAACTTGGATGTCGTTTAATTGTCGCAGGAGAAGCGAGAATTCTTGGTTTTGATGTCGGGGTCGCAGGCGATGCAGAACGTGGAGGAACAGTGAGCCGAGTTGACTTAGCGCTAGTCTTGGGTTGCTCGATTGGCATAATCTAAAACGCAGTTTTTTTTGACCGTTGCTAGACGACAGCAGGAATTGGAGAATTGACAATTGAAAATCGAAAAAATGTAAAGAGAATTGTAGAAAATGTCGAAGCAATTGGAACTTGAATCGAGTATAATAATCTTCGCAGTAATTGAAAAACTTGATTTATAACCACTGTGGAATTTTCGACGATGAAAGAATGTTTGAAATGTTGAACCTTATAACTTATAAACCTCTGTTCCGACTACAGCCGCCTTTATTCTGTAATCGGATCAGAGTTCTCTATATCTATTCTAAAAACTACTATGTTAGATTATCTATCTAGTAGTTAGTCTTAATTATTATTTTAGTTGTCGTCCGTTGTCAACGCGACTTCGTTTTGCATGCTGTCTGATAGGGTTCGCGCGTAACAGGCTTTGTCCTGGTGTGGCTTGGACCACTTGAACGTACTGCGCATTGTACGCGTCAACGTCCAGAAGATTAGTGCTTACATGGGTACTTACTCAACAGACCCTATGAATGGCAAACGCCGAACCACCGGGCAAAAAAGTATATGCACGAAAGCGGCAGAAAACATAAACGAAAAAAAACGGTACTATCATCAAAAATTATTATTATTATTATTTATTAGAGAGTATATAAAATATAAATCTAATTGCTAAAACAAAAACGTACTAGCTGCTAGGACCATCGACGTGAATGTATCTATTATATAGGGTGGAGTATATTACAATGTTTTAGAAATTTTATAATTAAGTTAATATTTGCAGTAGTTGGTTCATTAAGTAGTGTGGTAGGGGGTGAGTTACCAAAGAGTCTTATCCTCTCCCGCTGGAAGCTTGGGCATTGATCCAGAATATGGTCGACGGTTTTCCGTGTGTTGTTGTTGTTACAGCTGCAGAGGGTGGGGGCTGAACCCGTAAGTAGGTGGCCGTGTGAGAACTGAGTATGTCCAATTCGCAAACGGACTAAGGTAGACCACTCCTGTTTTCGTGCATTGGGGGGATATATGCAGCCCAATCCAGTAGGGTTGTGTGATTTGTAGCGGTGTTGGAAGTTATTCCAGTTGTCTATCAAGGTGTTGTCGGAGTGCCGAGTAAGTTGGTGACGAATGTCCTTCTCTGATATTGGAATGTGCATTATGGTTGGGGATAGGGCAACGAGATTGGCTGCGGTATCTGCATTTTCATCGCCAGGGATTCCTTGATGGCTGGGTACCCAAAGCAGTACAACATCATTGGAGATGCATATGCTACGGATATCGGTGATAATATCGATGTTGCAGTTGATGTTTTGTACTGCTGATAATGTCGACATACTGTCTGTGCAGATAACAAATTTGCCTCTATTCTTCTGTGCGAACTGGCAGGCTTGTAGGACAGCGAAAGCCTCTGCCGTAAAAATGGAGTAGTCATTGGGAAGTAGACCGTTGGCTATAATTACATTGCTGTTACTGACCACTGCAAAGGATGTGAAGTCCCTGGATTTCGATGCGTCTGTGAAAAGCCAGATCAGATTTGAGTATTTATCACTTTCTGATTTAAACAGTTGCTTAAATACGTCATTGCTAGTGTTCCAACATGAATGCCGAAATTAATATTTGAGTTTTTCAGTAGCCAGGGAGGCTTGCAGGGAGGTCTCTTGGAATGAGTAGGCATTTGGATGTTCGCTAGACGTTGCATGGTTGCGCATCTCCTGATAGTAGACATTATTCTATAATTTTTCCTGGCTGCTATTACGCTCTTAAAGCGTTTTGATAACAGTGAATTTTGGGTGGAGCCAAGTTTGGCTATAAGTCTTGTTGTTGATGCCACCAGTCTGTCTTTGATAGAGGGCAGCCCGGCCTCGGAGAGGTTGTAAACGCGTTGATGCTACGCCTTGCAGCTGTGTGGTATGGAGGCATAACTTTTTTAAGTGTGGAGTCGGAGCACCAACCGTAGATCGGCAGCCCATAATCCAGCTTGGAGAGGATAAGTGCCTTGGTAATATATGTTAAGGTGTTAATGTGGATATTTGAAAATTTTGAGCTTAGGAATTTAATGACATTGAGTCTGGATTCTAATTTGGATCTTAACTCTAGACAGTGTTGTGCAAAGTTAAATTCCTTATCGAATAAAATTCCAAGTATTTTTAAGTTATCAACTAACTCTATGTTTCTATTATTAAAAGATAATTGAGTAAGTGAGCAGTGATGCTTTCTACAAATATGGAGAAGTTTGCATTTTTCTATAGAAAGTGTGGCCCCCGATAGGTCTCCCCACCTTTTTATATCATTTAGGACTCGTTTAAATGTATTGTTAGCGGCGGTAGTATCTTTTATCTTTGTGTAAATGATAGCGTCATCTGCGTATACTGCGAGTTGTATGTTTTTGTGTTTAAGAACGGTTGAGTTTAATTTTTCAAAAGCGATTAGAAATAAAGTTACAGAGAGTGGGGAGCCTTGCGGTATACCGTTGTAAAAGCAGTAGGGCTTAGAAAGTGTATTATTTACCCGAACTCTAAAGAAGCGTTGAGCCATAATGTAATGTTTTAGTTCTGGCCAAGGTGTCTAAAACCAATCGAGGGCGCACGCTTGATATTTTTCCGGCTCTTGCTCGTCGGCTAGTTGGTCATGGTGCCCTTGCCCTCGATCGGAGGGGCCTCCTTTACCTCTCTTATTCAAAGAAAAAATTATATAAAAGCGTGCTAGACAAAATACTAAACCGGAAGGAGAAAATGCATAACCAAATGAATTTTAAAATTAGCCTGCCTTGACATCGTCTTGTCGACTTAACTCGATCCTCTGATGTAGTTGAGGATCGATTTGCCCTCCCTGCCTTGGCCATCTCGGACCAATTCGTCAGAAATTAAAACAAATGAGATAGCCCCTTTACAAAGCTTAAACTATCAGCTACATGGCCCACGGGAGTCCCATAAATAAAAACGTTTAGTTAGACTTTATAAATCAAAATATTAATTATTAACTAAATTAGCTCTAGTGGACATTTTAATTAGATCGAGTTGATTATTATCAATAATTGTTAATACTCCGAACAATTTGTTACTACCGAATCAATTTCATATAAATTAGAGAGATTTAAATTACATGGAGTGACTTATTATTGATCTCCATATATGTTATAAAAGTGTGAGCTTTGAGGCTATGGCAATTTGTACGAAATTTCCTTTTATCACAAATTAATCATTTTTTTTTTTCTATTCTTAACTAGGGTATTTTCGATGATGGCGGCTTTTCTCTTTACTTCCAATCAAACTCTCTATTACTCTCTTCCATAAAATTTCCCTTTTTTCCTGTTTCCTTTCTTTGACCTTCTTTATCTTTTCTTGATTCTCTCTCATTTATATAGGATCTCTTTCACATTTAACCCGCCTTTTTTTCTTTTTTTTGGGTTTTATTTCTTCTTTAATATCTTTTTATGGGCAACAAGGAGGGTCATATTTAACGGCAGATAAAAACTATAAAAAAGAGTTGACTCACCCCTTTTTCTCCAAATCCAACGATGAAAGCGCTTCCATTCTGGATCGGTGTTAATACATTTCTTTTTTACTCTCACTGGAAAAAAATGCTGGAGAGATATAATAAAGGAAGGAGACACAAAAAAAAAAATCGCGCCAAAAGAAAGAAGAGAGGGAAAAAGTTTTTTTCACTAGATTAATGGGGCATTTTTTCTTTTCTTGATTCTTTTTTTTTTTTTTAATTCAAACTGAAATTTACTTTCTTTTTTGATCAAAATCTGCCACCATCATAGACTTTACCCGATTTCGAAACTTATATTGCGAACTAGAATTTTAGGTACATCGTATGCCGGTTAAATTTTTTTTTCACTTTTTCGGTGTTTCCTCTCCCTCTCTCTTTCGTCGGAGACCGTTCGCCACCGCAGCCCACGCAAACCACACTGAGATGGCCCAGGCCGATCGTCGCAGTCTACAGCGCCTTTGACTTAAAGTTGCCCTCCTCGCTCGCTTCGACTTTGCTATTCCCCTCGCCTGCACTGGGGCCGCTGGTCGTCGTAACTCTGTATGATATAACCCAGCTCAGCGGCTGCCTCCCTGGATGAGCGTACAGAAAAGAAACCAAAAAAAAAGAGAAGCAATGCCAAAGTTTTGACTACCGCCTCTAAGATGGCTAGCTTTGCTATTTTCGAAAAAAAAATTTATTATATTGTCTTTCAGCACTTACCCTGGATGAGTGCTTATTAACCGGTGAATATTTGAGGTTTTGATTTCTTTTTATTATTATTATTATTAAGTAATTAATGCGAAATTAAAAAATTCACGTAATTAATGATATTAAGCTTGGCAACTAAGGCCTTTAGCTTATCGTGTGTAAGTTTTGCTTACAGTCTTTTTATACCCTGTACCCAAAGGGTAAAAGGGTATATTAAAGTCGCTTAAATGTATGTAACAGGCAGAAGGAAGCGTTTCCGACCCCATAAAGTATATATTCTTGATCAGCATCAACAGCCGAGTCGATTGAGACATGTCCGTCTGTCCGTATGAGCCACTCGATCTCAGAGACTATAAGAGCTAGAGCTACCAAATTTGGTGTGAGCATCCGTCTAATGTCAAAGCAGTTCAAGTTTGTTTCAAATTTTAGCCACGCCCACTTCCGCCCCCGCAAATTGAAAAAAACGATAGCTAGGGCTGCCTTCAAGATATCGTATTCCTACTTGGTACACCTAATTATATACCCAAACTGGCCCAGCTGAGCAAATTTTGTTAAAATCGGACAATAAACATCGGAGATATGCCTATATCCGTTTTGTACTGAATTGCCAAGGCGGCATTGGCAGATAAGAAAGAGCGAGATAGCATGCGTTCGCTGCTGCTGCATGTAAAGGGGAATTTTGTTTTGAATTGATTGCGATTTTGAGGTTGTTCGATCATTTGTCTAGTGACTACGCAGATCAAGAGAGTTTAAAATTTTTGCCACGCCCACTTCCGCCCCCGCAATTCAGAAAAAACAAATTATTAGAGCAGTTTTTAAGGAATCACATTCTTATTTGGCTTACCTAATAATGTGGCTAATATGCATCATCTGACCAATTTTAGTTGAAATCGGACAATAAATATCGGAGATATACGAATGTGCATTTTGAACTGAATTGCCAAGGCGACACTAGCTGAAAAGAGTGAGCGTGATAGCATGCGTTCGCTGTTGCGGCAAGCTAAAGAAATTTTTTATGAAATTAATCGCTATTTCGAAGGTGTTTGACTTTATTCAATATAATAACTAGTAGGTACAGGGTATACTCAATGTCGGCAGGGACGACTTGCTTGCTTCATTTCATATTCTACATATTCTAATTTAACCAATATTAAACCTAAAGTTAATATTTACATTTTTTTTTTTTTTTTTTTTATACCCTTGCAGAGGGTATTATAAAATTGGTCAGATGTTTGTAACGCATAGAAATATACGTTTCCGACCCCATAAAGTATATATATTCTTGATCAGCATCAACAGCCGAGTCGATTGAGACATGTCCGTCTGTCCGTCTGTCCGTCTGTCTGTTTGTTCGTCGCTTTTCGAACTTAAATTTTAAGCTACGAAGTTGAAACTTGGTAGTTAGCTTTCTTAAAGGTGTAGGTAGACAAAGTATGAAAATCAGTCGGATCGGATTACTATATGATATATCCAATATCGGAATAATAGGGTTCCAATTAAAAATTTTTTATTTTTCTTTTGAAATATAAATCTAATTTGTACCAAAACACTACCCACCAAGTTTGACTCAAATCGGATAATTATTACGGCTACAAATCAATAAAACAAATCATTCATATAAGCTATTTACTCCAGCAACAAAAAAGTTCAAAGAAATCTGCCGTACCAACACAAGAGACCCGAGTTCGAATCCGCGCGGCGCCAAATAAGAAATATATAAAATTATTGTTTTTTTGTTGTTGCATTTAAATTTAATTTGTATCCAAACACTATACACCAAGTTTGAACTAAATCGGATAATTATTAAGGTTACAAATCAATAATCATATGTAATAGAAATTAAATGTATTTCAATGCTCACGCTCACACATACATATGCAAAAAATCAACCACCACGTGGTGTGTGAGAGAGACAGAAATATTTTAGTTGTGTTCTTACACAGAACGAAATTGAAAGAGCGAGATGCAATGGGTTTGCATATATGTTGAATTAGCTTACGCTAGCAAAGTAGTGACGGTGGCGTAGTGTGTAGAGATCGGTGGCACGATGGGCTTCGGTGTTTGATGGTTCAATGCTCGGTGAAGGAGTGAAAATTTTTAGGTGTGTTTTTTCTTCCTTTTTGTTTTTTTTTGATTTTGTTAAACATTTATACCAATTATTTTGCTGCAAGGGTATACAAACTTCGGCAGAGCCGAAGTTAGCTTCTTTGATATTTTTTTTTTTATATTAGGTGGTAGATATTGGAAGCTTTTAGGAATGCAATAGTTTCATCTATATTTTCGAATGACGTTATTTCTTTTATAGTTTTTTGAGAAATTTTGATCTCTCCTGTTGGAATAACGGACAATCAATAAGTATGTGTGGAATGTTGACTGGTGTGTTGCAGTGTGAACAGATTGGAGGGGGGGATTTATTAAGGATATGGTTGTGAGTTAGATTTGTGTGTCCCAGTCTAATTCTGGTAAATTTTAAGGTATCAGTTCGAGAGATGTTACTTGATGGCGTTTTGTCTTGGGAAACGTTCTTGTAGTATTGCGATGTGTTGCTGAATATTAGTTCTTTGTATGTCTTCGTGTTTTGTTTTAGGAAGTTTAAGATATCCGTGGGGTTATAGTTGGTTTCGGTAATGAGAGGTAATATTTTAGCATTTTTTGGCTGCTTCGTCAGCTGTCTCGTTCCCTGTTATTCCGCAGTGACCTGGGACCCAAAGAAGTGATATTTTGTTATTTTCATGTTTGTTTAGTATGTTCCTAATGCATGTAGTATAGTAGCTCTGTTTGTTGGTGTTGTGTATCGCTTGTAATGCGGAAAGGGAGTCTGAGCAGATGGTAAATTTACCTCTTTGATTGCTAGCATATTTGCAGGCTGCCAGAATAGCCGCAATTTCGGCTGTGAAGATTGAGCTGAATTCTGGTAACAATTGTTGTGTGATTACCGAGTTTTCCGTTGTTACTCCGTAAGATACTCCGTCTATGGTTTTGGATCCGTCAGTGTACAACAGTTTTCTGTTCCATGTTGAATTTATTTCTTTAAATTTTTTTTGGTATATTAAGGCTGGTGTATCTGATTTTAGCGATGTGTGTAGTTCGGTGTTTATCTTGTTTCTGTAATTATATAGCCAGCTAGGTTTGTTTTCTGGTTTATATGTAACGGGGGATATTTCAATTTTAAGTTCGTTGCATTGTTTTATTGTGTGATGAATTGAAGATGGTAATTTTGGTGTTTTTTTGGATTTCAAGATTTTTTTGTAAATATTTTCTATCTGTGAATGCTTGGAATTTAAAATGATTTTAAAGTTTTTTTTGTATTGCGTGTATTGTCCTGTATTCTATTGGTAATATATTTGCTTCATATAGTAAATTATTAATTGGGGTAGTGCGAAATGCATTGAAAGTGAGTCTAATGGCTGAGTGGTAAATTGTTTTGAGTTTACTTAGGACTGATTTGGATGCTTTTCCATACAAGTGTATGCCAAAATCTATCTTTGACATTATTACGCATTTAATAACATATATAATAGTGTTTGCATTGCAGCTGAATTTGTTGTTGGATAGACATTTTATTATATTAAGTCTTTTGGAAAGTTGTGCAGATAAATTGTCTATGTGAATGTTCCATTTGTAGTTTTTAGCTATGGTAATTTCTAGTATTTTGAGTGCGGTTAGATTTTGTAAGTTAAAGCTATTGGATTGTAGTACGAAGTTACACTTCTTTTTTCTGCATATGTGAAGGTGTTTACATTTTTCCACAGAGAGAGATGCACCAGAATAGTTGCACCAATCCTTAATGTTATCAAAGAGGGAGTCAATATTCAACAGATACTGTTTCTTGTTTAATTTGCAAACTATTGTGTAGTCATCAGCGTAGGCATTGAAGCTAAGTTCCTTATGATGCGCAATTATTTTGTTTAGCTTATTAAAAGCTATAGTGAAGAGTATGACTGATAGAGGGGAGCCCTGCGGTATCCCATTTTGCAAAGGTAGTGTATTTGAATACGTTTTGTTGGTGAGGACAGTTATTTTTCTGTTGCAGAGGAAATTGAAAATGTATTTAGTGATTTTGGGACCGATTTTCCATTCAATTAGTTATTCCAAAATGGAGTGGATACCCACTCTGTGGAAGGCCTTGGCGAAGTCCAATGATATAACCGAGATGTGATTACTGTTTGTTAAAGAGGAAGTGATCTGGTAATCTAGCAGAGCTAGGGAATCAGACACTGATTTTCCCTTTCTAAAGCCCATTTGACGACTGTCAAGTAACTTGCAGTTGGTCGCTAGCCACCACAGTCGTTTCGACACAATTTTATCGAGTACTTTTGATAGACATGAATTGAGTGAGATGGGGCGGTAAGAGTTGGTTGAAGTTTTGTCTGTGTTTGGCTTGAGTAGGGTATGACGCAACTGACTTTAAATTGCTGGGGGATATAGGTGTTGAGGATGCCGTTAAAGAGGTTAAGGATTCTTTGCAGTACCTTAGGGGTTAGATTCTTTATCATTTGATAACTTATCCGGTCTCTCCCTGGAGTCTTTCCTTTTAACTGATTTAAGGCCGCTAGCAGTTCGGTCATAGTGATGTCTGTATCTACGCTTAGTGCTATGGGAGATGGCGCGTGAGAAACATTTGCATTTACGTTTGCCTTGTGTTGGTTAAAATTTGAGTGAAAATTGGAATCACGTGCAGCATTTGACCAGAGAGAACATAATGTATTGGCTATTTCTCTTTTGTCTATTATGTTTTGTGTGGAGTCGCTCGGGTTAGTGAGACAGTGAATGTCATGTTTAGTTTTTAAACCACAAAATCGGTTGTGAGGAAAGATATAATATATCTTACCACACAAACACATGAAACTTATAACATATGCTTAATAATACATATTGCCACACAAATATATGAAATCCGTAAGCTATGTTGTTAATAAAATCACTCCCTCACATTCTATCAAAAGACATGTGTACATGATACACATAATGTTGCTCGTCCAGCCAATATGTGCAAACGTAAGTTAGCAACATGTGTTAGCAACATGGCGAGAGCTTAGCAACATCGCAAGCGTTGGCAACATAAGCTGAGCGTCAGCAACACAAACGAGAAACATAAAATGTTCATGTACACTAATGTAAATATACACATGCATACAACTAAAACATATAAAACACGCATGCCTACAATGACCGAACAAAACGAGAGAGAGCGAGCTAAGAATGCGTGAGAGTCGAAGTAAACGATCATATGCTCGTAAACAAACATCGAACATATGATCGTAAACAAATAATGCAACGCCGGAATAGAAATGTCATCGGACTTTGGTGCGATGACGTCAGAGAAATGCACCAGCAGTTAAGTTGTAGGCTGAGCATTACCGAAAATAAGAAAAACAAAAAGAAACGAAAAATTCTCACGCATGAGAATTATGAACAGCTCGTAGGCTGAAGCGGGAGGGCGGCAATGCATAAGCATTGCCGAAATATTAAACTTACTCACACACGAACACCACCGAAGCTACGCTCAGAGAGCGGTAGTCAATACAGCTTGTAGGCTGAAGCGGGAGGGCGGCAACGCGTAAGCATTGCCGAAATAATAAATACACACACACCCATACGCGACCAACCAAAAGCCACGCTCAGAGAGCAGCTGTCGGAATAGCTTGTAGGCTAATGCGGGAGGGCGGCAGTGCATAAGCATTGCCGAAAACGAAAGCCAAGAAACTGCGCTCAGAGTATACGATCGGCTCGTGAGCGGGAGAGTAACAGCCGAGAGAGCGTGGTTGTGCGTGTGTGGGTGAGCTTTGATGGGGGTGAGAGCGCCGCCTAAACATGTATGGGTGTATCAGCGGCAAATTGATGGATAGTTTGACAGCCACTGGAAAGTGGCTGCAACAAATAAAACGAAGAGAAATTTATAAAGGCGGTTAATTTGAATAAAATCAAATTAAATGTATATATTTATATTAAATAGGGGGGTTTAGTAATATTGCTGTGGGGATATTGTCATTTATTTATATACTTTTACATTTATATTTTCAGTAGATATTATTATTTTGTATTTCTTTACTACATTTATTTACTCATTTGTATTTAGGCTGTAAATTTATTATTTTAGGAGACTTGTTAATTACTCGTAATTGTAGCAAAGAGAGATGAATGGTGGATAAAAGTGGTGGCGGTGGCGGAAATCGCGGGGCCGGCACGAGACCAGGAGAGAGCCGAAAAGGAGACGCCGTTGGCAACCGAGGCTGGGAGTTCAGTAGAATAACAGGCGACGCATACAAGGTGAAAGAATTTCACCATGCATAGCAACAAGAAAGCTATGCTGGATAAGCGGCAGAGAAAGCCGATCAAAGGAAACGAGCGATGGAAAGTTTTCAAGATAAAGCGAAAACTGATGGAAAAGTACCCGTAACGGGTCAGAAGTTCACCACGCGTCCTGATTGGGTCAAGATGCCTATAAATACGCACGGCTGAGACCAGAGGGATAACTAGTGCGTGAGTGAAAGTTATGAAAAGCGAAGTACCAAGTGAAGAAATAAAAAGTGAAGTTTATAAGCGAAGTTAAAAATCGAGTAAAATCGGCAGAAAAGAACGATATCCTGCGAGATCAATAGAAGTGAGTCCTTGGGGGAATCGGCGGTCAAGCAAAGGGTAACTACAAGCAGCGAATTAAAGACTAGGAGTTATTCCTAGCATCAAAGAGAAGACTAGGAGTTATTCCTAGCAATTAGTCAAAGACTAGGAGTTATTCCTAGCACCAATAAAAAGACTAGGAGTATTCCTAGCATCAGCAGAAAAGACTAGGAGTTATTCCTAGCACATAGTCAAAGACTAGGAGCTATTCCTAGCAATATATAAAAGACTAGGAGTATTTCTAGCACAGATAGGAAGACCAGGAGTAGTCCTGGCACAGGAAGGATCGACTAGGAGTATTCCTAGCACAGAATAGGCAAGACCAGGAGTATTCCTGGCATAGTGGGGGAAGACTAGGAGATATTCCTAGCAAATTATAGGAGAATAGCAGTCGATAGGATAGAAAGGCAAGACCTGGAGTATTCCTGGCAACATAACCAAAATACCTGCTAAAGTTATTCTCGCTTGATCATCAAAATTTCCCAAATCTCGGACGTGCATCAACAGCAACAAACACTGAAATTAATCCTTGCCACCGCCAGCCAAAAAGCCACACAATAATACTCACAAATAATTATTTAATATAAGCCATATTATTAATAAAACCATTGATTTACGTATTCAAAATTTCATCAACAAATCTTATTATTTCACCAGCGCACATATAAATTTGTTGTGCAGTCGCCGACTAACACTCATCGCGAGCAGACGTCAGTTGCTAATCAATCGTGCTGTTATCAGTTCTCTTCTCTCCTCACACTCTTTCTATCAACCGTTACTTGTACAAAATATTAGTTTCAAGCGCTTGATCGCAGATAAAAAAAAAAAAACACATGGTTGGCCGGGGGCCCCCAAACCTGGGACATAACCGGTTCAGCACTCTGGCCGACAGTCCCCCAACTAAAAAACATAAACCACCTTCAAAAACTTTTAATGACTTTCCCGAACTGCCATCTAACAACATTGCTAACCCAAAATATATAATAATCTCCGCCAAAGACAGTGATAAAACAATCTCAGAATATTCTTGCTTCGCTGTACACAAGGCGCTTAAGCACATCAATAAGAATATTATCTCAATAACAAATTTAAAAGACGGAAATCTACTAATGCTGGTTCGATCAATCGACGACGCCAACAAATTCATCAACGCAAAAGGTATATGCAAAATAGAATGCCAGCTCCACCAATCACTTAATTCGGTTAAAGGGACTATTTATGCACCCTACCTTATTAACGTGCCCGAAAACGAAATTATTGAAGAGCTCACCTCCCAAAAAGTCATCGCAATCTACAAGTTCACCAAGCAAGTTGAGGGTGTAGCAAAACCGTCGGGTGTTATGCTTCTTACTTTCGATCTCTACAACCTCCCATCGAAAATCGACATATGCTGGCACACTGTAAAGGTATCCGAATTTGTTCCGAATCCCATGCGGTGAAAATCTTGCCAAAAACTCGGCCATACCCAAAAACACTGCAAGAACGATCCAACGTGTAGTAACTGTGGACTCGCCCCGCACTCTGGTTCCTGCTCTCCAAAATGCGTGAATTGCTAACAGAACCATGCTGCCTCAGACAAAAAATGTAGTGCATTCATACAGCAAAAAGAAATTCTGAAAATAAAAACCACGAAGAAGTGTACAATGAGAGAAGTAAAGTTTTATTACAAAGCTGCCTTGCCTAAACAATCCAAGCCCGACAGCTACGCCGCAGTCACAGCAAACATAGAAAACGAAAATAGCACAGCACAAAAAGCAAAGTACAACATAAGCCGTCACACTTATAAGAGCAATATTGTTGGCTCTGACGATCGCCTCTCTTCTTCCGATTCGCCTCCACAAAATAACACTCAATCTCCTTCTACTCTCTCCTCATCACTCCCCTCTTCATCCCAATTGTCCCCTTCTCTATCTCAATTCTTAGAAAAAACACTCAATAACCGAACAAAAACAAAATCACCTACTCACTCACACTTAACACAAAACAACACCATCGATTGTGGCTCAATCGAGTCATTATCTGATTCAACACCAAATAACACCATCGATCTTGACCCAACTGAGTCAATGTCCGACTAATATAATAATAATAATAAATAAATAAAAAATAAAAAAAAATACTATGTTCCCTGAATACATACATATATCAACTATTACTTCATTTATCTATGACCATTAAAGTTGTTCAATGGAACCTAAAAGGATATATAAATAATTTTGATGAATTAACGATTCTAATAAATAAAATAAGTCCAGATATAATATGTCTTCAGGAAACTAACTTACCTTTTAACTCAAAAAACATAATCTGCAACAAACAATACATAGGTTACTTCATTAACCTACCACACAACCTTAATGCCAAACAAGGAATAGGAATTCTTGTTAAAAGGCACCTACCGCACTCTCTGCTCCCTTCTCTGACCAGCTCAAGTATACTTCACTTGGCCATTCAATTAAAACTTAACGAAAAATTTACTATTCTTAACAGCTATATCCCCCCTGATCAATATTTTTCTGGGAACGAAATACCTACAATAATAAACAGCTTCTCCTCTCCACTATTGTTTACTGGAGATTTCAATGCCTGGGGTTTTGCTTGGGGCTCCCCACGCACCACCTCTAGAGGGAAAAATATTATCGATGCCGTATCAAAAACTAACCTATCTCTTTTGAATAATGGCAGTCCAACACATTTTTCCACACATAAAACTTACACACACATAGACCTCACGTTTGTCTCCTCTAATCTGCACCCACACTGCAATTGGGAAGTTTTACCCGACTTATACAGCAGCGATCACTTCCCAGTCATAACTGAAATACTAAATCAGTTTCATTTTGAAAAGTCTAAATTCTCCCCAAAATTCCAAATTGATTTAGCCAATTGGGAATTGTTCCGTTTAAACTATAATACCCACACCTCATTCACACAAAATGCAGACATTCAACTGCAAGTCTCCAAAATTACCAAATCAATTCGGATGGCGGCAAATAAAGCAATTCCACAGACCAAACCCCACACATTTAAAAGAAAGATAATTTGGTGGAATAAAAATCTGGGAGATTTCGGGTTAAAAAGCAAAAATTATGGCAAACCTATAAATACAAAATGACAGATGCTAACCTCATAGCTTACAAAAGAGCAAATGCGTTCTTTAAGCGTGCAGTTAAAGAAGCCAAACGTGAGAGCCTCGGTGCCTTCACATCCAATATTTCTCCCCAATCCTCCTCCAAAAAAGTCTGGCGCGACATTAAATCCCTGGTGGGAGTCCCCCCTCCCCAGCTTAAGTGTATCAGAGCTAATAATACATTAATAACGGCACCCTTAGAAATATCGAACATATTTGCGACAACTTGGTCAAAGTATTCCGAGGACTGCAACTTCAACATTCAATACAGGCAACAAAAGGCAGCATCCCTTGAGTATGTTCATGCTCCTGGTAGACTTAGTCTATCTGCTAAACAACTCGAATACGATTTCACAGAATTAGAACTAGAAACTGCCCTAACAAAGGCTAAAGGCAAAACACCAGGTCACGACAGAATCTCGTATCCAATGCTTAAACAACTGCCCGCCACAGGCAAAGCAGAGCTTCTAAACCTATACAACAAAATATTTTCGGTTGGTCAGTACCCCCACGTGTGGAAATCTGCCATCATTGTACCTATCCCAAAACCAAACAAACCATCTGATGAAGTTGCTAGCTACCGACCCATCTCATTACTTCCATGTATCGCCAAAACATTCGAAAAAATGATCGCCCGTAGACTCTTATGGTACGCTACCAAAAATAAACTGATCAGCTCGAACCAAGTAGGCTTCAAACCCAAACACAGTACGATGGACTCTCTGCTGCATTTGCAGCACTTCGTGTCAGACGCCCTTTCCTCAAGAAATCATGTCACGCTTTTGGCGACTGACTTCGAAAAGGCATTTGATCGCGTGGGAGCCCATACTGTTCTTCAGCAGCTCGAACAATGGGGGGTGGGTACGAAAGTCTTCAATATAGTGAAAGCTTTTATGTCCCGGCGCTCATTTCGAGTCAGGATCAACAACGTACTTTCAAAGTATCACAATTTATATACTGGCATTCCCCAAGGATCCCCATTATCGGTTATTCTATTCATTATAGCATTTGAAGAAATCAACAAAATTGTATCTAATCACAAAAAAATTCAATCAATCATGTACGCAGATGATGCCATAATCTTTAGTAAAATCAAGGACTTAACAAAACTTAACAATATTTTAAAAGATATACTTAAGGAAATATACAACTGAGGTCTGGGCTCTGGTGCAACCCTATCTCCCAGTAAATGTAAAATTTTGCACATTTGTAAAAAAAAAAGATGTACATACTCTAGTTTAAGCTTTAATAACTTTACTATAGAATGCGTCCAGGCTCTTAAGATATTAGGCCTATAATTCGACAAGAGAATGACATTTAAAAATCACTGTCTGTATCTCAGAGATAACCTTGAAAAAAAACTAAACATTATAAAATATCTTAGCTCCAAACATTCCTTAATAAATACAAATAGTCTTATAAATGTCGCCAGGGCTCTTATACTGGCAAAAATAGATTACGCGCTGCCAATATTCGGCTGGTGCGCAAAGTCACATGTCCGCCTGTTTAAACCAGCCTACCACACAGCGGTTCGTCGCAGTATCAACGCCTTTCCAACATCTCCAATAAAATGCGTCCTAGCAGAAGCGGGTTTGTCAACAATAGAGGACAGAGTTGCAGAAACAACGTTTACGCACAAGGCAGAACTGGAAAGTTTACTATATGTACCGATAGCCTATCGACTGTAGAATCTGTCAAAAATATATCGAACACAAACCCAACAATCGTGCAGATACGGGAGAGTTTAATAAAAACCCCTCTAAAACTTAACATATTTTGGGTTCCCAGCCACAGGGGCATTGAGGGAAATGAGTTGGCTGACAATGCAGCAAAAGCAATGTCAAAGTATCCCACAATCATGATACTACCCTCAGCGGAAAAAAATCTGCGAAAAGTTATTCTCAAACATCTCCACTCTCAAAAAATCGAAACCTGGGCTAACTTTCATCACAGATACAGGAACTGCAACCCAAACTTGGAGAAAGTCAAGCTCCCTATCAACACATCCCGAGCGAAAAAGACTATTTTCACCCGCCTCCGGATAGGACACAGCAGTGGCACCCACAGCCACGTATTGTCAGGAGACCCAAAACCGAACTGCCACTTATGTGGTCTAGAGCTCTCTACCGCACACCTGCTGGACACCTGCAAAAAATTAGTTAGCATTAGAAAAGCCCATTTTCCAAATATACTACCCTCATCCATTCTACCCTACGTTACAACAATAAATATAAATAAAATATACAGATATTTACAAGACTGTAATTTAACAAATAAAATATAATCCTACATAGAGCCGAAGGCCTGGTCGCTAGCGCTCTTATTATATACTTAGCTTTAATATTCTTGTGTATTATAGCTAACTTTGTAAAAATAAAAAAAAAAAAAAAAAATTTGTTGTGCCGAACCTCGACACCTGAAATCCGGCTCTGCCGAATAACAGGACGAAAAAGGATCGTTACAACTGGCGCCCAACGTGCTTAACTGGTGAAAAGGATAATAAAGACAAAGTTGAAAAATATAAATAACAAATCAAAAAAAAAATATTTACAAATTTTTGTACATCGTGATATGGAAAAACGGCTCAAATAAACGGTAACAGAATCATTAATTATTTCTGCAAAATTCACACAAAGTAGGATATAATTTTGCTGCGAAATATCCGGTTGTTCCAAAGAAAACAATACAAAATAGATATTTATTTTTCTGTTGCGGCGAAAGTACAAACCGAGAGTAGTACAAAATGACAAAATCATGGATATACTACATGAGGAAGGAGGAGTTGATAAAAGCAGGCGGTACATGTGGAATTTCGATGACCGGAACCGTTGAGGAAATGCGGAAACAATTCGGAGACTGGGTAGAAGCACACGAGGAAGACTCAATATGGCAAGAATGGATTGCTAAAATGGCAGGAAAGTTTACAAAAGTAGCAAAAGCTACTCCGGCGGTGGACTTGGAGAAATTGGCAGTTCCAACACTAACACCGCCCAGATGGGGAAGTGTCGGTGCATTGGAGGGTCCACAAAAACAACAACAAACATTATATGAAGACCCAAAAATGCACAAAGGGGACACAGAAGAACATAAAGGCAAAACAGCCGTCTCGACAAGTGAGTACCCGAGGGTAGCCAAGCAAGTAAGAGAGTGGACATTCAGGTTCGACGGTGGTTCAAAACCATTAGAATTCCTCGAGCAGGTCGAATGGTCAGCCGACATGTACGGGCTAGACATAAATTTGATACCGAGAGCCATGCCAGAACTACTGAAAGACAAAGCTCTTAAGTGGTACGTCGCGAACAACAGGCATTGGTCTTCTTGGGAGGATTTCACGGTGGCTTTTAAAAAGTATTTCCTACCGAGGGGTTATTTTAATAAACTTGAGGACCAAGTTAAGGCCAGAAAGCAAATGTGGAACGAAGCATTTAAGGATTTCATGGTCGAAATGCAAACAATGATGCGACCATTGAAATGCTCAGAAAATGAGCAGCTGGAAATAACATTAGAAAACTGCGCACCGGACCTCAAAGTTTTCATAAGCCCACACCACATACGAACACTGGATGATTTAATGCAGCTGGCTGATGAATTCGAAATGTTGGAACAAGAAAGGCGTAAATTCCATCGAGAGGCTCAAAAGGAGCGTTCCAATATCTCGATGCACGTTTCAAGGCGACCAGTAGCACAGGATAGAAGAGACACAATGTGCAGGCGATGTTTGGACGAAGAACCACCGGTACCAGCACAAAGGAGAATGGCCAATAATGAAGCACAAGGATGGATCCAGAACCCATCGCAGGCGTGCAGGCGATGTGGAGGTGCTGGACACTGGGCCAGGGAATGTAACAACAGGAAAATATTATTTTGTTGGGTATGCGGAAGGATCGGAAAACGGTCAATGAACTGCTGTATGGCGGCGGGAAACGCGAACCGGTTCCAGCCTACAAGGGGCGAGCAGGGACCGGTGCCGGCAGCTCCCAGAAACTAATAGGAAAACTACTAGAAGAAGAGAGCCAACTATCAGCGGAGATTAGCATCGAGGGAATGACAATGCAGGCAACAGTGGATTCAGGTGCCACCAGCAGCTTTGTCAGCCAAGGCCTAGTGGAGAAATTAGGAAAACAGGCATATCTCACCCAAACAAGAAAGCAAGTACGACTAGCAGACGGTGCGACCAAAGAAATAACATGGCAATGGATCGCGAACGTGCAGTTTGGAAACGAGAAAATTAAAATGTCATTCCTAGTTCTCCCAGGTGGAATTGACGCTATAGTGTTGGGCTGGAATTTTATAAAAGAGATGGGAGCTACAATTAAATGTGCAGGCCACGCAATAAATATCCCTCCAAGGTGCAGATTGAACGGTAAGCTGACCGAAAGAATATCAACAGCAATAGTAACAGATGCACCAGAAACAGAAGTGGGGGATTTTATGAAACAAGAACTGGCGGAATTAGCAAAAATATCAGGAACATCAAATGTAGGCATGCACACAATTACAATGTGCGATGATAAGCCGATAAAACAAAGATATTACCCAAAGAACCCGAAAATGCAAGGCATCATTAATGAAAAGGTCGATGAGTTGATGGCAATGGGATACATCGAGCGGTCAAACAGCCCATACAGCTCACCAATAGTAATGGTGAAGAAGAAACAAACAGGGAAGTGGAGGCTGTGCGTTGACTTCAGACAGATAAATGCAAAGTCAATAAAGGACGCGTACCCAATGCCAAGAATAGACTACATATTGGATCAGTTGCGAGAGGCGAAGTACATCAGCAGTCTAGATCTGAAGGATGGCTACTGGCAAATCCCGTTGGAAGCAAACAGCAGGCAAGTGACGGCATTTACTGTACCCGGCAAAGGACTGTACCAATGGAAGGTGATGCCATTTGGATTACACTCAGCCTCAGCAACGTTTCAGAGGGCCTTGGATATGGTGATAGGGCCAGAAATGATGCCGCACGCATTTGCTTACCAAGACGATATAATAATCGTGAGTCGAACCATAGAGGAACACAAGGCACACCTGCGAGAAGTGTTCAGGAGACTGAAGGAAGCAAACCTGCGGATAAATCCAGAGAAATGCCAATTCTTTCGAAAGGAACTACGGTTCCTAGGCCATCGAGTAACAGAGCTGGGAATTGGTACAGATCCGGATAAAGTAGCTGCTATAGCTGAATTAAAACCTCCGAAAAATACGAAAGAGCTACGGCAGTACCTAGGCGTGGCATCATGGTACAGAAGATTCGTTCCAGGATTCGCAACACTGGTGCAGCCATTGAACTCCCTGTTAAAAAAGAAAACGAAATGGATATGGGAAGAGAAACACCAGGAGGCTTTCGATAGGGTGAAAGAAAAGCTAGTAGCCGACCCAGTTTTGACTTGCCCAGACTTCTCAAAGATGTTCATACTCCAAACTGATGCAAGCAACTACGGAGTAGGGGCAATTCTAACTCAGAACACGGAGGAAGGGGAACGAGTCATATCCTATGCCAGTAGGACTCTAAATCAGGCGGAACTATTCAGCCACAGAAAAAGAATGCTTGGCAATAGTATGGGCATTCAGAAAGCTAAAACCATACTTGGAGGGTTACCACTTCAAAGTGGTAACAGATCACATGGCATTAAAGTGGCTGAATAGTATTGAAAGTCCTACAGGGCGGATCGCAAGATGGGCATTGGAATTACAGCAACACGACTTCGAAATAACGTACCGCAGAGGCAAATTAAACATTGTGGCAGATGCCCTGTCAAGACAGCCATTGGAGACGTGCCGAAGGATGGAAGACAACAGCATACGAGTCAGGCAAGCGAACAATGGATGTGAATGGATAAGTGAAATGTATAAAAAGATTAAAAACAATCCGCAAAAATATACAGACTACTTATCCGAGAACGGGCAATTATATCGAAACATACCCCACAGAGCGGGCAAAGAAGACGTGGTAGCGTGGAAACTGTGCGTTCCAAAAACGCTGAGACAGCAGGTAATAAATGAAAACCACAACACTCCGACGGCAGGACATACAGGCTCAAGAAAAACAATTGCGCGAGTAGCGGCAAGATACTACTGGCCGGGAATGCAAAGGGACATTCGGACATACGTAAATAAATGCGAAAGTTGCCAAAAGTACAAATCAAGTCAACAACAGGCAGCTGGACGTATGTTGACCCAAATTCCCGAAGAACCATGGGCAACCGTGTGCGCAGACTTTGTCGGCCCGCTACCAAGATCAAATCTTGGCAATTCTGTGCTACTGGTAATAATAGACAGATTCTCAAAATGGACTGAATTAGTACCAATGAGGAAAGCGTCAGCGGAAAACTTGGTCAAAGCGTTCAGAGAACGAATACTATGCAGATTCGGGGTACCGAAGGTGGTAATAACAGATAACGGCGTACAATTTGTAAGCAAAATCTTCAAAAATATGCTACAGGAATGGGGATGCACCCACCAATTAACAGCACCCTATACACCACAAGAGAATTAAACCGAAAGGGCGAACAGAACGGTCAAAACAATGATCGCCCAATTTGCAGAAGGGAACCAGCGGAGATGGGACGAATTGTGGCCTGAATTAATGTTGGCCGTGAACTCCAGCGTATCAGATGCAACTGGATATACGGCAATGACAATAACTCAGGGAAGAGAGCCGAGATTGCCGGGAGCAATATATGATACGCTAACGACAGGAACAGGCAAGCCAGACCACAAACTGCAAGAGATGGAAAAGCGTATGAAAGAAATAGGTACGCTAGTACGAAGAAATCTGGAGAAGGCGGCACAAGACCAGGCAAGGCACTACAACCTGAGAAGACGTGAATGGAGGCCACGAATTGGGGATGTTGTATGGGCAAAGGAGCATTACCTGTCAAATGCCGCGGACGGATTTGCGGCAAAATTAGCGCCGCGATATGGAGGGCCATATAAGACAAAAGGATTTACATCACCTGTAATATGTAAATTGATACATATAGTGAGCGGAAAAACAAGAACGGCCCACATAAGCGAATTAAAAGCGCAGGCAGTGCCAGAGGCAAACACAGATGACCAACAAGAAATATAATTCTCCAAATTCGAATTCAGCATTTTTCAGCAAAGCCGAGACGGACAAGTTGGACCGGCCGGACAACGGGGAAGTTAAGGCGTAGCAGATTTGTGCTGGAAAAGGACAAGGAGAAAATGCCACACAGATAAATTTTATACATGTATATTTTTTTTTGTTTGTAAACACATTGGCATGTATAAAATTAGAGATATACAGAATAATATCAAAATAACAAATTATGCTATATACATTTGTTTAAGAATATCAAAATAGCAAGTATGCTATAGATACAAAACCTATATATACAGATGCAAATATGAAATTCAAAAAAAAAAGAGGAGAAACAAAGAAATAGTTATACATGTATGAAAACACAACAAAATCAGAATGGCACAGCAACATCAGCATATGAAGAAATTCAGAACAGTGGCTCTAAAACTGTAGTAATCGCACGCACTCTGCAGCAAAAAAAAAAAATAATAATAAGTTCAAGATCAGCGATTGGTCACTTGACACGAATACGCATAAAAAAAAAAAAAAAGGAGAAATTGCAGCCACAATATCAATATAATAATTTGGGAAAGTGCAATCACAACAGGCGCGGCGAATTCGCGAGAGAGCACTCACACGCATAGTGTAGGTGTGAGATGCACGATCTTAATCAATGTATGCGAATACGCACAAGTGAAAGAGAAATTGCATTCGCAAAAACATAAGGAAGTGCATTATCGCGCAAATCTACGAGAGAGCACTCACACACAGTATAGGTGTGAGTGCATACGAAATGCACGCAATGCGTGAGCGATATTACACACGAATTGCAACAAGAGCCGAAATGCGTAAGCGTTTGGGTAGAGGCAATGCGAGGTTTCGCGGCCAACGCAAATAGAATCTAAAATCACTTTCAGGAAATCAATTAAGATGAACGCACGTAAAAATCTGCACAACGAGGATGAGGCTTTGCAGCTGTTGGCATCGCCATATGTGTCGGAGGAGGAGTCCGATGGCGAGGATCCGGTCGCAGATGGGCCGGTAATCGTCATCTCCTCCAACGAGGGAGAGGAAGAGGACGAGAGGAGCAGTGATGAGGAGGAGGAATTCGCAAATGAGGATGAAGTTGAAGACTCCGAAGATGAAGGGATAGTCGCCGATAGCCTGGCGGGGCTATTCGCAGAAGTGGAGGAGGAGTTATTGCGCATGGGGATGCGCATAGGTGGCCAGGCGGAGGAGAGGATGGCGCAGGAGGCACCGGAGGAAGTGGTGGACCTAGTGTCCAGTGATGAGGAGGAGCCGGCTCAAATGTGGCAGCCAGCAAGACCACCCACGCCGCATGTGAGAGGAGGGGAGGCAGAGACAGAGGTAAATCCGGCCTTCTGGCAGGAATTCTGCGAGCCTCACAGCAGCGACGAAGAGCCCGAGGAGTTCGACTATTGGCAGGAGGCCCCAAATGAGCCGATGGAGGATGAAGCGGCCACCGACGACATCCCTGGGCCACCACGGCGTGACCAGTGGATGGAGTCGGTGCGCCAGGGCGACGTATGGGTACACCGGGCCACCACGGTATATCAGTGGGTGGAACCGACGCATCCGCAGCAGCCGCAACAACAGCCTGGGGCCTTCCAGGGCCAAAAAGGGCCCCAAGAGCAGCAGCAACAACAACAACAACAGCAACATCAACAACACGGAGCCTCCCAGGGCCAAAAACGGCCCCATGCGACACACCAGAGGGACCCACGGCGCCTGCAAAGGCAGACGTCGGCACCGGCGGGACGTCAAGCACCACCTAGGCCAGTACTGGAACGGCAAAGGTCAGCGCCAGCGCCATCAAAGCACCAAAGGTGGCGCGAAGTAGACGAAATAAGGTGGCCCCTAGCCGTGGTAGTGGCCGTACAGGCGATGGGCGGTGAGGCTCGAGTGATGTGGGTCGGCCAAATGCGTTACCGCATCAGAATGGCGAGGGGGCGGGCAAGAGTAATGGAGGAGGTGATACAATAGTATAAAAATAGAATAGGTTAGGTTAGGAGAAAAATTTGAAGTTGAGAATAAGTTAGGCTTAGGAGAAAAACATGAAGTGTAGGGAATAAGCTAGGTATAGGAGAAAATAATGAAATATAGAATAGGAAATAGTTATAAGGCATAAAAAAAAAAAAAAAACAAGAAAAGATGCAGAATGAGCCAAACATGTTTATAAATAATACATGTTTTAAATGAAAAGATGCTCAGTAACTGCCAAAAAGATCCGAAAAGAAGCTCCGATGTATCGCCAATTTGAAAAGATGCCTACAATGGCCAACAAAAAGATGCGAGCCGAGCCAAACAAAAAAAAAATTTTGAAATTAAACAAAAAAAAATTTAATTGAATAATACATAAAATGATAAAACGGAATTAATAAGCTACATAAACATAAATGTTGAGGGAGGGGAGGCATTGGTCTCACGAAGAAAGGGGGGAATGTGAGGAAAGATATAATATATCTTACCACACAAACACATGAAACTTATAACATATGCTTAACAATACATATTGCCACATAAATATATGAAATCCGTAAGCTATGTTGTTAATAAAATCACTCCCTCACATTCTATCAAAAGACATGTGTACATGATACACATAATGTTGCTCGTCCAGCCAATATGTGCAAACGTAAGTTAGCAACATAGCATGTGTTAGCAACATGGCGAGAGCTTAGCAACATCGCAAGCGTTGGCAACATAAGCTGAGCGTCAGCAACACAAACGAGAAACATAAAATGTTCATGTACACTAATGTAAATATACACATGCATACAACTAAAACATATAAAACACGCATGCCTACAATGACCGAACAAAACGAGAGAGAGCGAGCTAAGAATGCGTGAGAGTCGAAGTAAACGATCATATGCTCGTAAACAAACATCGAACATATGATCGTAAACAAATAATGCAACGCCGGAATAGAAATGTCATCGGACTTGGGTGCGATGACGTCAGAGAAATGCACCAGCAGTTAAGTTGTAGGCTGAGCATTACCGAAAATAAGAAAAACAAAAAGAAACGAAAAATTCTCACGCATGAGAATTATGAACAGCTCGTAGGCTGAAGCGGGAGGGCGGCAATGCATAAGCATTGCCGAAATATTAAACTTACTCACACACGAACACCACCGAAGCTACGCTCAGAGAGCGGTAGTCAATACAGCTTGTAGGCTGAAGCGGGAGGGCGGCAACGCGTAAGCATTGCCGAAATAATAAATACACACACACCCATACGCGACCAACCAAAAGCCACGCTCAGAGAGCAGCTGTCGGAATAGCTTGTAGGCTAATGCGGGAGGGCGGCAGTGCATAAGCATTGCCGAAAACGAAAGCCAAGAAACTGCGCTCAGAGTATACGATCGGCTCGTGAGCGGGAGAGTAACAGCCGAGAGAGCGTGGTTGTGCGTGTGTGGGTGAGCTTTGATGGGGGTGAGAGCGCCGCCTAAACATGTATGGGTGTATCAGCGGCAAATTGATGGATAGTTTGACAGCCACTGGAAAGTGGCTGCAACAAATAAAACGAAGAGAAATTTATAAAGGCGGTTAATTTGAATAAAATCAAATTAAATGTATATATTTATATTAAATAGGGGGGTTTAGTAATATTGCTGTGGGGATATTGTCATTTATTTATATACTTTTACATTTATATTTTCAGTAGATATTATTATTTTGTATTTCTTTACTACATTTATTTACTCATTTGTATTTAGGCTGTAAATTTATTATTTTAGGAGACTTGTTAATTACTCGTAATTGTAGCAAAGAGAGATGAATGGTGGATAAAAGTGGTGGCGGTGGCGGAAATCGCGGGGCCGGCACGAGACCAGGAGAGAGCCGAAAAGGAGACGCCGTTGGCAACCGAGGCTGGGAGTTCAGTAGAATAACAGGCGACGCATACAAGGTGAAAGAATTTCACCATGCATAGCAACAAGAAAGCTATGCTGGATAAGCGGCAGAGAAAGCCGATCAAAGGAAACGAGCGATGGAAAGTTTTCAAGATAAAGCGAAAACTGATGGAAAAGTACCCGTAACGGGTCAGAAGTTCACCACGCGTCCTGATTGGGTCAAGATGCCTATAAATACGCACGGCTGAGACCAGAGGGATAACTAGTGCGTGAGTGAAAGTTATGAAAAGCGAAGTACCAAGTGAAGAAATAAAAAGTGAAGTTTATAAGCGAAGTTAAAAGTCGAGTAAAATCGGCAGAAAAGAACGATATCCTGCGAGATCAATAGAAGTGAGTCCTTGGGGGAATCGGCGGTCAAGCAAAGGGTAACTACAAGCAGCGAATTAAAGACTAGGAGTTATTCCTAGCATCAAAGAGAAGACTAGGAGTTATTCCTAGCAATTAGTTAAAGACTAGGAGTTATTCCTAGCACCAATAAAAAGACTAGGAGTATTCCCAGCATCAGCAGAAAAGACTAGGAGTTATTCCTAGCATATAGTCAAAGACTAGGAGCTATTCCTAGCACTATATACAAGACTAGGAGTATTCCTAGCAATATAGGAAAGACTAGGAGTTATTCCTAGCAATATATAAAAGACTAGGAGTATTCCTAGCACAGATAGGAAGACCAGGAGTAGTCCTGGCACAGGAAGGATCGACTAGGAGTATTCCTAGCACAGAATAGGCAAGACCAGGAGTATTCCTGGCATAGTGGGGGAAGACTAGGAGATATTCCTAGCAAATTATAGGAGAATAGCAGTCGATAGGATAGAAAGGCAAGACCTGGAGTATTCCTGGCAACATAACCAAAATACCTGCTAAAGTTATTCTCGCTTGATCATCAAAATTTCCCAAATCTCGGACGTGCATCAACAGCAACAAACACTGAAATTAATCCTTGCCACCGCCAGCCAAAAAGCCACACAATAATACTCACAAATAATTATTTAATATAAGCCATATTATTAATAAAACCATTGATTTACATATTCAAAATTTCATCAACAAATCTTATTATTTCACCAGCGCACATATAAATTTGTTGTGCCGAACCTCGACACCTGAAATCCGGCTCTGCCGAATAACAGGACGAAAAAGGATCGTTACACGGTTTATATTTGACCAAATTTTGGAAGTGGAAGAGTTTGGGCTTATTTCGGACGTAAAGTTTTGTACAGATAATCGTTTTGCAATCTTTATTTCGCGTTTAAGTAGGGCATTAGCTTTCTTGTAGGTGAATGTTTGTCGTATTAATGTTTCTTTTTAAGTTGTTCCAGGCTGTGTGTTTTTGGTCTTTCAATTGTTGAAGTTTCCTGTTCCACCAAGGAACTGTTTTTTTACCCTGGGTTCGATATGATTGGGTTATGGACTGGTTAGCCGCATGAATGATTATTTTAATTAAGTTGGCTGTTTCTTTGTTTATGTTTGAGCTGGGGGGGATTTTGGTGGACATTCCCTCTGTGAGATTTTGGATGACTGTGCAGTTGGCTTTGTCTAATTTAAATGTTGGTTTTGTTGTAGCTTTGCTCATATTGATCGAAAAGATTTATATGGATTGGGTAGTGGTCGCTGCCCGATAGGGAGTTGCATGTATACCAGTCTGCATTTAGCGATAGGATAGGTGAAGCAATAGAAAGGTCTATATGTGTGAATGTGTGGTGAGTGGTAAAATGGGTTGGTGAGCCGTTATTTAGTGTGATTAGTGAGGTTTGATTTATGAATTTGAAAATAATATTGTTAGTTCGTGACCCCCAGCTTTTATGCCAGCTATTGAAGTCGCCTGTAAATAATAAGGGTGTTTGTGTATTGCCGTACAAATCTCTCAGATTTTGAATTTTGAAAGTTTTAGTCGGAGGTATATATGATGAGACAATGGTAAACATAATTTTGGAATGGACTGTCACTGCGATGGAGTCAAAAGAGGATCCGTTAAGATTGGCGTTCTGTTGTTGTATGGAGTTATGGACAAGTAGAGCTACGCCTCCATGTCCGTTTGTAGCAGTATTTTTGTGATATAGGGTATAGTTAATGGGGATGGGAATGCTATGGGTAGAATTAATGTGGGTTTCTTGCAAGGATATGATTTTTGGATTATAGCTTTTTATGAGAATCTGTAACTGATTATAGTTATTGATATATCCGTTTAAATTCCATTGAATTATTTTTAACATATTAATAAGATTGTATTGGTTTCTTAATGTAGACTAGGTATTAAGGAGTAATAGAAATTTCAGTTGTTAGTAGTAGTGGTAGTATCTAACATACTATCACTAACGTTATGCAGTGAAGCTGTCTTGGTTTTTTTGGGTTTAGGTTCAATATGTTCTTTAGATTTAAGAGTTTTGGTTAGGTTGTTTTGTTTACTTGTATATATTCTTATTTTGAGATCTTCAGTTAGAGTGGAGTGGTGGATGCTACTTTTTTGTGGAGTTGGAGTGGATGGTGTGTCGCTGATTGGTGTGGTGTCCATTAATGTTTCTAGATCTGTGTATGATGTGGTGGATCTGGCTTAATGTATGAGTGGTTGCTGCTTGAGGGTTGGATGGGTTGAAGTTGGTGTTGTTAAAGATTGTTTAGTTGTGTTTTGCTCTGTTTGTTGCTTAGCAGTTGCAGAATATAGAGTATTTTGGGTGTTACGAGTGTGGTATATTTGCAATGCAGTTTTGTGGTCTACCTTTTCCAGTGTCTTGATCGCAGTTAATTCTTTTTGTTTAAGAAAAGCTGGGCATGATTTGTCAAATGGACTGTGATTATTTTGATTGTCGTATTTGCAATTGATACAAAATTTTGGTTTGTTGCAAGTTTCATTTTCCAAAGTGTGTTCTTCAGCGGAGCAATTAGCACACGATTTGGTCAAAGAATTGCACTTGTTTGTTGTGTGACCTAGTCTTAAACATTGACGACATCTTAACGGGAGTGGGATATATGAGCGTATGTTTACTCGTTCGTAGCCGATCATGATAGTCTCTGGGAGGGTGAGCGCAGCGAAAGTTAAGATGATGAGTCCAGTTTCTTTAGTTGTGTTGTTTTCAGTTTTTATAATTTTACGAATTTCTGTAACATTTTGTGATTTCAGTTCATTCAGTATGGTTTGTTCATCGATATTTCGGAGTTCATTGGAGTAAATAACTCCCTTAGAGAAATTGAGGGTTTTGTGTTCAGAAACTGATATGGGGAAATCGTTAAATGTGGTCATTTTAAGTAATTTATCCGCTTGCAATTTATTTTTCGTTTTTATGAGTAGAGCTCCTATTCTTGTTTTTTTACATGTTTCAACTTCGGCGTTGCATGCGTAATCAATAACTTTTTTTATAATAAATGGAGACACATTTTCAAAGGTATTATTGTCTGTTCTGTTTATGTTAATATATTTTGGTTCACTATTAAATGTTTTCCAAAGTCTATTCGTTGGTGAAGACATTGTTGTAGTTGTTGTCGTCGGGCCGATGCCCTCCGCCAAGTTTTGGGCAGCTGTTCTTTGCCTTTGTTGTTTTTGTTTTTATTTTTGAATTTGTTTTGTGCACTTGTTGTTTGCACCGGTAAACCAGTGTCTAAAAATAGAACACAGCGAGATGAAGAGGTTTAGCAGCAAGCTAGGTTTTCAGCTGTCCGTGACGCGTCTGATCTCTTTGAGAGCAAAAACCGAAGTGTTTGATTTCTTTTATTGTTTCCTCTTCTAAGTCAATTGTGTTTTTGCCAATAATTAATTAATTGATTGAATAGATTGAATTGATGCTTGAAGTTTCAGACTTTTGATTTTTATCCTCCTTTTTTTTTCTTTCCAACCACTTTTCCATTGGCCAAATTTTTGGAACACTTTATTTTACTTTCCCTTTTGCGGAAATCTGTAGACTAGCCACTAACGCGACTGGCCTTTACGAGCTCTTGAATTCGACTCAGGGAACGATTGACTCTAACTTAGGAGGTGAAATACCTGGAATTCCTATGCGAAAACCTCCATTTTCTTTACCAGAGAAATCTTTTGGCAACATCTCTCTTAGTCTGCGAAAACCTCCATTTTGCCAATCCATTCTGTTCGCGGGCAACACCCATGACCTTTCAGCCTAAAAGTAGGTAACCTACTCTCCTAACAAACTGCCAGCGCTACAATAGCCCCCCCCCCCCAAAAGAATCTGAATTGGGGCCTATAGTCACAAGACAGATCCAACAAAAGCTGGCAGGTGCTACTGACGGATATCTTTGGCATGGAACCGACCAATTGATCGCCCGTTTAAGTCTTCTAGCTCGTAACATGCATTTTCACATTTTTGCCTAACTCGAGCTTTAATAAACGCTGGTCCCAGCTTTGCATTATAACCGGCTTGGAAATCGCTTTGCTTGAAATTACGGCGATAAACTTCCTGGCCTACCTGATAGCTCACTAGCTGCGACCGTAAATTGTAGTTGCGCTGATTCCTCTCCTGCATAACATTGGCTAACACTTTAGCTCGTCCCGCCATTATTTCCCTAGAATCTTCCCTGGAAAACTCAATGCCTCGATCTTCTAACAATTTCAGTGTTCTTAGTAATTTATACGTCGATCCAGAGGAAATGAAATGCTGTCCAAAAACCATGTAATAAGGAGAAGTACCTAGACTCGAATGTACCGCCGACCGCAGTGCGCAGCTAATGTGACTCAGATTACTATCCCAATTTTTCTGATCAGGCTTTATGTATGACCGTATGGCTGATATGACCGATCGATTAACTCGTTCTGATGCATTCGCCTGAGGCGCATGAACAGCAGTAGTTACATGGGTAATCTTGTATTCACTTAGCAATTTCTCGAAAGCATGGGACTTAAATTGCGATCCATTATCCGAAACTATCGTTTCAGGTACCCCGAACAGATGGAATAACTCGCCTTCTAAATATTCTAATACTTTCTCTGCGGTTAATTTTTTTTACCGCCTTAAGGAACACAAACTTTGAAAAGTGGTCAAGAACTATAAATATTGCGATATTTCCACTGCGAGAGCGCGGGTATGGACCCAAAAAATCAATATACAACCTCTGAAAAAAACGTTGCGACTCCGGTGCTTTTCCCATAGGGGGTCGTAATGAATGATTTGGTGCCTTGGTTGTTTTACAAACTTCGCAGTCAGCGATGTAGGCTTTTACGTCATTGATTAAAAGTGGCCAATAAAAATGCCTGCGTATTTTCTCCAGTGTGTTATGAAGAAGCTAATGGATGATCATGGGAATTCTGTAACACCTCAGGAATCATCTGTTTAGGAATCCATAACTTCCATGCCATGCGATCATTTAGGGGATCACCGGTACTGTGTTCCATACGACGATATACCCTGCTATCAACCACTTTCAAGTCCGGCAATTTATCTTGGTTAGCTTGTACATCCTGAACTAAACTTTGGTATTCCGCTGAGTCAAAATAAGGAGATTTGAGGTCCACTACTTCTATTTCGGCTATTTGCTCTTCATTAACTCTGGAAAGAGCATCTGGCACTAGATTTAATTTCCCACTTCGATGTTCGATCTTAAAACGGAAACACTGTAACTTCAAAGCCCAACGGGCTAACCAACTATGAAGATCCGATTGTGACATCAACCATTTCAAAGATGCGTGATCGGTTATTATAGTAAAATCATGTCCCTCGACATATCCTCGAAATCTTTTGACACATAACACGGCTGCAAGACATTCTAATTCGGTAACAGTATAATTTTTTTGTGCCTTGTTTAGCTTTTTAGAAATAAAACTAATGGGATATTCATCGCCCTGATCCGTTTTCTGCATCAGTACGCCTCCGACGCCCGTTTTGCTGGCATCACAGTGAATGTAAAACGGTTTTCCAAAATCTGGGCTGCGCAGTACAGGTGCTGCGCACAATTTCTCCTTTAATTTTATGAATGCTTCTTCACCCGCTGGGGACATAGCAAACTTAGATTTCTGTTTTAGCAAATCTGTGAGGGGCGCGGCTACGTCTGTGAAATTTTCTATGAACTTTCTATACCAACCGGCCATTCCCAAGAAACTCCTTAATGCTCTAAGTGTTTTCAGCACTGGAAAGTTTGCTACGGCTGCAATCTTTTCGGGATCTGTTTTTATGCAACCCCCGCCAACAATGTGCCCTAAATATTTTACTGAGCGTCTGCAAAATTGACTTTTTTCCACATTGAGTGTTAAACCAGCCAATTTCACATGGGATGCAACTTGACTTAACACCTTTAAATGGGACTCAAAACTATCAGACACCACCAACAAATCATCTAAATAGACAAAAACTTCATTGCGAAGCGCTGGAGGAATCACCTTATCCATGAGCCTTGTCATTGTTTGGGATGCGTTGGTTAAACCAAATGGCATTACTTTATATTGGTACAATGGTCTGCCAGGAACGGTAAATGCAGTCTTGTCCCTGGATTTTGGGTCCAATGGTACTTGCCAATAGGCATCTTTTAAATCCAAACTTGAAATAAAACAGTCTGTTGGTAAACGGCTAAGTATACCATCAATTTGGGGCAGAGGATACGCGTCCTTGCGGGTTACCGAATTTACTTTTCTGCTATCAAGACAAACTCGAGTTTTACCCGGTTTTTCAACCATTACTACCGGTGAAGACCATGCACTCTCTGATTCTTCAATTACCCCTAAACTTAGCATTCGACCGATTTCGGCGTACAAGATCTTTTCTTTTGCTGGTGAAAGAGGGAAATGTCGCTGTTTTACTGGAATTGCATCTCCCACATCAATGATATGCGTTACCAAGGAAGTCTTTCCTAGACCTGATATAGCAAATGAAGGAAATAGATCCACTACTTTTTTCAACTGGTGCCTGTCGTTCGCAGATAATTCATGTAAATCTAAGGTTAGTTCGGAGACTTGCCCAGAAGAAGGTAGTAAATTGAATAATGTCCAGAAATCGATTCCCAAATATAAATCTTGGGTTAACGCTGGTATGATAAATAATTTTATGATTTCTGTGTGACCCTGATATTCTATTTGAGTGCTGACTTGACCCAAAATATTTTGCCTTTGGCCATTTGCTGTACTTATGGTTCTATAAACTCTTTCAAAGGGAGTTTTACTGCGAATAAATTGCTTAGCTAACTGTCCACCCAAACAGCTGACCGCTGCTCCAGTGTCCAAAAGGCCTAGTACCACTTGATTCAATAGCCGAACTTCGGCAAATGGACGCTGGTCGTTCGGCTTATAGCGAATCTCCTCGATTTCTTTATTTGCCTGCCAATATTGTCGCATTCGTTTGGTGCTACGTGATATATTCTTATGACTATTCTGATCGCAAACTGTTTCATCCTTTGTACAAACTAATTCGGGAATTCTTTCTTCAACTAAGATTTCGGGTTTATTAATTAAATTTATTTTTAATGCTTCGTTTCGGGGTTCGTCCTGCCACTGGGTTGAACACACTGAAGTTGACGAGGCTGTGTGTTCGCCTTTCCGTTTTTTAAACATTTCGGGCAAGATGGTTTATAAATATTCGGAGACCCGCAACCGAAACAAAAGATTTTTCGAATAGCTGCGCAATCCTGATATCGGTGTCCTTCCTTTCGACAATTCCAACATATTAACGCAATGGCTCCTATTTCAGTCTCGCTTTCGGTAGGCAAAAATTCTTCGGCATCCTGCATTTGATTCACATCGGCTATTTCTGTAATCTGCTTTTTATGATAAGTTGGCTTTTGATAAGCTGACTCTCTTTTAAGGTCTTCCAAGAATCGCTCTCGGCGACGGCAAATTTTTCGCAACTCTTCTACAGTGTCTATACGAATGTTTAATATTTCGTGACGTATTTCTGCCCTAAGATTACGTTTTAAAATTTCCACAATGGTGCCTTCGGCAAGAGGTTCTTCTAAACTATCCATGAGCAGAACCACCGCTTCATAAAAGGAATCAAAATTTTCTTTCTCTCGCTGCTTTCGATCCCTGATAGTTTCTCTAATATCAACATCAGTCAATGTGTCTCGAAATTGTTTTCTCAATGCCCTACATAGATCATCCCAGTTAAACGGATTTCGTCTTTTGTGGAAACGCCAATAAAATTCCCTAGCTTTTCCATCAAATAACAAACTTGCGTTGCTGCAAAGGACAGTGAAATCGCCATCTAACATTTGTCTGGTGAGGGATTCTACCCGATATATAAAATTATCTACACTAAGACCATCTGAACTACCATTGTATCTCAGTTTCCAGCTGTTCATGATGTATCCAACTTTATCAGGCCTCTGAAGCAATTCTGAGCTAAAACTTCTTGGCGTTTGGGTCAAACCTTGCCTTTCTTGATTGCGCTCTCTTGAAAAATTTGGCTCTGGATCAACATGAAATTGTCTCCCGCTATCAGCTGATGGAACATCAGCTCTTGTTGTTCTATATTGGTTGAAGTTTTCCTGCATTAGCTGTGACATTTGAGCAGTCATTTGAGCCATCAGCTGCTGCATAGTTCGCACTGATTGCCCTATCATTGCCTGAATATTTTGCAAAGTGACTTGCTGGCCAGCTGTGTTTGCTGTGCATTCTCTTTGAGCTGCCTCCTGTCTTTGCACTGGAATACTCGAGGGATCTGGCCCCCTTTGCTGACTTCTCGGCGTTCTAGCACCTTGACTGGTGCTTGCTTCTTCTCCTGTGGACTGGGCCTGCTTTTGTGACCTAGTGTTTTGTGCCACGGAATTGTCGAAACAAATTTTTTTACACGTCGGACAAAAATTGTTTGTAACAGCATGGCTCATTATACACTTTTTGTGAAAACTATGACCGCACTTGGTTGTATGCTCTTCAGCTAATGATAATAGTCTCTGACAAAGCGGACAATATCGCTGAACTTCGGTCTCACCTTCATTGTCTGAGTGGCTGAGAGGCATTGTTGTTCCTTTTAGTTCTTTAAATTAAATTTTTCTACTAAATAAAAATTCCTAAAATCGAGGTCGTAAAATTTTCTTATATTATTTCTAATCTAAATGTGCTACTTTGCCTCCAAAAGAAACAAAAGACTGAACTAATTAATCAAAACAAATAAACATAAAATAAAATATAAAAATGTAAAAATATAAAAATATGAAAATATAAAAATATGAAAATATGAAAATATGAAAATATGAAAATATGAAAATATGAAAATATGAAAATATGAAAATATGAAAATATGAAAATATGAAAATATGAAAATATGAAAATATGAAAATATGAAAATATGAAAATATGAAAATATGAAAATATGAAAATATGAAAATATGAAAATATGAAAATATGAAAATATGAAAATATGAAAATATGAAAATATGAAAATATGAAAATATGAAAATATGAAAATATGAAAATATGAAAATATGAAAATATGAAAATATGAAAATATGAAAATATGAAAATATGAAAATATGAAAATATGAAAATATGAAAATATGAAAATATGAAAATATGAAAATATGAAAATATGAAAATATGAAAATATGAAAATATGAAAATATGAAAATATGAAAATATGAAAATATGAAAATATGAAAATATGAAAATATGAAAATATGAAAATATGAAAATATATATAATATATGAAAATATAAAAATATAAAAGTATATATGAATGAAGCAAGCAAGTCGTCCCTGCCGACGTTGAGTATACCCTGTACCAACTAGATACATCAAAAAAAAACCTTCGAAATAGCCATCAATTTCATACAAAATTTCCTTTACATGCAGCAGCAGCAAACGCATGCTATCTCGCTCACTCCTGTCAGCCAATCACGCCCTAAGCGTTTCAGTACAAAAAGAATATCGCCATATTTCCGATGTTTATTGTCCGATTTGGACAAATTTTGGTCAGCTGGTGCAGATCGGCTATATAGTTAGGTGTGCCAAATAAGAATATGATATCTTTCATACAGCTCTAGTATTCGTTTTTTCCAAATTTCGGGGGCGGAAGTGGGCGTGGCTAAAATTTGAAACAAACTTGACCTGTGTAGACACTAGACGGATATTCCCATCAAATTTGGTAGCTCTAGCTCATATAGTCTTCGAGATCTAGGTGTTCATACGGACGGACGGACAGACGGACGGACAGACGGACATGGCTCAATCGACTCGGCTAGTGATGCTGATCAAGAATATATATACTTTATGGGGTCAGAAATGTATATTTCTGCCTGTTACATACATTTTAGCGACTTTAATATACCCTTTTACCCTATGGGTACAGGGTATAAAAAGGTAATGAGCTAAAACACAAAATTTATCAAAATGTAACATATATCTTATGTTTTCCTATTCGTATCGGCGGCTCTGACAACAGAAGTAGAAAAAATAGAATTCTTCCACCCACGATATCTACGTCATTAGTGGTCAGCAAGCGAAATGAACGTGAATATCTTTGTGTTGGATTTTTTCTTTTTTTCTTTTAGATTTGAGCATATATTATAATTTCTCCAATGTGGTTTGAGTGCAAGTTACTGATAACTTAACTAACTCCAATTTCTGTGCATATAAGAAAAATAATTTTTCGCCCAAGAAATGTGTAGACTACAGAAAAGATTTTTGTGAATTTTTTTAATGGTAAATTCTGCCACTGTGGTCAGACTTTTCCTTTAACAAAGAAAAGCACTGCAGTTCCAATGCAGCTGCGGAACACCAAAACTAAAACCCACTAAAGCCATAATTATCATTCGCCGCTGTGATAAAGACTCTGGTAGCATTTACGAAATTCCTAGCTATCAGACCATCCCCACCTCAGATTTGAAATCAAATTAAAGGAAAATGAAAAATTGAAAGAAGATAAAAAAAAATCATTTGGTTTTGTATTTCGCGAGCCACAAAATTGTGGCCCCATTGTTGGGCGCCATTTAAATAAGATGAGATATAAGATAAATAATTATAACTGTAATGTTTTAGTTCTGGCCAAGGTGTCTAAAACCAATCGAGGGCGCACGCTTGATATTTTTCCGGCTCTTGCTCGTCGGCTAGTTGGTCATGGTGCCCTTGCCCTCGATCGGAGGGGCCTCCTTTACCTCTCTTATTCAAAGAAAAAATTATATAAAAGCGTGCTAGACAAAATACTAAACCGGAAGGAGAAAATGCATAACCAAATGAATTTTAAAATTAGCCTGCCTTGACATCGTCTTGTCGACTTAACTCGATCCTCTGATGTAGTTGAGGATCGATTTGCCCTCCCTGCCTTGGCCATCTCGGACCAATTCGTCAGAAATTAAAACAAATGAGATGGCCCCTTTACAAAGCTTAAACTATCAGGTACATGGCCCACGGGAGTCCCATAAATAAAAACGTTTAGTTAGACTTTATAAATCAAAATATTAATTATTAACTAAATTATCTCTAGTGGACATTTTAATTAGATCGAGTTGATTATTATCAATAATTGTTAATACTCCGAACAATTTGTTACTACCGAATCAATTTCATATAAATTAGAGAGATTTAAATTACATGGAGTGACTTATTATTGATCTCCATATATGTTATAAAAGTGTGAGCTTTGAGGCTATGGCAATTTGTACGAAATTTCCTTTTATCACAAATTAATCACATTTTTTTTCTATTCTTAACTAGGGTATTTTCGATGATGGCGGCTTTTCTCTTTACTTCCAATCAAACTCTCTATTACTCTCTTCCATAAAATTTCCCTTTTTTCCTGTTTCCTTTCTTTGACCTTCTTTATCTTTTCTTGATTCTCTCTCATTTATATAGGATCTCTTTCACATTTAACCCGCCTTTTTTTCTTTTTTTTGGGTTTTATTTCTTCTTTAATATCTTTTTATGGGCAACAAGGAGGGTCATATTTAACGGCAGATAAAAACTATAAAAAAGAGTTGACTCACCCCTTTTTCTCCAAATCCAACGATGAAAGCGCTTCCATTCTGGATCGGTGTTAATACATTTCTTTTTTACTCTCACTGGAAAAAAATGCTGGAGAGATATAATAAAGGAAGGAGACACAAAAAAAAAAATCGCGCCAAAAGAAAGAAGAGAGGGAAAAAGTTTTTTTCACTAGATTAATGGGGCATTTTTTCTTTTCTTGATTCTTCTTTTTTTTTTAATTCAAACTTAAATTTACTTTCTTTTTTGATCAAAATCTGCCACCATCATAGACTTCACCCGATTTCAAAACTTATATTGCGAACTAGAATTTTAGGTACATCGTATGCCGGTTAAATTTTTTTTTTCACTTTTTCGGTGTTTCCTCTCCCTCTCTCTTTCGTCGGAGACCGTTCGCCACCGCAGCCCACGCAAACCACACTGAGATGGCCCAGGCCGATCGTCGCAGTCTACAGCGCCTTTGACTTAAAGTTGCCCTCCTCGCTCGCTTCGACTTTGCTATTCCCCTCGCCTGCACTGGGGCCGCTGGTCGTCGTAACTCTGTATGATATAACCCAGCTCAGCGGCTGCCTCCCTGGATGAGCGTACAGAAAAGAAACCAAAAAAAAAAGAGAAGCAATGCCAAAGTTTTAACTACCGCCTCTAAGATGGCTAGCTTTGCTATTTTCGAAAAAAAAATTTATTATATTGTCTTTCAGCACTTACCCTGGATGAGTGCTTATTAACCGGTGAATATTTGAGGTTTTGATTTCTTTTATTGTTTCCTCTTCTAAGTCAATTGTGTTTTTGCCAATAATTAATTAATTGATTGAATAGATTGAATTGATGCTTGAAGTTTCAGACTTTTGATTTTTATCCTCCTTTTTTTTCTTTCCAACCACTTTTTCATTGGACAAATTTTTGGAACACTTTATTTTACTTTCCCTTTTGCGGAAATCTGTAGACTAGCCACTAACGCGACTACCCTTTACGAGCTTTTGAATTCGACTCAGGGAACGATTGACTCTAACTTAGGAGGTGAAATACCTGGAATTCCTATGCGAAAACCTCCATTTTCTTTACCAGAGAAATCTTTTGGCAACATCTCTCTTAGGCTGCGATAATCTCGCTTCTGTTGCCAAGCCATTCTGTTCGCGGGCAACATCCATGACCTTTCAGCCTAAAAGTAGGCAACCTACTCTCCTAACAAACTGCCAGCGCTACAATAAAGGCCTTTACTATATTAAAGACCCTTGGACCAATTCTCCATTGGTCGAGCTGGTTAAGAACTGCGTGTATACCAACGCGTTCAAATGCTCTTTCAAAATCAGTTCCTAAAATGGAGACATGATTTTTCGCTGAAAGGGCATCGGACACGAAATGATGGATCTGTAGAAGAGAGTCAATCGTTCCGTGTTTGCGTTTGAAGGCTGATTGGTTGTGAGAAAGAAGCTGATTTTTGTTAACAAGCCACATTAGACGGCGGGAAAGAATTTTTTTAAAAAGTTTGCTTAGGCAGGAAAGAAGAGTGATTGGCCTGAAGCTATTGATTGAGTGGGCAGGCTTGTTAGGTTTCGGGATAGGCAAGACAATTGTCGTTTTCCATGTGTGGGGGTATAAGCCGTTTCGTAACATATCGTTGTAGATTTTAATTAGCATGAGTTTGGCGTCGCACAGTGGGGCCTTTTCTCATTTCGCTTATCAAAAATCATATCTTCTAAAGTAGTGAAGCGATTTTCAAAATTTAAAAGGCATTTGATAGCTAATTGTTCAAGCTTCAAATGAAGTTAATACCGAGGTGCCACGTGCTCGGGTTGCTTAGATATTCAAAGTTGAAAAATATTTCTAGGCATATTTTACCCTTAAAATTCACTTAAAAAACGCTTTTTTTGATGACAAACAAACTTTATTATTCGAATTTGATAAGATAAATAAGATTTTTTAATGTTTTGTTTTAATTTTTAACTTAAACTGCAAAAAAAATATACCATTGCAAGGGTACATTAATTTTTGTCTTCTTCAAAACACTTAATGCTATAGAGCTGAAATTTTACACATATACTTCTTTTTGCTGTAGGCATTGTATATCTCGAAATCATCCTTATCGGATAACTATATCATATAGCTACCATAGGAACGATAGGTCGAGAATAAAATTAAGGTTTCATAACTTTGTTGTTTTTCAATCAAATATTACGAAATTTGAATTCAATTAGTTAAATACACTTTCTAACATATTTATCAAGTTTCATCAGAATCGGTTGTCTATATCTTATAGCTCCCATAGGAGTGATAGGTCGAGAATAAAGTTAAGCTTCCACAACTTTGTTGTTTTTCAATCGAATACTATGAAATTTGTATTCTATTAGTTTAATATACTTTCTAAAATATCTACCAAGTTTCGTCAGAATTGGTTGACTATATCATATAGCTCCCATAGGAACGATCTTTTTTTGGTTGAATTACATTTTTTTCTCAAGCTATTAACATTTAATGTAGGTTTGATTTGTTTAATATGCTCTCCAATGATTTTGTTACATTACAAATATGTAAATATTAAATAACAGTTTGCCAAATTTGCATGCGCTCTTCTTCTTCCTTGTACCTGGAACGCGTTTTTATCACGAGGTTGCATTAGTTTTTTGGATTTTTGACAAATTTGCGCAAAAAAACGCAAGACTACACTATATAGGTCTGATAGGTGAATATTCCCTCTATCACGTGTATATGATTATATCGTGAATCTCCGTGAATCTCTGTTGATTCTACTCCACCAAAGTTCAAAAAATGCGAAAATTCAGTGTGTTTTTGAAACGTCTCCAATTTATTAGGTATTTTAAATTTTATTGTACTTTTTACAACAAATAACTAACAATTGATCTACTTTTTGAATAAAGTAAAAATATTTAAGATCAGTTGTTTAATTCGGCCAATATTCAGTATCAAAGTTGTACACTAAATTTTCGCATTATATGATATATGATATATGATATAGTCAACCAATTCTGACGAAACTTGGTAGATATTTTAGAAAGTATATTAAACTAATAGAATACAAATTTCATAGTATTCGATTGAAAAACAACAAAGTTGTGGAAGCTTAACTTTATTCTCGACCTATCACTCCTATGGGAGCTATAAGATATAGACAACCGATTCTGATGAAACTTGATAAATATGTTAGAAAGTGTATTTAACTAATTGAATTCAAATTTCGTAATATTTGATTGAAAAACAACAAAGTTATGAAACCTTAATTTTATTCTCGACCTATCGTTCCTATGGTAGCTATATGATATAGTTATCCGATAAGGATGATTTCGAGATATACAATGCCTACAGCAAAAAGAAGTATATGTGTAAAATTTCAGCTCTATAGCATTAAGTATTTTGGAGAAGACAAAAATTAATGTACCCTTGCAATGGTATATTTTTTTTGCAATTTAAGTTAAAAATTAAAACAAAACATTAAAAAATCTTATTTATCTTATCAAATTCGAATAATAAAGTTTGTTTGTCATCAAAAAAAGCATTTTTTAAGTGAATTTTAAGGGTAAAATATGCCTAGAAAATTTTTTCAACTTTGCCCTTGAATATCTAAGCAACCCGAGCACGTGGCACCTCGGTAATAACTCCATTTGAAGCTTGAACAATTAGCTATCAAATGCTTTTTAAATTTTGAAAATCGCTTCACTACTTTAGAAGATATGATTTTTGATAAGCGAAATGAGAAAAGGCCCCACTGTGCGTCGTCAGTGAGGTTTTTAATATTAGGATATGAAATCCGGTCAAACCCCGGCGATTTCCCTTTAGTATGCGCAAGTGATGCATTAAGTTCGCACAAGGATATATCAGACTCCAAGTATTTGGCGTTGGGGCTAGCATTATTTACTGTGTAGGTTCTATTGAGTGCAATGTATTTATTAGCAATGTATTCAGGAGAAAAGTTATTATCATTGGAAAAATCTGACCACATGACGCCGAACGCATCTGCAATATCATGTGCTGATGTTATTACTCGTTGGTCAACTTTAAGGCTTTTTAGCGGTGTGCTGGGGCAGCCTGTTAATCGCTTTACGTCGGTCCAGACTTGCGTTAAAGAGGATTTGGGAGATATTCTTGAAGTGAAGCTTAAAAGAGCTGATCTTTTTGCGTTCTTTATTTCTCTTTTGAATATTGCATTAGCTTTTTTATACGCTACTAAGTTATGAGTATTCATGTTGCGCTTGAAGATCTGCCATAGTTTTTGTTTTTTATCACGTAATTTCATTGTGCTCTTGTTCCACCACACTGGGTTGACTTTTGAGGGGTATACCTTTGGTTTCTGGGATTGACTTTGGGCTTTGGTCAGTTTGGCTACGCTCTGGTGGATGTTGGTGTAAGAGCAATCAGTTAAATTCAGAGAGAGGTTTAACTTGAATTTGTCCCAATTTGCTGCATTAGTTTTGTATTTTGGAGTGGGGGTTGTTTTGGAGGGTTGGTATTGTGTGACAATATTGGTTATGCTGGGGAAATGATCGCTGCCGTGTAAGAAATTATCAATCGACCAGGAGCATCTGTGTAAAATATCGGCTGAGACCAGCGTGATGTCAACACAAGTGAATGTGGAATGGGTTGAGAAGTGGGTGGGTGATCCATTATTTAAAACTGCGATATTGGATTGGGAAATAAATTTTTCCACTTTTTTGCCGCGAGCGTTTGAGCATACGGAACCCCACAATGGGCTCCAAGAATTAAAGTTTCCATTAATAAGTACTGGGTTGCTAGGGTTGACAAGACGTCGAAGGTCATTTTCATGAAAATATTGTGTTGGTGGAATATACAAATTAATTATAGTTATTTTATTGTTGAGATCCAATAGTAACGCATCGCAGAGAATGTTGCTGCTAATAACAATAGTTTTAGGGGGGATGTGGCGCTTAATTAGGAAGCGAATTCCTTCTTTCTGTGTTGAGTTAAAGTTTTTAAAATAATCAATATATGGTTTGGGGAAAATTATGTTTTTAGAAGTGTTAGCTAGGTGAGTTTCTTGGATACATATAATTTTTTCCCTAATTAGTATAATTAGTTCTTGGTAATATGACAGGATGTTACTGGGAGTTTAGCTTTAAGTATCTTTATTAATTTAGTACAAATGAGTGTTTTGATGGATATTCTTTTTGTAACACACTTATTATTTATGGTTAGGTTAGGTACACAATGAGTGAACTTAGAATTAATTACACGACCGTCTTGTTCAACCGTTTTCTTTCGACTGCCTCGCATGCTCTCTCTCATGACTCTCGCAGATCTGATAATTGTTCGCTCTCTGAGAAATATGCCAGAGTGGTCAGAGAGAGAGAGAGAGAGCCTGCTACAACTCGGCCGTCCTGACTATATAAGATCTCCTGACCTTACTGTTCATATACACTATACAATTCAATCTTAAAATTTAACTTTTACTATTATAAAATATACTTATGTTATTCCTTTTATACATCTCCTATCCATGGTTTTATATTTTGTCCACTCCATACTCCTTGATATGGATTTCTGGAAAGTTGGAATCCTTCTACATCTTTTAATAAAAACCTATCATTCCTTAGAACCTTTTGTATAACGTTTGGTCCCTTGCTTTTTGGGATAAGCTTACGAGATATACCTGCTGTGCTGTCAAAGTTCTTAACCATAGAATAATCGCCTTCTTTATACTCTCTTGCTGAAGTTCTTTTGCTGCTGTAGTGCCCTTCGTTATATTCTTGTGATCGACGAATGTGTGAAGCTCCAAATCTTCTTATCTCTTCTAAATCTATTGGGCTGTCTGTAGTATCCAATTCTTCAATCTTTTCTCTAAATTCGTCTATAACGTTTCCTCTTTGAGCTATTCCAAATAACATTATGCTGGGGTATTGTTTAATGCTTCTGTGAAAAGTGTTGTTTAGTGCGTGCTCTACATCTTCGACAACTGTGTCCCAATGATTTCCCTTGTCTGGTTCTGCCAACTTTGCTATAATAGGTCCCATACTTCGATTTAGCCTTTCCACTTGCCCGTTGGCTTGCGGGGATCCTGTCGCTATTTTCACATGTTGCACACCCTGACTATCTAAAAACGCCTCGAATTCTGATGAAGTGGAACAACTACCCCTATCAGAAACTATGCATCTCGGTCTACTATAACTCCTGAAATATGTTTTTAATGCTTCGATCACCTCTTTGGTACTCGTTGTCTTTGTCGTGTATAGTCTGACGAACTTTGTAAACCCGTCCACTACTGCAAATATATGTTTTTTTGCTTTTCCTGCTTCAATCGGACCGTAATGGTCAATATGGACTAAGTCAAGTGGTTTGTCCCCTGCTGTTCAAAAACACTTCCCCTTTGCCGCATTTGGGAGAGAAAGCTACGCATCGTAAACAGTTTTGTATGTGTTTTGTTGCCTTATCTTTAAGATTTGGGAACCAGTAACTCTTCCCTATTGCATCTAACATTTTATCCCTACCTATGTGACCCAATTCATCGTGGTACTTATATAGGACATGATACTCCATACCTTTTGGAACATAAAAAAGAATTCTTTTATCATTCGTTTTCCTATAAACAACCCCGTTCCTCATCTCATACCATTTGTGCTCTGAATTTCCTAACATTTTCTTAATTTCCTGCAGCTCTAGATGTTTCCCCTGGCAAATAACTAAATTATCCTCGAAACTGTTGGGCTTTATTACCATAACATTGGCGCATCTACTTGCAGTCTGTTAAAATTTTGAAACGTTTCCCTTGAACATAGATTCTGAATCTACGCAAGGCATATACAATTGCCAGCGTTTCCAATTCGAAACTATGATATTTCGACTCAACTTCGCTCGTTCTTTTGGAAAAATAAAATATCGGATGCCATTTGCTATCCGCTTTCTTCTGTAATAAGGCTGCGCCAAAACCCAAAGCGCTTGCATCGCAATGCAGTTCTGTTTCGTCTCTATGATCGTAAATTGCCAATACAGGTGCCTCAATAAGTTTTTGTTTGAGCATTAAGAAACAGTCTAGTTCAATCTTTCCAAATTTAAACTCTTTAATTGGCTATTATTGAGAAATCTTTTATAAATCTTCGAAAGTACGAGCATAATCCTAAGAAACTCTTAACCGCATGTATTTTGTCTGGTATTGGGAAATTTTTAACTGCATCTAAGCCCTTATCATCTCCACTAATTCCATTCTCCGTAATTTTGTAGCCCAGGTACTTTATGCTTGACATAAAAAATTCGCACTTATCCATTCGCAACCTCAATTTGTTCTGAACTAATCTTTCAAAAACTTCTACTAACGGATCATATCTTTATATTCGCACTAGCTATCATGATGTCGTCCATGTAGACGAGGACTTCTCCTTTTCGAATCATATCTTCAAAAACTCGGTTAATAAATCTTTGAAATACATGTGATGCGTTTTTTATCCCCATTGGCATCCTTAAAAACTCATATTGTCCAAGTGGTGTAATAAAGGATGTGTATTTGACTGACTCTTCGTCAACAAAGACATGAAAATATCCGTTCTTCAAATCTAATTTTGAAAAGACCCGTTTCCTTACTAGTCTGTCCAATAAGTCGTCAATTAGTGGTAGGGGGTAATTGTCTTTAACAGTAACCTTATTTAATTTTCTAAAGTCTATGCATAAACGTATATCCCCAATTTTTTTTTTTTTACTAACACAATGCGTGACGTGTATTTGGAATCGCTTGGCCTAATAATTCCTTCTTTCAGGTATTCATCCAGCAAAAGTTGTAGCTTTTCCTTCTCTGTATATGCTAATCGCCTAGGTGCACAACTAAACGGTTTAGAATTCTGTAAGCTTAGCTTCATCGAGCACTTGATATCTGGTGTTTCTGGTCTATGGGCATCAATATACTTGTTTCTAACTAATTGCTGAAATTGGCGACACGTTTTATACTCGATATCCATACTAATCACATATTCTGATTCTAAATCGTCTTCGTTAATGTGGCAAATCTTTAGCATGCTCTTGTAAAAATCCTCTACCAAGTACAATTTCTCTTCATTGTTTCCTAGTTGTTCTCTGGTTTTTCCTATGAAAGTCTCGTTTGTTATTGTATCTTGTGGTTTGTGATCAATTTTTGTGTTTTTGTCTGCACTAAATACTTCTTTTCTTGTAATTTTTGTTTCATTATCCTTAAACATTTTTTCATTCACATCTTTTGCATTAACGACTTGTTCATTAAGAGTAACATTTTCATTTACATTATCAAATTCTTCATTCACGTGTTCATATTCATTAATAAATTTGTCGTTAACATCTTTGTGTACATTGACATATTCACATACATTAAGCATTTCATCAGTTTTGTCTACCTTTACATTAATGTTCTTGACTTTCATTTCTGATATTTCACTAACAATTTCGTCTTCTTTTCCATTACAATTTTCAAAAACTGTTTTTCTATTATCGTTATTTTTGTTTTGTGTTGCTGACAAGTTGCTTGTGATGATCTTACTTAAACATTTACGTTCTTCTACTATGGCAGTCCTTAAACAATCTAAATCTAATTTTATATCGCATGCTTCCAAAAAATCCCTTCCAAAAATAGCGTCGCAGCTCATAGACTCGTCGGAGACAATAACTAAGTGAAAGTAAATTTTATTTGAATTTTTCATAATGTAACATAATGTTTTTCCAAAAATAATTAGTTGGCTTTCATTAATGCCGTGATAGGGTGTATCGACTGAAGATATTTCCGCTTTGACGGGCAGGAACTTCTTCTTAATTATAGAGATTGGACTCCCCGAGTCTACGAGGCACGCTACAATAATGGAATGATAAGGAATGTCTACAAAATTTATCTTAAATCTTCTTACATAATTGTTGATGTGCTGGGTTGTATGGAGGCGGCTTTTGCTTGGGTAGTCGTCATCATTTGGGCCGCTGCTCCTGGCTGATTCGGTCTTCTTAGCTGTTCCGCCAGGTTCTGGGAAGTCGTCTTTAGTCGAATAGCGCATCTTGGCCGGGCATTTGGCTGCCCAGTATTCCATTGAACCGCAAACATAACATGAGCCACGGGCTAGAATCATCTTGTTGCAATCCTTCCACAAATGTCCTTTAATGTTACAGTTGCGGCAACGTAACTCATGACGTCTGGTGCCGGTGTTTATGTCCTTTGTAGTTTGCTCGGCGATATCAAGGTGCACTCCAGCAAATGCCTTTAACATTTGTCTCGGACTAGTGAAGCATTGGATGCGCGCTTGTGTGCGCAGACCTTTGTCCGGGATGCCTTCGATGACCTTATCCAAAAGCTCCTCGTCGTCGATGTTGACTTGATTAGCCAGCATTAGCTTATCCTCCATGTATATGGCAAATCTTTCGCTTGGTTGCTATTTGCGTTTCTCGAACTGACGGCGCATCTCAGATTTAGACGTCTTTTCACCGAAGGCTGCAATTAGCTGATCGCACAGAGCTGCTACCGGCTCACGAATTCGAGAAAGTTCGGCATGTAGCCAAGATTGGGCATTTCCCTTCATTTTACATATAAAGAGCATCCGCAAGTGGTTGTCACTCAGATAATAGACTTCGCCGATATTCCTCAATTGAGCTGTCCATCTCTTAGGGCACGAGGTACCACTAAAGTCAAACAAAATTTCTTTGGCCAGCGAGAGAGCCATCCCTGGAGCTTTGATCACGGAGTTGCCAGCGTTCAAGTCATTGGTGGCGCCACTATCGCTATCGAAGTTGGAAAAGTTGCCATACTTATGGGCATTGGTGGTGGCGTTGTCACTGTTGCCCGAATTTTTTGAAGATCTGTTAAGAGCTTGTTCATGGCCTTGAACCAGCAACTGAAGCTGCTCAAACAGGCGTCGAACCGACGAGAATTCGCATGAATTTACCGTTTCTTGTTGCAAGGCGTCATCATCATTGGCGTCGCTCTGGCGTCGTGATATTTGTCTGGGTAACTGCTCTGGGTGAAGCAACTCTATGTCATCCAGATCGTGGCCCGAACAATCCTGTTCGTCGTCCATAGGTGGTGCGCTGCCACGTGTCTCGATTGGAATTTGGTTTAAGCGGAGCACTAGTTCGGCTTTAGGACCACTTGATGGCATTTTTAGTGCCACCAACCATTGTTTCAATTGATCTACTGAATAATCAGCTATATTAATTTCGTCACTCATTATGTATGTACATATGTGGATAAGGACCACTTCTGAAGTTATGACAGGATGTAACTGGGAGTTTAGCTTTAAGTATCTTTATTAATTTAGTACAAATGCGTGTTTTGATGGATATTCTTTTTGTAACACACTTATTATTTACGGTTATGTTAGGTACACAATGGGTGAACTTAGAATTAATTACTTGACCGTCTTGTTCAACCGTTTTCTTTCGACTGCCTCGCATGCTCTCTCTCATGACTCTCGCAGATCTGATAATTGTTCGCTCTCTGAGAAATATGCCAGAGTGGTCAGAGAGAGAGAGAGAGAGAGAGAGAGAGAGAGAGCCTGCTACAGTAATTATTTGTATATCCGTTCATATTCCAATTTAAGATTTTAATAGACATTGGGAAATAAAAAGACGCATGTTATATGTTAGGTGTAGAATGAAGGAAAGGGGAAGTCAAATCAAAACGAGGAGTCATCCATTGTTTCGTCTGATAGTGTGGAGGTAATGTCATTTGTAGGCAAGAGAATTGCGGAGTTTTTATTTTCTGTTTTGTTTTGCTTATTTGTAGAACTAGAATTAACTAGATCATTAGCGTGCAGTTTACTATGACTAGCGACTGCTGATACGCTAGCATGCTATTTATTTTGTTTGGGAGAGTAGGAGTTTGCTTTATGGGGAGAGGGGGGAGATAGGGGGAAGGTGGGTGACGAAGGGGATAAGGGAGACAAGGGGCATTCTTGGTTGGTGTTTGTGTATGACGAATTATTATTATTACTGGGTTGTTAATGATTTCTGCGTTTTTGATGATTTTTTTGTGTGTGTTTTTGTCTTGCGTGGTGATTGAAGAGCCGGCTACTTTAGCATATGAGGTGGCGATGACTGGGGGGCTGAGCTGCTTAAGCAGAATTCTGGCTTCGCGCAATGTACATTTGTTACGCGTTTTAATTTTGAGTACTTCTTTTTGTTCAATGTATTTATTGCAGGTAGGTGACGAAGCGGCGTGTTCGGCGCCAAAATTGGCGCATTGTGTACGGGTACATTCGTCATTGGGATGGGGGGGGATGTTGCAGTCGGCACAAACGGCGGGGTTAGCGCAATGCTTCACTGTATGTGCAAGAAGTTGGCAATTTTTACATCTCATGGGATTCGGAATGTACTCCCTCACCTTGACTGTGTTCCAGGCAATGGATAATTTATTTGGAAGGGTAAAAAGGTCGAAGGTGACTAGTACAACACCTGTTGGTTTTGCCTTTCCTTCAAATTTTCTGGTGAATTTATATATTGACACCACGTTTTGAAGTTTAAATTCCGCAACAATTTCTTCTTCAGGTATGTTGTTAAGAAAGGGTGCGTAGATTGTGCCTTTTATATTGTTAAGGGAACCGTGTAATTTGCAGGTGACCTCGCAAATACCCGGCAAGTTGTTTGTTTTGATAAATTTATCAGCGACTTCTTTGCTTTTTACCAACAAGAGTAGGTTGCCGTCCCGTAGTGATGAGATGGAGAGTACATCGGTGCTAATAAGCTTTATTGCCCTGTTAATTACAAAGCAAGAGTATTCCGATATCGGTTTCGCCTCATTCTTAGCAGATAAGGTTATGTATTTGGGGTTTAGCCCTGTTGGTGTAACTTCAGGAAGATCAGGAAAATCGAGAGGGATTTTTTGATGCTGCCTTTTCTTCTTTGGTTTTGGACTGTCACTGAGTATGGAAAATCTGTTTTCCATTATATTTGGTGGCCCCGGGGCCATGGTTGTTGTGTGTGTACGCAAATAACTGGCCGCGTGCAAAAGAACAGGAGAAAAAATAATACGAGAATGAAGAGCTAATATAGTATTATGGAACTAACAGAGGCGAGTTAATTGAAAAAGACAATCGATCGCGTTGAGTGTTAGTCGAAGACTGATCATCAAATATATTTTTGGTATTTTGAAGGAAAAAAAACAATCTTCGCTTTCTGTCGCTGTTTCTTTCCTAATTTTCAAAAACAATTGTTATGCAAGTACCGTTTCTATTCGTTTATGATTTCTGATCTTCCTCGATGTTCGAAAGCTGCTGCGCGTTCGCCGGTTGATCAAATACAATCAAGCATGGCAAATGAAGTTCTGAAGCAGCAAATTGCGCGATAATCGTAAATATTGCAACAAAATTGTTGGAATACCCCTATTCTGTTATCAAACAACATTACTCAATACTATCAGTCATTACGCAATACTGTCATCTTTTAATGACTGGTCACACTTGTTTTTTAACTTCCTCTTTTATTGTGAAAATTTGATCTGTGTGCATGTGGTCCCGGTGTTGCTGTCAGAAAATAATCAAAGAATAAATAAATAATCAACATATAAAATAAACTTAAACAATAGAAAACTTTAATTGAATATAAGCTTCATCAATTCAACAGGTTATGGGCCCAGTCCATGCCAATTTAAAGAAAATATAAAATTAAAAAAAGTTATGAAATTTATTTGTGCGTGCATCTTCTTTTTTTTTTGTTGGATACATATATATGTATATATAATACATATGTGGGAAATAGAAAAGAATAAGTATAATATTAAGCCTTTCTGTGGGGAAAAGTATTCTACATCGAAATTTAGACTTAGAGCTTTATTTACAGAATTAAAAGTCAATAAAGTAATTGATAATCCAATGCCTAACGAAGTAGATGATACTTGGGAAAATGCGGAGATATTGGCGAAAAGCACATTAATTCAAAATTTAGGCGATTCTTTTTTAAACTTTGCGGCAGGCGACGTCGCGGCACGTGGAATTTTGCAGAATTTAGATGCGGTATAGAGGGTAAAAGCGTTGCTTCTCATTTAGGTGCATACAAACGTTGAATGACCCTCAAACTATCTAGTGACATAACACTTTCGAAACATTTTATTATTTTTGATGACATGGTGGATGAGCTGTTAACAGCAGGTGCACTAATGGATGAGAGCAACAAGATCGCACATTTGCTGCGGACTCTTCCTTCAAACTATGATGGTGTATCACTGCGATTGAAACTTTGTCAGACGATACTCTATCATTAGCATTTGTAAAAATTAAATTGCTGGACTATGAGACCAAGCTAAGAGATGAAGGTACGGATACAAGTGGAAAAGACATGAGGGCAGTCGTAAGCAACAGAAAATATTTTAATATTAATAGTGGAATGAAAGCTAAATACACACAACAAAAAAAATTTTTTAAGGGAAAAGCAAGAATTAGCGTTAAATACCATTACTGTGGCAATGAGGGGCATATTAAAAAGAATTGTTACCATTTTATAAGGGCAAATAAAAATAAAGAATTTAATCAACAAAATAGTCAAGCTCAACTTGCAACATCGGGCCACGGTTTCGCGTTCATGATGAAAAAAATTAAAGAAAGTGATAAAGTTAATAATGAACTCGGATTTATACTCGATTCTGGAGCCACTGACCATTTGATCAATGATGACTCGATGTTTGCCGATTGTGTGGAATTGCGGCAGCCAATAAAAAATCGCTTTGGCAAAAGAGGGTGAATTCATATACATATGCTACTAAATGTGGAATAGTGCGGCTACACAATGGACACAACATCACTCTGGAGGATGTGCTCTACTGCAAAGAAGCATCAGGAAACCTCATATCTGTTAAGCGCCAGCAACAGGCAGGGATGTCTATAAAGTTTGACTGTGATGGTGTCACCGCATCGAAAAATGGTGTGATTGTCCTTAAAAATTTAGGTATGTTGATTGATATACCAGTAGTAAAATTTCAAGCTTACAGTGTAGAGGCGAGGAACAAAAATAATTATCGATTATGGCATGAGAGGTTAGGACATATGTATAAGCAATGCCAAATTACTTGCAATAAAGAATAATAATTTATTTAATGACAGCAGCCTTCTTGATAATTTAAAAGTATTAGATGAAATATGTGAGTCCTGTTTAAATGGAAAGCAGGCTAGGTTGCCAATTAAACAATCTAAAGATAAAAATTATATAAAACGACCCTTATTTGTAGTTCACTCAAATGTTTGTGGTCCCATTACACCAGTTACACTTGATGACAAAAATTATTTTGTGATCTTTGTACATCAATTTACACATTACTGTGTAACTTATTTAATAAAATATAAATCAGATGCATTCAACTCATTTTAAGATTTTGTACAGTCACCGACTATCTCTTGTTTAGAGCAGACGTCTCCCTAGGTGATCGCGCATATCAGCAGTTCTTTGCTCGTTATCTCTAATTATCTCTTTTCGTTTACCGTTCCTCGTCGGGCCCCGTTAATCAACAAAACAAAAAAAAAAATAAAGACCGCGAGAGTACACATCACAGCACAACCATGCCCTCAGGGCATAGCCCACTGGGGGATAATCGGTTTGCATTGCTAACCGATTCATCCAACCGCAAAAAACTTAAATTGTTCCACAAACCCACGGTGTCATATCCTGGTCTTCCAGTGATTCAGTTACCAAACCCAAGATTCATAGTTCTGAGCCCTGCTGACGAAACTAAACCATTAAGTGACTATTCATGCTTTGCTTTACATCGTGCAATAGATCTCATCAGCAAGGACTATTCTAAAATAACCCAATTAAAAGACGGTAAACTGCTGATCCTCACTAAAGACTCTAACACTGCTAACAAATTTCTGGCCGCAAATGACCTTCTAGGCATCTGCAAAATCAAGTGCCAACTACACGAAACGCTGAATTCGACCAAAGGCACAGTTTATGCTCCATGCTTATCCAATGTGTCCGAAGAAGAAATCTTAAAGGAACTCAACTCCCAAGGAGTCACTGCTGTCTATAAATTTAACAAAACAAGTGACGGCATCACCAAACCATCTGGCGTCATCCTCTTTACCTTCAACCTGTTCCATCTACCGGAATCCATGGACATCTCATGGCTCAAAGTCAAAGTGCGTCCCTATACGCCTAACCCCATGCGATGCAAAAATTGCCAACTATTTGGCCACACCATCAAGCGCTGCACCAAACAACCCATATGCGAAAACTGCAACCTCTCCTCCCACGAGGGCGATTGCTCACGTACGCAATGCGCTAACTGCGGGAATGAGCATCCTTCATCCAGCAACAGATGCCCCAAATTCACGCAAGAAAAAGAAATCTTAAAAATCATTGCCCAGACCAAATGCACTTACAAAGATGCCAAACTCACCTACATTTCACTCAACAATTCCTCCAGCGCTACGGCCGAAAGATCATATGCCAACGCAGCTAAAAATGCGGACCAAACAACAAACCACCAAACTAAACAAAATGTAACAACCAACGGAACTAACAAAACAAAACAAAAATCAAATACTCTACAACAAAACATCACAAATCTAACAGTTAATACAACAACTAACGACGCCGCTTCGTCATCAGCGGACAAACACCCAAAACAATTTAAAAAACCCAAAATCGCAAACGATCAACCAAATACTAAAATTAGTTCTCTCAACGAGAGTTCGGCTCCCACGACTCTCACTCACTCACAAAATTATCTTCTCTCGACTGATATGATTATCAGCGAGTCCGAAGACTCCACATAACAAACTAAAAACTATGAATCGTAAAGGCGGGCCTTGCTTGACATTTGTTGACGCCCTCACGTTTGCTTTGCAATAGCAAAGCAAAACTGATGGGGCTCGACATGTGTCTTGTTGGGCCCGCTTTTTATAACTTTATCTCACACCTGCAAAAATTTCTAACATGCGTAAACTCTATTTCTTTTTAATTTATTCTCCAATGACTTTATCCGTTATTCAATGGAATGTAAACGGTCTACTTAATAACTTAACAGACTTGCAGGTGCTTACTAAACAGCATAACCCTGATATTCTTGCTTTACAAGAAACTCACTTAAAATTTAATTCGACCTCAACAATCTCCAACAACTACACCCATTATTTTCACAACCTTCCCCACATCAATTCCAACAAACAGGGTATCGCCCTGCTTATAAAAAAAGGCATACCCCACAGAATTATACCGAGTTCTTCCAACATCTCTTCTTTAATGATGGAAGTCAACATCGGCTACAAATTATCAATTATTAACATATATATCCCCCCTGAGCAACACTTTTCCCCAAGTGACATCTCAGATGTAATTTGCAACACAGCTCCACCTTACCTCATTATAGGAGACTTAAATGCCTGGAGCCCTCTGTGGGGCTCACCCAAAACAAACCAAAGAGGTAAAATTATAGAAAACATTCTCATTAACCAGAGCCTCAGTTGCCTTAACGACGGTAACCCCACACATTTCTCTACTCACCGCTCATTTACTCATGTTGACCTCTCTATCTGCTCCTCCAACCTGCTCCCGTATTCTTCCTCTTATACACTCAACTCTCTTTACGGCAGCGACCACTTCCCGCTAAAAACATCAATCCGCACCCGGCAACATCCAAAGCAATACTCTATGAACAAATTTCTTACTCACAAGGCCGATTGGGCTGCTTTCCAGTCCTTCCTAAATGCCAGCACAAAAAATTTTGCCTTGAGTTCAAATATAAACAAGGATATGGCCTATATCCACAAAATAATCAGAACTGCGGCACACTACAACATTCCGCAATCCAAGGCCACCTTTAGAAAAAAATATCCAGCTTGGTGGAACAGCCAATTAGACTCCCTAAGGAATATCAAACAAAAGGCCTGGTACCAATATAAGAATACCCAAAACACATGCAATCTAATTAACTATAAAAAATCACAAGCTCTCTTTCGCTTAAAGTGCAAAGAGAGTAAAATTATCAGTTTCCAAAAATTTACAGAAACCATAAGCCCAAAAAGCTCTATTACTAAAGTATGGTCTGGTATCAGAAGACTTTGTGGCAGTGACACCAACTCCAAAATAAACTTTATAAATACTACAAATGGTCCTACACACGATCATCTAGTGCTTGCTAATGAATTCTGCAATTTTTGGTCGAACCAATCTCTCAATGCAAACTTCCATGACCAATTCATTACTGAAAAAAACACTTGGCTCCACACAGAGTACACTGCTCAAAAATACAGCAAGCTTGCCCAAACTATTGAAGGCAATATATCTGAGATTGAATATAATTCTGCCCTGGCAAAGACCAAGGGTAAATCACCAGGACTTGACAATATTTCATATGACATGATAAAAAATCTTCCAAAGAGTCTTAGTCTTCTGATAATTGAGGCTTTCAACAATTCCCTAAAACAAGGAATACTTCCACAGTGTTGGAAGTTTGCTGTCATCCTCCCCATCCTTAAACCAAATAAGAACCCTACGGAACTACAGAGTTACCGGCCTATATCGCTACTTCCCTGCCTATTAAAACTATTCGAAAAAATTATATCGAAACGCATAATGTGGTTCGCCAATAGAAAACGCTATCTGAGTGAACACCAGTTTGGTTTCAAGCAAAACCACAGCACCCTAGACCCTTTACTTCTCTTTGATCATTTCACCACCAAAGCTCTCTCCACCCGAAAACATGTCCTAGCTCTTAGTCTTGACTTTGTAAAAGCTTTTGACCGCATAGGCATCCATATGGTTTTAAAACAACTAGCCAGGATGAAAGTGGGTCCGAAAATATATCACATAGTAAAAGCCTTCTTGACAAATAGAAAAATAATTGTCCGCATCCAAGGATCCCACTCCTCATCCCTCCGACTAGCTAATGGTATCCCTCAGGGATCCCCGCTATCCGTCACACTCTTCACCCTTGCCTTCAACGAAATTTCCTCAATAGTAAACCGCTTTAATCATACAGAACACATCCTATTTGCGGATGATGTTCTTATCTACACCAACAAAAACGCATTAACTGCGAAAAATATCTTTAAGAACATTCTACAAACTATTAACAACTGGTCTCTCTCCTCTGGAGCTAGTCTATCTTTCGAAAAATGTAAAATACTTCATATATGCAGGAAACACAACTGCAATCCCTTAAATTTAAATGTAAATAACAACACAATAGAACACACTAAAAGCCTAAAAATTCTCGGATTAATTGTAGACAATAAATATACTTTTAAGGACCATTGTAAATACTTAAGAACTAGCCTAGCTGCCAGACTAAGCATAATTAAGTACCTTACTACTCAAAAATCTTACACACACAGGAATACAATGATTAATGTAACCAAGGCCCTACTAGCCTCAAAAATAGACTACGCTCTGCCCATATATGGACAGACAGCAAAAACTAATCTCAAAATCATCTCTCCTCCCTACCACGCGGCAGCCAAACGCTGTATTGGTGCCTTCCCCACCTCTCCTACCAAAATAGTGCTGACAGAAGCTGGCCTACCTTCACTGGAGGACAAAATTTACAAAGCTACATTGGGATTGCTTCCCAAACTCCTTTTCACCACCAACAAATTAATCCACCGCTCAACCAAGCTTGCCCTCAAAGCCAAACGCAAACAAAAAAAAACATCATCCATTCAGAAGGCAATAAAAAAAGCACAGGATCTTCACATCAACTGGCCACCTACCATCATAAAACATAACAAGGCACCCACGTGGCTGCTGAACGAAAACTCGTTTATCACCAACTTACAAGCCCTGCCAAAACAAACAACAAATCCTGCTCAGTACCGTTGCTATTTCAACGCTGTTTTAAACAAGGAATGTCACAAAAACAAAACCCTCCTGTTCACGGATGGTTCAAAGACTGTAGACTACACGTCGTTTGCCGTCGTAAAGGCCGATAAAACCGTCATCAAATCGGGTAAACTCTACGATCACAACTCCATCTTTTCGGCAGAAGCCTACGCCATTTGTAATGGTCGCGATAATAGTCTAATTTATTTTTGATAATTTTTTTTTTTGTTTTTTGGATTAGTTCTTTAAATTCAAATTAGCATCAAAAGGCGCGCAACCAAACTTGTCGCATGCAATTTTGCTAGTATAATTTATGAACATAGAGGGCGTTGCTTAGAGTGCAAAGGTCTTAATGACATTGATCGCAACCCACTTCCGTTGTTCTAAAGAGAGAGCTTTTTGTTTTTTTTGGGTATATAAGACCAGGTCTAACCTTAGTCGGCCTTTTTCATTATCATCAGAAGACACTAAAGATATAAATAGGATTGTGCCAGGTCCTTTAGTAAAAAAATAAAGAAAGGAAGTAAAGAGAAGACAAAAATTAAAAGGAAAAAACTTGACACGTGATTAATCAAACCCACAATTGGGTAGTTTAAATAATTAAAATATATTCCGTCTAAAGACGATGTGAATTGATTTCAATTTGTATAATATAACATCCTCATAAATTTCTCACGGCTGGCCCTAAATATATTAGTTTGATAGAGCTAATAAAGTGCTCTTATTAATTATTGCGCTGGAAGCGCCCAAATCTAAATTCTCTTTTGTGGAATCCATCTGGCAAGATAGAAGAGAAGTTAGTCAGCGACGGTCCATCTAAGTCACACCAGAAAGCAGTAGAAAAGCAAATCGCTGCATGGCCGGTCGCATATACATATGTACATATGTATACGGAGAGTGCGCGTGTGTGAAGCAGAATTTTTGTGGCAGCAAAACTCAAGTTAATTATAAAAAGAAACAACAATAGTTACAACAGAAAATTAGTTAAAAGTTAAAAAAAAAAAAAAATTGGCATAGTATTAGTTCCATGAAAATGTGAGAAAATTAACCTTAACCTCTCAAACCGCGTGTTGAAGCAAATTTTTTTTTGGTTATCTGGATAAAGGCAAAGTTTATTAATTGGAGCAAAGGGTTATATCATTCAATAATTCATAATTCTCTTGATTGTTTTTGTTAAAAAAGTTTAAAAGAAAAAAAAATAATAATTTTCAATTAAAATTTTATGCGATTAAAATCACCCCCTTTTAGACAATTTTCGTGCGCCTCTGCCCAGTTGCTAGCGCGTACATATGTTATTACATAGCATATGTATATAAGACGCAGCTGTGCAAGGCAGAGCTAGAGCAGTGGCGCATTGAAAATTATGATCATTCGTGTTTGCAGTGAATTTTGATATTTTTTTTTTTGAGTCACATTTTGTCACCCTATGATTGCCACATAAAATATTATGTTGTTGGATGAAATTAAATAAAAGGAAAGAAAACTATTATGTTGCACAGAGAAAAAATATAATAGTTTAAATTAAATATAAATAAACATATAAAAAGAATGAATCAAACACAAAATAATGAACAATGCCAAACGAGTGAGTGTATAACATAAGAAAATTATAAAACATGAAATTAATTATATTAACCCTGCCACAAGACATCGTTGGAAGGCCTTTCACCGTTGGACATAATGCGCACGTGAGTTAACAAAATTTCCATAACTTATATACCTCCCCATGTTGTTGTGTAAATCATATATGTATTTGTAACGGCTCATGATTTAAATTGAAGTATATACACATGCATATGACGATGTACATACATATATGAAAGCCTTCTTTTATTCTTACATACATATGATTCACACAAAGCATCGGAAATGTTTGAATTTATTTATTTGGTGTTTGATATATTACCTTGCTTCGTATTTACAATCTCAATATATATTTGGCCATCATAAAGAAAAATTTTAATCAGCTGTTCGACTAGTGGAGTTCATTGAACTCATTTAAATTTTTACGTGACAAAAAGTGAATTACAATTATCGAATTGATCATACCCTAACACGCACAATGAAAAAGAAAAATTTAACGTAATCAAAAATTTATTTTTCGTATTTTTATTATTAGTTTTTTTTGGTAGTTTTATTTCAAATATTCCAATATAATATGCCTATATAATTTCATTTAATTTTTTTTTGGTCTCGAGTTTTGTTCGAAAGCAAAGGGCAAACGCAGCTGCACTCTTAAGCATGTATATAAGCTACCGCGGCAACGGTAAATTTCTGCGTTTCTTTTGTTCTGCCATTTAGCTCGTAAATATTTGGTTGTGTCGAACTTGTTTGATGCAAGACAGTTATAAAGAGTTTTTGATTTTCAAGTTGTGAACAGATGATTGCATATTAGTCTGTCAGAAGAGTTAGCATGATGTACATATATTTTAATTGAATCTATTTAAGGTCTAAATACAAAAAAAGGAATTAATTGATAAATATATTAAAATTTTATTCTCTTTCTGCTAATTAATAATACTTAAAGTCATTATTAAAAGATAATTAACAATGTTAATATTAAGTCTCCACTACATATTTGAAATTAAATGAAATATTTATGGAAATGAAGATGGCCCTATAATAAGTTTTTCTTCCTAGTGATGTGGCAATATGAGGAAATAGTAGTCTAGATTATTAAAGGGATTTTCAGATAAAAATTATCCGCAATGAAAATCATGGTAGGGAGGGTACAGAGCGCGCGGATCAGACAACATCTTTGATTCCGCCTGATTCATCTCGTTATTATATTGCAGTCTTCACACCTTTTTGCTTTAATTTTGGTTTATCTCAATTAATTAGGTACAGCACAGATTTTAGCAATTAGTAATTTTTTTGAGTTTAGTTATTGAGACTTATCGCGTCTTATCGTGAAATTTAGATTCAGAAGGGATCCTAAAAATTTAAGTTATGTATGTTAGAGACAGATTATTGGCAAAAACCCACCCCATCCCGAATGAGGTAAGGTTCCAGAGGGTCCCGCACCGCTATATAATACTGCCTCACGGGAAGGTTAAACAAGTTAGTAGCACCTCGAAGTTTTTTCGATGCTCACTATGAATAACAACAGCGTGTAGCACGAACGCACTCCCCGCAAAGCCGGACATTACAAAATTTTGGCGCCCAACCATGGGGCTACTTACGCAATTCCTTTTATTTATGCATTTCATACATAAAAATTTGGTGTCCAACCATTGGGTCACTAATGCGATTTTTATTAATTAGGCTTGATTTCTGGTGTTCACTGATATTCACCATTGACTTTCATTTTGGTTTATTGGTAGATCGATTTGTATGTGACGCATTTTAAAAGGGTAGTTGGTAGTCACATACCCTTGTTGTTTAGAGAACATGTAAAAAATTAATAGATCTTTTACTTAGTTTATGTTGAAACCTTTGAATATAAATTATTCAATTGCCATAAAGCTAGGGTAGTTTCTATGAAGAATTTAAAAATTTTTTTTTTTTGCTTGAATCTGGTTAATTTGGCGAAGTCGAATTCCAAGTCGTGAAGTTTTTATTTGATTTATAGAAGGACTTAAAATAAAAATGGGATTATTTCCACCTCCATTATAAATATACAATCTCTGACAATAATTGCTCGCTTTCTTTTCGAAGAATTTGTTTTTTTCGAATAATATTTTGGTTTGGATTGAACATAGTTCAATGCATGGTTGACTATATGCGTATTTGGCTGAGATCGGATACCATATCCTATGAATTGTTCTATGTTTCTAAATTTATACTATTAATGTGATTTGAGAGTGAAAACTTATTTCTTCAAATGGTGCAACAAATTTCCTCCTCGCACTATTAAATTCATTCAATAGCCTATGTTTATACTCACTGCAATATTAATGCGGTGAATCAGAAAAATTTAGACCATCTATTTTTAAGTATTGCCATCAAACATCACATTTAGGAAATTTTTGTATATAATTTTTTTATAATGCCTTTAGAACATAGCCCCCAAGATACAACAAACTCAACTACACCCCTTGGTAGCTACTGTATTATTTGTTCTCAGTTAATGACAAATGTACAGCCATGTTCCATGACCCCATGTGGTCACGTATTTCATAAGAGTTGTTTAGACAATCAGTTAGTGGCGCTAAAGGAATGCCCAAGCTGTAAACAAAGTTTGCACGACGAAAATTTAAGATTAGTTATTGTAAACGGTTTGGCAACGCCACAACCCGTTCTTGATCAAAGTGCTTCTACTAGCCAGGCGGCTAGAAGACCCGTTACTAGGAATCTTGCCAAATCCATGAGCCAAGCACCCGTAGTAACGTTAGACAGTAGTGTTCATTTACAGACTTTAGATAATAGCAATAGTACCAACGGAGCAACGGCTACTACAAGAGCTACTAATAGACAAAAAAAAGGTCGTCCAGCTCGGGTACAAAGAAATAATAATACTATTGATTATTCAGCTATCCAAACGATGATACAACAAACTATCGCCAATTTGTTGCCTAGTACTATAAATACACAAGCTTATTACGCTGAAGTGCCAATGCGCTTGCCCTCTAATCACCAGAGCAGTTCGCATAGCACTTATAATGTGCCTCCCAGCCGTATCGCCGACATAATGCAAAAATGGAATCTTCATTTTGATGGTTCTAGCGAAGGTTTAGGAGTAGACGAATTTATTTATCGAGTTAAGTCCCTCACTGACGAAACTCTTGATGGTGACTTTGCAGCTTTGTGTAAAAATATGCACGTTCTTTTTGTTGGTAAAGCCCGTGATTGGTACTGGCGTTACCATAAACAGGTGAAACAATTCAATAATCATAACATTATTTGGTCAGAGTTTTGTTTGGCACTCCGACAACATTATCAAGACTATCGTTCTGCCTTTATGAGTATGGAGCAAATTCGATCTCGCAAGCAAAAACCAAACGAATCTTTCGCTTCTTTCTACGATGCCATAACAGCATTAATAGACAAAACTTCAGTAAAAATAGAAGAAGAAGAGCTTTTGGAAATACTCAAAAATAATTTGCGGCCCGAACTTCGGCATAGATTGTTATATCAACCGGCTCAGTCCATAAGTCATTTACGCAGGCTAGTTCAAATGCAAGAGAATCTAGATACTGAAGTAGGCTGGCGTTCAGATATTTTACAGAAAAATAAGCCTCAAGCTTATCGCAAACAGGTTTGTGAACTGGAAGTTAATAATGCTGACAGTTATGAGGAAGACACGGTACATCAGGCTGAGGAAGTAGCGGCCATAGATAAATCGGTTAAATCCTGTTGGAATTGTCATTCACCAGATCATTTTTGGGACGATTGTATGCAAGAAAGAACAATATTTTGTTATGGATGTGGCACACCGAATATATACAAACCCCAATGTGCCAAGTGTCAACGTCGCCTCTCGGAAAACCGACAGAAGGGGGTATTCAAAACCAACCGAATGCTCCCGAATCAGAACCAACAATCTTAAAAAAGCTAGTTCATCCTTTGATTGTTGAGGATAATACAGTTAATAAAACTGAGCAACTTATGAGTCAAATTTTGAAGCCTTATCATGTAAGACTTGAAAATTATTTAAAAGTTAGAAAACGAATATTTAATAAAGTTAATAAAAACAAAATTGTTAGGATTAAAAAATATTTCCAAGCCCGTAAGTAAAATCGCAAAAATTTAATTTCAGCTATATTTAATGATCAAAATGATATACGTAGTTATGCTACCGTTTCATTTTTAGACAGTACGGAAATAGGTTTATTAGATACCGGAGCCACAGTTAGCTGTATAGGATCTTCCTTAGCTCTACAAGATTGGAAAAATTTCACTGAATTTAGACCAATAAATTCGCAAGTTAGAACTGCAGATGGCAGAGCTCACGATGTCACAGGTATACTGCTAGTACAATTGAAGTATAAAGAGAAACAAGGTCAAATGCGCCTTTATATTATTCCATCTATTAAGCAACGTTTGATTCTTGGTATTGATTTCTGGAAAATTTTTGCATTAGCACCGGATATAATTAGCTCGCTTGAAGAAGCAGACGATGATGATGTATCAAAAGAAAAGGAAAGTTTATACCCCTTGTCTTCGGTACAGAAGCAACAGTTAGAGGTGATAAAAAGTATGTTCCTAAATTGTGAGAGTGGCTTAGGTCACACTAGCTTGTTGAAACATCACATTGATATTGGCTCAGCAAAGCCGGTAAAGCAAAGATTTTATCCTGTTAGTCCCGCAGTAGAAAAATTAGTTTTCACTGAAATTGACAGAATGTTATCTTTGTGAGTAATAGAACCTTCATCCAGTCCTTGGAGTTCACCTATGCGGTTGGTTCTTAAACCTAATAAAGTTAGACTTTGTTTAGATGCGCGTAAACTTAATGAAGTTACAAAAAAGGATGCCTATCCATTACCTAATATTGACGGAATTTTTTCAAGACTACCGAAAGCTAACATTATTTCTAAATTAGACTTGAAGGATGCCTATTGGCAAGTAGCGTTAACAGAAGAGTCTAAGCCTTTAACCGCTTTTACAGTGCCAGGCAGACTATTATATCAATTTAAAGTAATGCCATTTGGTCTTTGTAATGCAGCTTCCACTATGTGTAGATTAATGGATCAAGTCATTCCACCTGATTTGCGTTATTGTGTTTTTGGATATCTAGACGATCTGGTTATTGTATCTGAAGATTTTATATCGCATCGCGCCGTTCTGATTCGTTTATCTGAGCAGTTTCGGAAAGCTAATATTACACTGAATATTGCGAAAAGTCAGTTCTGTGTCACAAGTGTAAATTATCTGGGTTACATTATTGGCAGTGGCGGAATTTGTACCGACCCCACCAAGATTTCATGTATTTTAAATTGGCCTAAGCCTAAGAATCTGAAACAAGTTCGAGGATTCCTTGGGATATGCGGTTGGTATCGTAGATTTATTCAAAATTTTTCAGAGCTTACTTTCCCTATAACCGAAGTACTATCTTCTAAAAAGAAGTTTTGCTGGTCACCCGAGGCAGAAAAAGCCATGGCACATTTGAAAATAGTATTAACTACCGCACCAGTGTTACAAAATCCGGATTTTGGGAAAAAATTTTATCTCCATTGCGATGCCAGTGATTTCGGAATAGGAGCTGTGTTGGTTCAGTTATCGGCGAATAATGATGAAATGCCCTTAGCTTATATGTCCAAAAAGTTAAGTCGTGCACAACGTAATTATAGCGTCACAGAACGTGAGTGTCTCAGCGTCATTTTAGCATTGGAAAAATTTCGCTGTTATTTAGAACTACAAGAATTTGAAGTCGTTACTGACCATTCTAGTTTACTTTGGTTAATGCGACAGCAAAATGTATCTGGGAGACTTGCTCGTTGGGTTTTTCGCTTACAGCAGTTTAAATTCACGATATCACATCGCAAAGGTCGAGATCATGTAGTTCCAGATGCGTTATCCCGATTAAATGAGGGAGAAGAAATTTCAGAACTAGAAGTAAAACCCATAATTGATTTGGATTCCGAGGCATTTTTGGATGATAGTTATAAAAATTTAAGACAAAAATTTTTAGAGAATTTATCTTGTTTTCCGGATATTAGGATTAGAGGTCTGCATGAATGTATTCATTTCCAAACCATAGTACTGTACAGTAGTTAGGTGTTCTCAAAAATAATGTACTCATTCTTTGCTGTACAGTATATTCAATTTGACAGATTAGGAGTGTACAGCATTTTTACTGTACTCATTTAGAGTGAGTGACAGTAATAAATGTACTCTTTGTAAGTGAGTACAGTACATGTCACTTTTTTTCAGGTTGTACATCACTTGTACATTTCTCATTTTGCTGTACAGATGTGTATAAAATTTTGAACAACGAAGACATGGCTGCCAAAGAAAATGACGCAAACGCAATAAATATGAATGAAAGCGTAAGTTTTTGCGAAAATAAAATTATATATTATTTATTAATGTTAAATAACGAAGAAATTTGTTATTTTAATAATTGTGTTCGTTTCGCCTTTTGTAATTGTCTTTTGCAAGGTTGTATATGTGTAAAGTCGCAAAGTCTCACATATAACTATATTTGTCTGTATGTATGTATGTATCTATGTATATATCGCCTTTATTTTGCTTCAAGTGTTTTATCATAAATGTAAATATTCAACCAGTACTCATCGTTGGACAGTTCAAATGCAGGGACTCATTTTAAACAGTACGCTGCCAATATCAAATTTAAATTATTGGCTAATGAACTTAAGCCATCTCTTAAAAGAGGTCGAAGCAAAGTTTGGGACACCTTTTCTCGAATAGTGGATGAAACCGGCTTAGAAAATCCTGACGCAGTGGTGTGTAATACATGCAAAAATGTGTATAAATTCGAAAAAAGCACATCTAATTTAGTAAAGCACAAATGCTACGTAATGGCAAATAGTCGTAAACGCAACCATCGTGAAGTTGTTGTAGACTCGGAATCAAAAAAGTTGTGCATTAAGTTAGCAACTGAATGGACAGTAAAGAATGGGCGATCCTTTAATATTATTGCGGACTCAGGACTAAAAAATATAGCCCAGTTTTTTATATCTGTTGGTGCGAACTTCGGGGAAAATGTTAACGTTGAATCGTTATTGCCGCATCCCACTACCATCTCACGGAACATCGAAGCTCTCTACGAATATCATTTTAATGAAATAAAAAAAGAATTAGTTGATCGTACGAAACTTGGATACAGCATAACGTCGGATATATGGACAGATGACTTCTACAAAGTTTCATATATATCGTTGACGATTCATTATGTCGCAGAAGGAACCCTTAACAACCGCCTGCTTGCAGTAAAATCAATGCAAGGAGAATCCTGTACCGGTAAGATTTATAAAATTTAATTGATTATTTGAAAATGAATTTTATAACCCAATTTTCGTTAGGTGACAGAATTAAAAACAAAATTGAAAATATTTTACGCGAATTTGGGTGTGATTTGCAAATGGATGAACCAATAATAGTCACCGACCGAGGCGCTAACATGAAGGCTGCATTTAGGGGACTAAACACGTTAAACTGTGTAAATCATTTAATTCACAATGTTATTGGTAAAGCTGTGGATGAGGTGCCAGACTTGGAGAAGACAGTAAATCGCTGCAGCAAACTTGTGAAGTTTTTTAAGAAGTCAGGTCAAAATTTGTTTTTAAAAAGCACCTTAAAGAGCTACTGCCCAACACGTTGGAATACGATATTCCATCTATTCAAATCGATTGAGTTGAACTGGATGGAAATAACCAACATATTAATTGAAAAGAATGAATTAAGTAGGATTCAAAATATTAATTTAAGCGATGTTAGCGCATTGGCAAACCTTCTGGCTCCTTTCGATGCGTGTTCAAAGAAGCTTGAGGGGAGCAACTATCCAACGTTGCACCTGGTTATACCACACATCAATAATATAAAAAAAATTTAACACCTAGTGATAACGATGTGGAAATGGTGAAAAAAACCAAGATTGCTCTTGAGTCAAATTTAGTCAAAATAGTTCAAAGTAATCTAAAAAATTTTCATAAGATCGCCCTTTTTTTATTTCCGCCCACAAACAAATTATCTCAATTTACTGAATTGGAGAAGGAAAAGACTATCGAAGACGTTGAAGCAATGATGATAGATATTCACCTAAGAACTCAAACTGAAGAAATTGAAAACATTATTCCATCCAGCCAAGAAATAGATGACATTTTCGCCGACTATGTACAACCCATCCAGAATAATAATATCCAATCTATTATAAACAATGAAACTCAAACATATCAAAATGTTAATATTCCATATAGCGCAGCCTTTGATGTTCTGAGTTGGTGGAAAAACAACAAACAACAATTTCCCTTACTTTTTAAGGTTGCTTGCAAATTATTAGCCGTTCCAGCGAGCAGTGCAGCATCCGAAAGAGCTTTCTCCGTTGCTAAAAACCTTATTAACTATAAACGCTGTAAAATCGCAACCACAGATGATAAGGTGAATAAGATAATGTTCTTGCACTCAAATGTTCAAGTTCTATATAATGAATTATTTTCTGAAATAAATTTGTAATAATAAAAATCATATTGGCTATCTTTTTCTTGCATAAGAAATTCTAATTTTTTTATTTATTTTTTTTATTTTATTAAATTAAATTAAATTTTGCTTGCAATAAGCAAAAAATCATAACTCACTGTACAGTAAGTGAACTGCACACTAACATAGTGTGCAGTAAAGGAACTGTACACCAATTTTAGTGTACTCATTAACTGCTGTACAACATGAAAGTGAGTGCAAAGCCTAGCTGTCGATTCAAAAAATTTGTACAGTATTTACTTGCACCCATTTAAAACTGTACAGAAAAAAGGTGTACACGTTTTTAGAATGAATGATTCATTTGCCCTTTTGGATGCATTCATGCAGATGTCTAATTAGGATCATCGGTAAATTCATTTATAAACGAACTGAGCATTTTGCAGGAAATTCATCTCAAGAAAACAATTCTTGGAAACTTTGGATACCAGACCGATTGAGAATTGATGTTATAAAACAGGCACACGATAGTGTTAAGTCAGCTCACGGCGGTATGCAGAAAACCATTGAACAAGTTAGAAGAAATTTGTTTTGGCCCGGGTTAGCTAAGGACGTACGTGATTATATTAAAAAATGTGATACTTGTAAGGAGACAAAAGCTACAAATGTTACACTTCGTCCACCTATGGGTAAGCTTACCGAGACTGTTAGACCCTTTCAGCGACTGTATATAGATCTATTAGGTCCATATCCTCGAAGTAAAAACGGTCACGTCGGATTATTGATAGTGTTAGATCATTTCAGTAAATTTCATTGGTTACAGCCGTTAAAAAAATTTACTTCTACAGCCATTATCGAATTTTTATTAAAAAATATATTTCATAGTTTTGGTGTTCCCGAAACAATTGTTAGTGATAATGGAGTACAGTTTAAAGCTAATGATTTTAATGCTTTTCTTACTAAACTCGGTATAACTCATGTGTATACAGCTTTATATTCCCCACAAAGTAACGCAGCAGAACGAGTTAATCGTTCTCTGTTGGCTGCGATTCGTGCCTATTTGGGAAAAGATCAGACAGAATGGGATGTCCATATTTCTAGTATATCTTGTGCCCTACGATCAGGTTTGCATCAGTCATTAGGCTGTTCACCATATCGAGTTTTGTTCGGCCTAGACATGATTACACACGGATCAGACTATCGCTTATTAAAAAACTTGTCACTTTTGGAAGAACCCATAGTTCCGTTGCCTAGACAGGATAATCTAGCCTTAATGCGTAAAGACATACAAGAAAATATACGAAAAGCTTTTGAAAAAAATGCAACTCAATATAATCTCCGTTCAAAGCCAGTATCTTTTAAAGAAGGCGACGAAGTATTTCGAAGAAATTTTGCCCAAAGTAAATTCAGTCATAATTTTAATGCCAAATTGAGTAGACGATTTATAAAATGCCGAGTAAAAAGGGAATTAGGTAATTGTTTTTACCTATTAGAAGATTATAACGGAAAAGAGATTGGCACTTTTCACGCCAAAGACCTCAAACAATAATTTCCGCTAATATTCTGCCTAACGTTGTATATTATCGGATGGTGTAATGGTCGCGATAATAGTCTAATTTATTTTTGATAATTTTTTTTTTTTGTTTTTTGGATTAGTTCTTTAAATTCAAATTAGCATCAAAAGGCGCGCAACCAAACTTGTCGCATGCAATTTTGCTAGTATAATTTATGAACATAGAGGGCGTTGCTTAGAGTGCAAAGGTCTTAATGACATTGATCGCAACCCACTTCCGTTGTTCTAAAGAGAGAGCTTTTTGTTTTTTTTGGGTATATAAGACCAGGTCTAACCTTAGTCGGCATTTTTCATTATCATCAGAAGACACTAAAGATATAAATAGGATTGTGCCAGGTCCTTTAGTAAAAAAATAAAGAAAGGAAGTAAAGAGAAGACAAAAATTAAAAGGAAAAAACTTGACACGTGATTAATCAAACCCACAATTGGGTAGTTTAAATAATTAAAATATACTACTGTGTCCAAAAAATAAGGTGACATTGTATTTATTTTGAAAATTCTTTATTTATTCTTCCAAATCAATTTCATCCCCTTCAAAGTAATCCCCTCCCGACACAATGCACTTCTGCCAACGTTTTTTCCAATTTTCGAAACACTGGTTGTAGTCACTTTCCGGGATGGCCTTCAGTTCCGTCTTCGTTGCGGCTTGAATCTCCTCTATCGTGTCAAAACGGTGTCCCCGGAGCGGTCTTTTGAGCCTGCTGAACAGCCAGAAGTCGCACGGTGCCAGATCAGGTGAATACGGTGGTTGCGGAACGATATGGGTTGAGTTTTTGATGAAATGATCACGAATTACGAGTGCAGTATGGGATGGTGCATTATCGTTGCTCAACAAATTTCGACATTGCAAAAAACGAGAAAATCACTTTTAGCAGCTCACAAAACGACGCGTATCTCAAACAGTAATGAATATTTTCACATGAAATTTGACATAGATGTCACTCCCAGTACTACCAACATAAAAACAAAAAGAATTCTCCTAATCCTTCAAAGCGCGCAGTTTAAAATCAAATGTCACCTTATTTTTTGGACACAGTAGTATTCCGTCTAAAGACGATGTGAATTGATTTCAATTTGTATAATATAACATCCTCATAAATTTCTCACGGCTGGCCCTAAATATATTAGTTTGATAGAGCTAATAAAGTGCTCTTATTAATTATTGCGCTGGAAGCGCCCAAATCTAAATTCTCTTTTGTGGAATCCATCTGGCAAGATAGAAGAGAAGTTAGTCAGCGACGGTCCATCTAAGTCACACCAGAAAGCAGTAGAAAAGCAAATCGCTGCATGGCCGGTCGCATATACATATGTACATATGTATACGGAGAGTGCGCGTGTGTGAAGCAGAATTTTTGTGGCAGCAAAACTCAAGTTAATTATAAAAAGAAACAACAATAGTTACAACAGAAAATTAGTTAAAAGTTAAAAAAAAAAAAAAATTGGCATAGTATTAGTTCCATGAAAATGTGAGAAAATTAACCTTAACCTCTCAAACCGCGTGTTGAAGCAAATTTTTTTTTGGTTATCTGGATAAAGGCAAAGTTTATTAATTGGAGCAAAGGGTTATATCATTCAATAATTCATAATTCTCTTGATTGTTTTTGTTAAAAAAGTTTAAAAGAAAAAAAATAATAATTTTCAATTAAAATTTTATGCGATTAAAATCACCCCCTTTTAGACAATTTTCGTGCGCCTCTGCCCAGTTGCTAGCGCGTACATATGTTATTACATAGCATATGTATATAAGACGCAGCTGTGCAAGGCAGAGCTAGAGCAGTGGCGCATTGAAAATTATGATCATTCGTGTTTGCAGTGAATTTTGATATTTTTTTTTTTGAGTCACATTTTGTCACCCTATGATTGCCACATAAAATATTATGTTGTTGGATGAAATTAAATAAAAGGAAAGAAAACTATTATGTTGCACAGAGAAAAAATATAATAGTTTAAATTAAATATAAATAAACATATAAAAAGAATGAATCAAACACAAAATAATGAACAATGCCAAACGAGTGAGTGTATAACATAAGAAAATTATAAAACATGAAATTAATTATATTAACCCTGCCACAAGACATCGTTGGAAGGCCTTTCACCGTTGGACATAATGCGCACGTGAGTTAACAAAATTTCCATAACTTATATACCTCCCCATGTTGTTGTGTAAATCATATATGTATTTGTAACGGCTCATGATTTAAATTGAAGTATATACACATGCATATGACGATGTACATACATATATGAAAGCCTTCTTTTATTCTTACATACATATGATTCACACAAAGCATCGGAAATGTTTGAATTTATTTATTTGGTGTTTGATATATTACCTTGCTTCGTATTTACAATCTCAATATATATTTGGCCATCATAAAGAAAAATTTTAATCAGCTGTTCGACTAGTGGAGTTCATTGAACTCATTTAAATTTTTACGTGACAAAAAGTGAATTACAATTATCGAATTGATCATACCCTAACACGCACAATGAAAAAGAAAAATTTAACGTAATCAAAAATTTATTTTTCGTATTTTTATTATTAGTTTTTTTTGGTAGTTTTATTTCAAATATTCCAATATAATATGCCTATATAATTTCATTTAATTTTTTTTGGTCTCGAGTTTTGTTCGAAAGCAAAGGGCAAACGCAGCTGCACTCTTAAGCATGTATATAAGCTACCGCGGCAACGGTAAATTTCTGCGTTTCTTTTGTTCTGCCATTTAGCTCGTAAATATTTGGTTGTGTCGAACTTGTTTGATGCAAGACAGTTATAAAGAGTTTTTGATTTTCAAGTTGTGAACAGATGATTGCATATTAGTCTGTCAGAAGAGTTAGCATGATGTACATATATTTTAATTGAATCTATTTAAGGTCTAAATACAAAAAAAGGAATTAATTGATAAATATATGAAAATTTTATTCTCTTTCTGCTAATTAATAATACTTAAAGTCATTATTAAAAGATAATTAACAATGTTAATATTAAGTCTCCACTACATATTTGAAATTAAATGAAATATTTATGGAAATGAAGATGGCCCTATAATAAGTTTTTCTTCCTAGTGATGTGGCAATATGAGGAAATAGTAGTCTAGATTATTAAAGGGATTTTCAGATAAAAATTATCCGCAATGAAAATCATGGTAGGGAGGGTACAGAGCGCGCGGATCAGACAACATCTTTGATTCCGCCTGATTCATCTCGTTATTATATTGCAGTCTTCACACCTTTTTGCTTTAATTTTGGTTTATCTCAATTAATTAGGTACAGCACAGATTTTAGCAATTAGTAATTTTTTTGAGTTTAGTTATTGAGACTTATCGCGTCTTATCGTGAAATTTAGATTCAGAAGGGATCCTAAAAATTTAAGTTATGTATGTTAGAGACAGATTATTGGCAAAAACCCATCCCATCCCGAATGAGCTAAGGTTCCAGAGGGTCCCGCACCGCTATATAATACTGCCTCACGGGAAGGTTAAACAAGTTAGTAGCACCTCGAAGTTTTTTCGATGCTCACTATGAATAACAACAGCGTATAGCACGAACCCACTCCCCGCAAAGCTGGACATTACACATTCTTCAGGCTGCGCAATATGCCGCCAGCAGCACCCACCCACACATAATATGCACAGACAGCCTCTCATCAATCCACGCAATAAAAAATACAAACAACACAAACTCTCTTGCATCGCGAACCAGAGACATCCTAATCAAGCATAAACATATCCAACTAATGTGGATTCCAGGGCATGCTGGGATCACTGGCAACGAGCTAGCCGACACAACGGCAAAGACTGCGGGCCTGGAAGATACAGAAATAATCCATACTTTCGAAAAGGCAGACTTAGCCCACCTAATATCTTGTCATATTAAGGCCAAACACATCTCCGATTGGCTTAACACCACCCACAGCTACAAAATATATAATCAACAGGGAGTAGCTCTGAAATATCCTTCTAGCTCCAATACTCCCAGCAATAGAATATTCACGCGATTACGCATTGGACACACAGCCACGACTCATCAACACATCTTAAAGGGACTCACCGCTCCCAGCTGCCCACATTGTTACACCACTCCTTTAACTACCCAGCACATCTTGGACACATGCTCCAAATTGCAGGCACTTCGCATCAACCTCCCAACTCCTCCATCCGTATTACTAGAAAACCCCACACAAGAAAATATAAACTCTATATTTAACTTTATTTCTAAAGCAGGTTTTGCCAACAAAATCTAGCCTAACCAATAATTACCATCGAGCTGATAGCCCTGGCAGCTAGTGCTCACCTCCATGTAGGTTAATAATTTATTGTTAACTTTCAATAAATAAATAAATAAGATTTTGTATCTAAAAGCGAATCTCACTTGAATCTCCAAATTGTCAATTTGTATATTGACAACGGTAGGGAATACTTGTCAAATGAAATGCGTGATTTTTGCGTTGAAAAAGGGATAAGTTATCATTTGACTGTGCCACATACACCTCAGTTAAATGGTGTTTCGGAGCGAACGATAAGAACTATAACAGAGAAAGCCCGTGCTATGGTTAATGGAGCAAAATTCGACAAATGTTTCTGGGGTGAAGCTGTACTAACTGCAACATACTTAATCAACAGAGTTCCAAGCAGAGCACTCCTTGACAGTAAAATAACCCCATATGATCGGTGGCACAATAAGAAGCCCAACTTAAAGTTCTTAAGAGTATTTGGTTCGACCGTGTATGTGCACAATAAAATTAAAAAAGATAAATTTTATGAAAAATCTTTCAAAGCCATTTTTGTAGGGTATGAACCTAATGAACTCAAATTGTGGGATGTCATTAAAGAAAAATTTATTGTTGCAAGGGATGTTGTTGTAGACGAAACTAACATGATTCACTCTAGAGCAGTGAAAATTAAACTCTCCGTTTGATCGCTGTATATATATTCTTGATAGAGGTGATAATAAGAAAAACATATATGTGTTATTATATGTTGATGACTTAGTAATAGCGTCAGGAGATATGATTGAAATGAATAGTTTCAAAAAATATTTAAGCGAGAGGTTTAGAATGACTGACTTAAATGAGATACGACATTTCATTGGTATCAGAATAGAAATGAATGAAGACAAAATATATTTAAGCCAAGCTGCATATGTGAAAAGAATTTTGAATAAATTTAACATGGATAATTGCAATTCTGTCAGTACTCCCCTAATGAATAAACTCAATTATGAGCTTCTTAACTCAGATGAGGATTGCAACGCTCCTAGTCGGAATCTTATTGGCTATTTAATGTACATAATGCTATGTACACGTCCAGATCTAGCTACTGCAATAAATATCCTGAGTAGATATAGTAGCAAGAACAATGCTGAGTTATGGCAATGTTTAAAAAGGGTTGTTAGATATTTAAAGGGAACTATTAATATAAAACTTGTTTTTAATGAAGCAAGCAAGTCGTCCCTGCCGACATTGTGTATACCCTGTACCAACTAGTTATTATATTAAATGAAGTCAAACACCCTCGAAATAGCGATTAATTTCATAAATAATTTTCTTTAACATGCCGCAACAGTGAACGCATGCTATCTCGCTCACTCTTGCCAGCCAATGTCGCCCTAAGCGCTTCAGTACAAAACGCATTAACGTATATCTCCAATATTTATTGTCCGATTTCGACTAAATTTAGTCAGATGATGCACTTTGGCCATAATATTAGGTGTGCCAAATAAGAATGTGATTCCTTAAAATTGCTCTAATAATTAGTTTTTTCTGAATTGCGGGGGCGGAAGTGGGCGTGGCAAAAATTTTAAACTCTCTTGATCTGCGTAGTCACTAGACAAATGATCGAACAACCTCAAAATTGCAATCAATTCAAAACAAAGTTCCCTTTTACATGCAGCAGCAGCGAGCACATGCTATCTCGCTCTTTCTTATCTGCCAATGCCGCCTTGGCATTTCAGTACAAAACGGATATAGGCATATCTTCGATGTTTATTGTCCGATTTCGACAAAATGTGGTCAGTTGGTCCAGTTTGGGTATATAATTAGGTTTACCAAGTAAGAATACGATATCTTTAAAGCAGCCTTAGTTATCGTTTTTTTTTAATTGCGGGGGCGGAAGTGGGCGTGGCTAAAATTTGAAACAAACTTGATCAGCTTTGACATTAGACGGATGCTCACACCAAATTTGGTAGCTCTAGCTCTTATAGTCTCTGAGATCGAGTGGCTCATACGGACAGACGGACATGTCTCAATCGACTCGGCTGTTGATGCTGATCAAGAATATATATACTTTATGGTCGGAAACGTATATTTCTGCCTGTTACATACATTTTAGCAACTTTAATATACCCTTTTACCCTATGGGTACAGGGTATAAAAAGAATACATCATTTGAAAATGTTTTAGTTGGCTATGTAGATTCTGATTGGGGTAGTAATGAGATTGATAGAAAAAGTACATCTGGATATTTAATTAAAATGTTTGATTCTAATCTAATTTGTTGGAATACAAAAAGACAAAACTCAGTGGCATCTTCATCAACTGAAGCTGAATATATGGCTCTATTTGAAGCTGTTAGAGAAGCCCTCTGGCTAAAGTCTTTTCTAAATAGTGTAAATATAAAACTTGAAAACCCCATTAAAATTTATGAAGACAACCAAGGTTGTATTAGCATTGCGAAAAATCCCTTATGTCATAAAAAAGCAAAACATATTGATATAAAATATCATTTCTTAAGAGAAAAGATAGAAAATAATGAGATTTGTCTTGAGTATATTTGTACAGATAACCAACTTGCTGATACCTTCACCAAACCACTTCCTGCTGGAAGATTTGAAGAAATACGAAATTAATTGTACTGATGCCGTACAAGGAGAAATACTTTTAAGAAAAACCAATACATGCTTTATGAACTAATTGAATTATTAATTTTAAGTTTTTTTTTGATCTGAACCGAATTATGAATTGTCAAAGTAATTTTATTTTTTAAAGTGATCTGATCGAGGTTTTTCTGGGTTTTCCCTCGCATCCCCGAGCAAATGCTAGATCACCTAACATTCCCAGAGTGCACACTGACCACATTAGTTTAAGCTAACAATTGAATATTAATCTTGTTCTTAAATATTTTTAATTGCTAATGTTGTTTTTGAGGGGGGCGTGTTGGAATACCCCTGTTATCAAACAACATTACTTAATACTATCAGTCATTACGCAATACTGTCATCTTTTAATGACTGGTCACACTTGTTTTTTAACTTCCTCTTTTATTGTGAAAATTTGATCTGTGTGCATGTGGTCCCGGTGTTGCAGTCAGAAAATAATCAAAGAATAAATAAATAATCAACATATAAAATAAACTTAAACAATAGAAAACTTTAATTGAATATAAGCTTCATCAATTCAACAAAAATTAAAACAAAGAAAATACAAGTGACAAAATTTACTACCAATAAAACAATATGTATAATGAAAGGCATTTAACCCATTTTAGTCCGCTGTTTGACTTTTCGAACACTATATTTTGTATGTTTTTGAAAAATTGTATTTATTTTTTAGTTTATATCAAACACAAAAGAAAGTACACAGTTTGTTTTTTCGATTCCTTAACTTTTAGGATAAAATAGCGTTTTTTGCTAACATTAATTTTTTGGGCTCCAAGTGGGGCTTTAAGAATACCTTAGTTTTACACCATATTTCTGATTAGATATAATACACAATATCTAAAAAAATTGAATACAAAAGTATCACTAATTTATTGCCGATTGTCCGAAATATTAAAATACAATCTAAAGTTTTAAAAAAAAAAACCGTATTATACTAAAAATGAAGCAAGCAAGTCGTTCCTGCCGACGTTGAGTATACCCTGTACCAACATTAAAAATAAAACCTTCGAAGTAGCCATCAATTTCATACAAAATTTTCCTTTACATGCAGCTACAGCGAACGCATGCTATCTCGCTCTTTCTTATCTGACAATGTCCCAAGGCGGCATGTCATTAAAGAAAAATTTATTGTTGCAAGGGATGTTGTTGTAGACGAAACTAACATGATTCACTCTAGAGCAGTGAAAATTAAACTCTCCGTTTGATCGCTGTATATATATTCTTGATAGAGGTGATAATAAGAAAAACATATATGTGTTATTATATGTTGATGACTTAGTAATAGCGTCAGGAGATATGATTGAAATGAATAGTTTCAAAAAATATTTAAGCGAGAGGTTTAGAATGACTGACTTAAATGAGATACGACATTTCATTGGTATCAGAATAGAAATGAATGAAGACAAAATATATTTAAGCCAAGCTGCATATGTGAAAAGAATTTTGAATAAATTTAACATGGATAATTGCAATTCTGTCAGTACTCCCCTAATGAATAAACTCAATTATGAGCTTCTTAACTCAGATGAGGATTGCAACGCTCCTAGTCGGAATCTTATTGGCTATTTAATGTACATAATGCTATGTACACGTCCAGATCTAGCTACTGCAATAAATATCCTGAGTAGATATAGTAGCAAGAACAATGCTGAGTTATGGCAATGTTTAAAAAGGGTTGTTAGATATTTAAAGGGAACTATTAATATAAAACTTGTTTTTAATGAAGCAAGCAAGTCGTCCCTGCCGACATTGTGTATACCCTGTACCAACTAGTTATTATATTAAATGAAGTCAAACACCCTCGAAATAGCGATTAATTTCATAAATAATTTTCTTTAACATGCCGCAACAGTGAACGCATGCTATCTCGCTCACTCTTGCCAGCCAATGTCGCCCTAAGCGCTTCAGTACAAAACGCATTAACGTATATCTCCAATATTTATTGTCCGATTTCGACTAAATTTAGTCAGATGATGCACTTTGGCCATAATATTAGGTGTGCCAAATAAGAATGTGATTCCTTAAAATTGCTCTAATAATTAGTTTTTTCTGAATTGCGGGGGCGGAAGTGGGCGTGGCAAAAATTTTAAACTCTCTTGATCTGCGTAGTCACTAGACAAATGATCGAACAACCTCAAAATTGCAATCAATTCAAAACAAAGTTCCCTTTTACATGCAGCAGCAGCGAGCGCATGCTATCTCGCTCTTTCTTATCTGCCAATGCCGCCTTGGCATTTCAGTACAAAACGGATATAGGCATATCTTCGATGTTTATTGTCCGATTTCGACAAAATGTGGTCAGTTGGTCCAGTTTGGGTATATAATTAGGTTTACCAAGTAAGAATACGATATCTTTAAAGCAGCCTTAGTTATCGTTTTTTTTTAATTGCGGGGGCGGAAGTGGGCGTGGCTAAAATTTGAAACAAACTTGATCAGCTTTGACATTAGACGGATGCTCACACCAAATTTGGTAGCTCTAGCTCTTATAGTCTCTGAGATCGAGTGGCTCATACGGACAGACGGACATGTCTCAATCGACTCGGCTGTTGATGCTGATCAAGAATATATATACTTTATGGTCGGAAACGTATATTTCTGCCTGTTACATACATTTTAGCAACTTTAATATACCCTTTTACCCTATGGGTACAGGGTATAAAAAGAATACATCATTTGAAAATGTTTTAGTTGGCTATGTAGATTCTGATTGGGGTAGTAATGAGATTGATAGAAAAAGTACATCTGGATATTTAATTAAAATGTTTGATTCTAATCTAATTTGTTGGAATACAAAAAGACAAAACTCAGTGGCATCTTCATCAACTGAAGCTGAATATATGGCTCTATTTGAAGCTGTTAGAGAAGCCCTCTGGCTAAAGTCTTTTCTAAATAGTGTAAATATAAAACTTGAAAACCCCATTAAAATTTATGAAGACAACCAAGGTTGTATTAGCATTGCGAAAAATCCCTTATGTCATAAAAAAGCAAAACATATTGATATAAAATATCATTTCTTAAGAGAAAAGATAGAAAATAATGAGATTTGTCTTGAGTATATTTGTACAGATAACCAACTTGCTGATACCTTCACCAAACCACTTCCTGCTGGAAGATTTGAAGAAATACGAAATTAATTGGGAATACTACAGGAAGAGTGATCGTCGTGTACTGATGCCGTACAAGGAGAAATACTTTTAAGAAAAACCAATACATGCTTTATGAACTAATTGAATTATTAATTTTAAGTTTTTTTTTGATCTGAACCGAATTATGAATTGTCAAAGTAATTTTATTTTTTAAAGTGATCTGATCGAGGTTTTTCTGGGTTTTCCCTCGCATCCCCGAGCAAATGCTAGATCACCTAACATTCCCAGAGTGCACACTGACCACATTAGTTTAAGCTAACAATTGAATATTAATCTTGTTCTTAAATATTTTTAATTGCTAATGTTGTTTTTGAGGGGGGCGTGTTGGAATACCCCTGTTATCAAACAACATTACTTAATACTATCAGTCATTACGCAATACTGTCATCTTTTAATGACTGGTCACACTTGTTTTTTAACTTCCTCTTTTATTGTGAAAATTTGATCTGTGTGCATGTGGTCCCGGTGTTGCAGTCAGAAAATAATCAAAGAATAAATAAATAATCAACATATAAAATAAACTTAAACAATAGAAAACTTTAATTGAATATAAGCTTCATCAATTCAACAAAAATTAAAACAAAGAAAATACAAGTGACAAAATTTACTACCAATAAAACAATATGTATAATGAAAGGCATTTAACCCATTTTAGTCCGCTGTTTGACTTTTCGAACACTATATTTTGTATGTTTTTGAAAAATTGTATTTATTTTTTAGTTTATATCAAACACAAAAGAAAGTACACAGTTTGTTTTTTCGATTCCTTAACTTTTAGGATAAAATAGCGTTTTTTGCTAACATTAATTTTTTGGGCTCCAAGTGGGGCTTTAAGAATACCTTAGTTTTACACCATATTTCTGATTAGATATAATACACAATATCTAAAAAAATTGAATACAAAAGTATCACTAATTTATTGCCGATTGTCCGAAATATTAAAATACAATCTAAAGTTTTAAAAAAAAAAACCGTATTATACTAAAAATGAAGCAAGCAAGTCGTTCCTGCCGACGTTGAGTATACCCTGTACCAACATTAAAAATAAAACCTTCGAAGTAGCCATCAATTTCATACAAAATTTTCCTTTACATGCAGCTACAGCGAACGCATGCTATCTCGCTCTTTCTTATCTGACAATGTCCCAAGGCGGCATAGTCAGTACAAAACGGATATAGGCATATCTCCGATGTTTTAAGTCCGATTTCGACAAAATTTGGTCATTTGGTCCAGTTTTAGTATATATTTAGGTGTGCCAAGTAAGAATACGATATCTTTAGTACAGCTCTAGTAATTCGCTTTCCCGATTTGCGGGGGCGGAAGTGGGCGTGGCAAAAATTTGAAACAAACTTGATCTGTGTACACACTAGACGCATGTTCACACCAAATTTGGTGGCTCTAGCTCATATAGTCTCCGAGATCTAGGTGTTCATACGGACGGACAGACGGACATGGCTCAATAGACTCGGCTAGTGATGCTGATCAAGAATATATATACTTTATGGGGTCGGAAACGTATATTTCTGCCTGTTACATACATTTTACCGACTTTAATATACCCTTTTACCCTATGGGTACAGGGTATAACAATACGCAAAAATGACTGTTCGAAAAGTCGAACAATGGTCGTTCACCACTACTTTACGCTTATAATAAATTTAAAATTAACGATCGTGACACAGCAGCTGTGTATATTATGGTAAATGTTTTTCATGTGAGTCTTCAATACAAATTTTAAATTAACGAACTAATCACACCAGCTGTGCATATTACGGTAAATGTTTTGCTTCTGAGTCTTCATCTGTTTCTCGAAAAATTGTGAAATTAAAAAGTAGAAGCATTTAGTTGACTGCGTTTGATTTTGTGATAATTTTGTGCGCAACAATTTAACCTTTTGTATTTTTAAATAGTGCTTATGTGATTATAAAAATATCAAAGAAGCTAACTTCGGCCTTGCCGAAACCCCGCGCGGATTCGAACTCGCGTCTTTTGTGTTTGTACGGCAGATTTCTTGGAATTTTTTTTTTGTTTGTCTGCTGCCAAGGAAAATTGCTTATTTTACTCGAGGTACCTCCACGTTTTAGTTAATAGCTTTGGTTATAATTATCCGATCCGACTAATTTTTAGACTTAACCTACATCATCGATTAAGGAACTTAACTTTTCAAGTTTCAATCATGTAGCTTAAAATTTAAGTTCGAAAACGCCCGAACAAACAGACAGACGGACAAGTCTCAATCGACTCGGCTGTTGATGCTGATCAAGAATATATATACTTTATGGGGTCGGAAACGTATATTTCTATGCGTTGCAAACATCTGACCAATTTTATAATACCCTCTGCAAGGGTATAAATATCAAAGAAGCTAACTTCGGCTCTGCCAAAGTTTGTATACCCTTGCAGCAAAATAATTGGTATAAATGTTTAACAAAATCAAAAAAAAAATATCAAAGAAGCTAACTTCGGCTCTGCCGAAGTTTGTATACCCTTGCAGCAAAATAATTGGTATAAATGTATAACAAAATAAAAAAGAAAACAAAAAAAAACACATCAAAAATTTTCACTTCTTCACCGAGCGAGCATTGAACCATCAAACACCGAGCCCATCGTGGCACCGATCTCTACATACTACGCCACCGTCCTTTCTTAGCTGACATAAGCTAATTCGACATATATGCAAACCCATTGCATCTCGCTCTTTCAATTTCGTTTTGTGTAAGAACACAACACAAATATTTCTGTCTCTCCCTCACACCGCGTGGTGGTTGAATTTTTGCATATGTATGTGTGTGCGTGAGCATTAAAATACATTTAATTTCTATCAAATATGATTATTGATTTGTAACCTTAATAATTATCCGATCTTGTTCAAACTTGGTGTAGGGTGTATGGGTAAAAAATGAATTTAGATGCAACAACAAAAAAACAATAATTTTATATACATATTTCTTATTTGGTGCCGCGCGGATTCGAACTCGGGTCTTTTGTGTTTGTACGGCAGATTTCTTGGAATTTGTTTTTGTTTCTTTGCTGCCAAAGAAAATTGCTTATTTTACTCGAGGTACCTCCACGTTTTAGTTAATAGCTCCGGTGATAATTATCCGATCCGACTAATTTTCAAACTCACCATACTTGATAGATCAAGGAACTTAACTTTTTATGTTTCAACCATGTAGCTTGAAATTTGAGGCTGTCATCGTGATTCAAACAGACAGACGGACCTGTCTCAATCGACTCGTCTATTGATGCTGATCAAGAATATATATACTTTATGGGGTCGGAAACGTATATTTCTATGTGTTACAAACATCTGACCAATTTTATAATACCCTCTGCAAGGGTATAACAAAAAAGAAGAAAAAACACACCTAAAAATTTTCACTTCTTCACCGAGCATTGAACCATCAAACACCGAAGCTCATCGTGCCACCGATCTCTACATACTACGCCACCGTCCTTACTTAGCTGACGTAAGCTAATTTGACATATATGCAAACCCATTGCATCTCGCTCTTTCAATTTCGTTCTGTGTAAGAACACAACTAAAATATTTCTGTCTCTCTCACACACCGCGTGGTGGTTGAATTTTTGCATATGTATGTGTGTGCGTGAGCATTAAAATAAATTTAATTTCATTCAAATCTGATTTATGATCCTATTATTCCGATATTGGATATATCATATAGTAATCCGATCCGACCGATTTTCATATTTTGTCTACCTACACCTTTAAGAAAGCTAACTACCAAGTTTCAAATACGTAGCTTAAAATTTAAGTTCGAAAAGCGACGAACAAACAGACAGACGGACATGTCTCAATCGACTCGGCTGTTGATGCTGATCAAGAATATATATACTTTATGGGGTCGGAAACGTATATTTCTATGCGTTACAAACATCTGACCAATTTTATAATACCCTCTGCAAGGGTATAATTACTTAATTAGTCAGGAATGGATATTTGCTTGGATAAATCCAATCCCAGCGGTAGCACCGTGTATCAACGTCGCAATGCATTTTCCATTGCCGATGTTTTAGAGGAACTGGAAGGTGATGATGACATTGAAATTGTTACTGCTATTCCACCCTCGGGAGTTGATGCGATAACGGATGAGGACATTGATGATGAAATTCTTTGCAACGATGAGCCTCTGGAAAAAGACTTAGCTGGATGTTTCGAAATAGAAACTTTCAAAGATCGCCAAGGCTTATCCAACATCATTGATGACACTCCTGTCATAACAGGAAGGCGATCTTTGCGCATAAACATTGAGAAATCCGTTGTAGGAGTCAGTAACACCAAATATAAGTTGCCAACTGAATTTGCCGATCCACAATGGATAAAAGTGTATGAAAAAAGACCACCTCATTTTGGAATTGTTAATAATCCAGAACCACTGAATGATCTTAAACTCGCCGTTCAACACAAATTAAAGGACAAATTGCCATCCGAAATATTTCTCTACTTTTTGATGTGAAACATCTATAGGCTCACTAGTAAACCAAATTGTTGGCGTGGCGACGCGTCGCCACGCTATACTGAGGTATACATACATATATATATTTTATGTGTAGTAGAGAGATTTGAAACCAACTACGCGATCTCCTTCTCACTCAGTTCGACATTGTTGTTTACTACGGTACACATAACTTGCGTTTTATTTAATTTTTATACCCTTGCAGAGGGTATTATAAAATTGGTCAGATGTTTGTAACGCATAGAAATATACGTTTCCGACCCCATAAAGTATATATATTCTTGATCAGCATCAACAGCCGAGTCGATTGAGACATGTCCGTCTGTCCGTCTGTCTGTTTGAATCACGAAGCTACATAGTTGAGACATGAAAAGTTAAGTTCCCCAATCGATGGCGCAGGTAGAGTTTAAAAATTAGACGGATCGGATAATTATCACCGGAGTTATTAACTAAAACGTGGAGGTACCTCGAGTGAAATAAGCAATTTTCTTTGGCAGCAAAGAAACAAAAACAAATTCCAAGAAATCTGCCGTAAAAGACCTGAGTTCGAATCCGCGCGGGGCCAAATAAGAAATATATAAAATTATTGTTTTTTTGTTGTTGCATTTAAATTCAATTTTTACCCATTCACCCTATACCAAGTTTGAACAAGATCGGATAATTATTAAGGTTACAAATCAATAATCAAATATGAAAGAAATTAATTTTATTTTAATGCTCACGCACACACATACACACGTATGCAAAAATTCTTCACCACGCGGTGTGTGAGAGAGAAAGAAATATTTGAGTTGTGTTCTTGCACAGAACGAAATTGAAAGAGCGAGATGCCATGCATTTGCTATATATGTCGAACTGGCTTAAGTAAGTTAAGCAAGCACGGTGGCGTAATATGTAGAGGTCGGTCGCGCGATGGCTCCGATGTTTGGTGGTGGTTCAATTCGCGGAGAAGAAGACGGTGGTGTGATAGCTTTTATGACGTGTTTTATTTTTCTTCTTTTCTGTTTTTTTTTGATTTTGTTAAACATTTATACCAATTATTTTAAAATTAAATAATAAAACTGCAAGGGTATACAAATTTCGGCAAGGCCGAAGTTAGCTTCTTTGATATTTAACAATAAAATATGTGTGATAGTGATAGCTCAGAAGATCAAAGTGATCAACCTTGTGCAAAGAAAGTAGATCGAATTGTCAAATATAATGGAAGTAAATAATGAAGAACCAGTAACTACTATTTCATCTACTCTCCAAAATAAAAGAGACCGTCAAAAAAGATACAGGGAAAAGAACAGAAAAAATGTTTCACATCTGCCAGGCGTCCCATGACGGCTCACATCTTTTTTTTGATAGCGAGATGTGCGATCTCATTGTCACCCAAACCAAATTATACGCTATGCAACATAATGATGCACAATTTGCCCAATCCTTTGACATTGTTCTTTTAAAACGATTTATTGGCATTTTAATATTATCAGGATATAATAAGTTGCCACAAATAAACAACAACTGGTCCAAAAAATTAACACTTGGATCACCGATCGTGCAGCAGACTATGTCGCGAACAATGTTCAAAAAAATAAAACAATATCTACATTTTGCAGACAATACCAATCTGAACAAAGACGACAGGTTCAGCAAATTGCGACCTATTTATGAACTAATGAACAAAAAATTTTTGCAATTCGGAGTGTTTGAGGAGCACTTATCCGTCGATGAGCAAATGCATCCATATTTTGGTCGACACAGTTGTAAAATGTATATGAAAAATAAGCCAATAAAATTTGGATACAAAACTTGGTGCATGGCTTCTTCAGCAGGCTACTTATTCCAAATGATGCCTTACTGGGGAGCTCGGGATCAGTATGATAAGATCCTTGGACTAGGAGCTACTGTAGTAATGAGCATGTGCGATATATTGAAGTTTCCACAACGACATCAGCTCTTTTTTGATAACTTTTTTACATCGCACTATCTCATGTGCCTGTTAGGAGATCAATCAATATGTGCATCCGGCACTGTGCGCAGTAATCGCTTGGGAAAACCATCTCCAGATTTAAAAACTGGAAAAGCATTGCTTAAAGGTAAATTTTTTACTTTTTACAAGTATTATAGGTTTCACAAATATTTCCATTGCGTTTTTAGGGGACATTGATGCAAGATTTGATAAGGCAAATAACATTGTCTATTGTCGCTGGCAAGATAAACGAGAGGTGACTTTGCTTTCCAATTTCACTGGAGTGTACCCACTTACTTCCACAACGCGCAGGAAACGACCGCATGATGGACAGCCTTCCCAAATTGTTGTCCAGCAACCCAATATCATTAAGAACTACAATTCCTATATGGGCGGAGTAGATTTGCATGATAATGCAGTGTCTAACTACCGCATTTCGATTAGATCGAAAAAATGGTGGTGGCCACTTTGGCTGGGCCTTTTGGAGTCTGCCGTTGTCAATGCCTGGAAAAATAATTGTTTGACGAATAAAATGCTTATGAGGCAAAAAAAGTCCCAGTTGGATTTTCGGGTTGAGCTCACAACAAATTTGTTACTTTCGGAGGACAAAATGGAGGACGATGATTTTCCAATGGCTCCTGAATCCGAACCCGACTATATGCACACTTTTCACATTCCACGAGTCTCTGGAACACACTTACTTGTCGTCGAGCCCAACAAAAAGGCACGTCGGTGCAAGTTTTGTCATAAACCTACTAATGTGCGAATGTGCGAAAAGTGTCAAGTACATTTGCATCTTAACAATTGTTTTGCATCTTATCATAAGAATAAATAATATAAATAATATATAATATATATAAATAATATATATGACTTGTCTAACTTATAAACGCCTTTTATTTCATATTTTTAACAACTAGTCAAAAAAAAAATTATAGGAGATGCAGAAAATCGTTCGACTAATCAAACAGCTGATCCTGGCCAAACTAAAACTTTTAGAATTTTTTTAACCACGGATTTAGATTTCTTGTATATAAACTACTATAAAAAGTCACTTTGAACCTTAAAATCAAACATTTTTTCAGCCTGGCCCAAAATGGGTTAAGAAGGCTGAAGCAGGAGCAGAAAGCAAAATATATAAACAAATTGAATTGTGTCTCGACAGTAGAAAACACGCCTAAAAAGGGAGAAAAAAAATAATGAAAGTGAAGTTAAAATGGAAGAAGTCGAGGAAGTATTAAATTTGAAAAACATTGACAGTGACATAAAATAAAATAATGCGATTAGGATCCATATTATGGCTGGGGGAATTTTAAAAAAACCTTAAAAATATTATGGCTAATCCTGTAGTATTAGCATACAATGTCGATGGCCTTCAAGGCAAAGCTACCTCGAAAAACTAGAGCCGATTTAATTAAAAAATTTAGTCTTCATTTTTTTTCCCTAGATGCAATAAATTTGGCTGATGGCAGTGGATAACCTGAAGAACAACTGCGAAAGACCATGCAGCTGCAGAAGAAAAGTTTCATAAAACGGATTGAAAGAAGAAAAATTTATTTTTAAATAATAAAAAAATGTCATTAAAACTATTTTCATTTTTATACCCTTGCAGAGGGTATTATAAAATTGGTCAGATGTTTGTAACGCATAGAAATATACGTTTCCGACCCCATAAAGTATATATATTCTTGATCAGCATCAACAGCCGAGTCGATTGAGACATGTCCGTCTGTCCGTCTGTCTGTTTGTTCGCAGCTTTTCGAACTTAAATTTTAAGCTACATAGTTGAAACTTGGTAGTTAGCTTTCTTAAAGGTGTAGGTAGACAAAATATGAAAATCGGTCGGATCGGATTACTATATGATATATCCAATATCGAAATAATAGAGTTCCAATTAAAATTTTTTTTTTTTCTTTTTGAATATAAATCTAATTTGTACCAAAACACTACCCACCAAGTTTGACTCAAATCGGATAATTATTACGGCTACAAATCAATAAAACATATCGTCAATATAATCAATTTTCTCCAGCAACAAAAAAATTACAAGACATCTGCTGTACGAACACAAAAGACTCGTGATCGAATCCGCGCGACACCAAGTAAGAAATATATAAAATTTTTGTTTTTTTGTTGTTGCATTTAAATTCAATTTTTACCCATACACCCTACACCAAGTTTGAACTAAATCGGATAATTATTAAGGTTACAAATCAATAATCAGATTTCATAGCAATTAAATGTATTTTAATGCTCACGCACACACATACGTATGCAAAAATTCGTCACCACGCGGTGTGTGAGAGAGACAGAAATATTTTAGCTGTGTTCTTACACAGAACGATATTGAAAGAGCGAGATGGAATGGGTTTGCTATATATGTCGAATTAGCTTACGTTAGCAAAGAAAGGATGGTGGCGTAGTATGTAGAGATCGGTGGCACGATGAGCTCGGTGTTTGGTGGTTTAATGCTCGGTGAAGAAGTGAACATTTTTTGATGTATTTTTTCTTCTTTTTTGTTTTTTTTTTGATTTTGTTAAATATCTGCACCAATTATTTTGTTCCAAGGGTATACAAACTTCGGCAGAGCCGAAGTTAGCTTCTTTGATATTTTTAATTCTGAGTACTCTTTTCACCACCCCTAGATTGAGTACCCAATTCACCACCCATGGCTTGGGTACCCATGTCACTAGCCCTTTCATGGTGACCCATTTCACTAGTTCGCGGTAAACGATGTGGTGGCGATTGACTCTTTTTGCGGACATTTTATACAAGAAACGAAATGATGAAATGCATTGCTTAGGGTCAGCAAAGTAAGTAATGGTGGTACCCTAGTATGTAGTAATTTCACCAGCTACGAACAAGTTCCCAGTACTAGAGGGTATATATACCAGTGCCAAGCGACATTATATAATCCAGTCAATAACTGCTTTTTCATTTCCCTTTTTTTCAATCCATACTTCAAGAAGTGCAGCATAGCTTACCTTAAAATTGGCTTAAAATGCAAAATATCGAGAGAATGGGCAAAAACTGTTAATCAAACGTTCAAGTTTGAACCTTAGAGTAAACATCTGCAAAATTACTTTTTGGCACAAATTGGCAGAAATTATTTTTTTACTCCCAAATAGATGAAGACTTTGACTAGATTAAATAATAAATTTTCCGAAACTCTCCATTTGCGTTCTTGAAATTTACGACGTGACATTTTTTTGGTCTCATTTGTCTGAAACGCCTTTCCAAGTTGATATAACAATTCCGTCGCCGGCACAGTCAACAAATTGTCGCTAGAGTGTAGCCAGACTTGAGCCGGACCCTTAATCTTTGACATTATTAACATTCGAATAACGTCGTCGTTCAGATTATAGATCCCTATAATATTATTTATTTGTGCCATCCATATGTTGATCGTTGCTTGTGGAGGGGCAAAGCTTCTGACAAATAGAGCCAACAAGTTAATACCAATTGGGATGTAGGATTAAATTAAGGACGCGCGGTAGACTCGTTTTAGACACAGGCCATTTTTATTTATATTTAGTTACACGAACCGGGTCACAAACAGTATAAGGCGTTTTGGTATATTTGGAAAAGAACTTGAGAAGAGGTCAAGAAAATTCTCGGATGCGTATTTTAGATATACCGGAGAGAAAAAAACCAATTTGCCCATGTGGACTTTTCCTTAGAACTTGCTTATTATTTGTCCTAGTGTGCACGTTCGGAGATAAGTGGAAAAGACCCTTGCTGATCACCCTTTTTGGCGTAAACAATCGTCATCTCGGCATTGGCGGCATCATTAAAATTCGGTATCATCTCTTTAAGCATATTGAACAAGGTGTTCTTGCTCACGAATGTATTTGCGGCAGCTTTGTTTGAATTTAATGTGACCGTGTCAGTTCTAGGAGCAATGGTTACATTATTTGGCGGCAAATGGTGGACTTTTTTTTTTTTTTTTTGCGTTTATTTATTTGTTGGATCTCTTATTTAGTATATAAGACTAACAACAATTTCTTAGTTTTATCTTAATTTAATACGTAACCTATCATCAGAAGGATGCTTCATTAATCTATGGCCCTGAATTATTGCTAGAGGGTTGGGAGGTCGTTTCGTTGAAGACGAGTTCTTTCACGTACTCGGGTTAATGATTTGGCCACGGTATTCAGGTGAGTCTGCAGTTTAGCGGTGTACTTTAGCTATTCTACCTTTATTTCGGTTAGTACACTAGGAATACGTAGATCTTTCTGTTAGTTTTCATTTCGGATATGCCAAGGTGATCCCGTGACAGTTCAAAGAATCTTGGATTGAGCCCTTTGTATGGTTTCTATGTTGCTCTTGCTTGCGTTTCCCCACAGAGCAGAGCCATACGTCAAGATGGGTTTTAACACCGAATTGTAGAGGAGAACATTGAATTCCAAGCATATGGGAGATCGTGCGTTAATAAGCCAATGTAAGTCCGATTGCTTTAAGCTTTAGCTGGTTTTTCTTAGCTTTCGATGTGCCTACGCCAAGTTAATCTTCTGTCCAGATGAACTCCAAGATACACAACATCGTCGGATTGAGGCACTGGCACGTTGTTCAGTGTCAATGATGGGCAGTTTCTTCTATTGAGGGTAAACGTGACGTGCTTGCATTTCTGTTCATTTACACGGAAGCGCCACTTTTCAATTTCCTTTAAATGGGTTGCCAGTTGCTCAGCAGCTTTGTTCGGACATTTAGAGCGGCTGAGGATAGCCGTGTCATCGGCGAAAGTAGATGTGATGAGTGTAGGGCTTGCTGGTATGTCCGCTGTGTACAAAAGATTAAGTGTTGGACCCAACAAGCTGCCTTGAGGTACACCTGCTTTTGAGTCGAAGTCATCAGAGGTGAAGCTATTACATCGTACAGCGAATTTTCTGTTGAATAGATAAGATTCCATTAGCTTGTGTGTATATTGTGGAAGCGTCGCTTTTATTTTATATATTAGGCCATCAAGCCAGACTCGGTCAAAGGCTTGGGCGACGTCGAGAAAAATTGCTGTGCAATATTCTTTTTGCTCGAATGCTGTGCGGATCTCTGAGGTGATACGGTAGACTTGCTCAATTGTGCCATGCTTTTCACGGAAGCCAATATGATGATGTGGGATTATATTTTGGTTTACCAGGATTGTATTTATACGGAGTTGTAGGATCTTTTCAAATAGTTGTGAAAGACTTGGCAATAAACTGATTGGTCTGTACGATGTGTTTTGTCCTTTCCGGGTTTTGGGATCATTACGATTTTTTCCAGCTTATGGGAAAGTGACCAGTTTTTACTATCGCGTTGAAGAGTTTGCAGATGTGTTGCACAGCACAGATCGGGAGTTCTCGGATCATTTTTGGGGTTATTGTGTCATGGCCGGGCGACTTTCTTGGGTTAAGATAGTTTTTAATAATTGCAGAATTTTCCTCCGCTTGGAATTCCGGTTGCTTGGTTTCCACTGGGGTGCTTAGAGGGGGAAGCTGGAATGAGTTTGTTGACGGGTTTGGCAGAAAAACCGTTTTTAGATGAGCTGCAAAAGTGAGTGCTCTTTCTTCGTCTGAACGGGCCTTGCCACTTGCCAGTTGGGCATCGTATAGGTGAAATTATCTCGGTTGGGGCAGTTATGGTTGGGTGAGCTTTCCACAGCGGATATTTGATGCTGGTAGGGCTAAGCTTCTCGATATATTGCCGTTGTGCCCTTGCTTCCTCTTGCCTAAACGCTTTTGCTAGGGTTCGCGAAGCTGCCTTTAGGCGATATTTTGCTGCCGGTGATCGAGACATTTGCCATTCTCGCCTGAGTCGTCTTTTCTCTGTTACAAGAAGTTCAATTAGTCGGTTGTTAGACTTGTGTTTTTCCTGGGTGTGGCCAATGTTTGTGGTGGAGATATCAGCTGCTTCAATGAGCATCGACTCTAATGCAGAGGTGCAAAACTCGATGTCTTCTTCGTCGTCCACTTTGGGATTCAATTCAATATGGGTGCTTATATATTTCCTAAATCTGAGCCAGTTTGTTTTATAATTTGTTAGTCCAAGTGGGTGCTCTGTTACTTGAGGATATGTTAATACAGTTAAAATTACTGGCGGTTAGGTCTGATGACAATTCTGCTAGTGACTCTGTCCTTATCAAGTTGTGAGTAATTCCCCTGGTGACTGCAAAGTCTATTAGATCTGGGAGCTTGCGTGGATCTGCTGGCCATTACGTGGGCTTATTCGATGAGGCATACCCCATTTTGTTTGCTGGGTTGATGATTGTGTTATACAGCTGTTTGCCTTTAGGATTTACCAGGCGGGATCCCCAATGAGGGTGCTTGGCGTTGTAGTCTCCTGCAGCAATAAATCGTACTCCGAGTATATTGAAGAAATCAGTAAACTCTTTTTCAGAGATTGAGAATCGTCGTGGACAGTAAAGTGCAGCCACGGTTGTACTGCCGAAAGTGGTTTGGACACTTATTGAAGTTGGTTGTAGGTATTGTTTGGCAAATCCATTGTGTAAACAGTGTTTAATCCGGTTTTTCATTAGGATACCAGTTCCTCCGTGAGCCTTGCCGTCTGAATGATTTGTTGCGTAGAATGCATTTTTGGGTATTTGAAAGTTGTTTTTATTTGTGAGCTGTCTTTCATGATATCAATATCATTTGAGTCTAGAAATAGTGACAATTCTTGTTTGTGCTTGGAAATGCCGTTTGCATTCCAGAGGCCTATATGTAGTGCTGACATTATTTGTTATTATCCATAATCTTTTGAATAGGCAAGTTCTGGTTTGGCATTAGTTCCTGCATGCAATTTTGAATGAACGTCATGAAATTTGTCATATTTTGGTTGAGCGAGATTGGCCGAGTACGGATGAACTTGGAGCCGCTTTAGATGGAATAATAACGGGATCTACCGTTGGAGTGGAATGTGAATATCCATTGCGCGGCACACTTGCCAATGTTATTCCAATTGTAGTTGTTGTTGGAGTTGCTGATGACCTTACAGCTCTTGAGAAGAATATACCTGGTGTGGTTTGCGAGGGAATAATCGGCCAAAATCCATCAAAAACGGGTTAAAAACAGCCCATCTCGAGGAATGGCCCAAAATCAGCCCGGAAACCACAAAAATGATGGTAATATTTGAATAGAGAAAACTTTAAGTGAACACAAGTAATTGTGAAACTCATTATTTTTGAACTCACATCACATCAAAAATAATTATGTATCTTCACTTCAACGAAGTCGGTCGTGTTTTTTTTTGCGCTCTCGCTTTTATCAAATTTTTTATTTAGCCCCGCATATAATAAATTCTATTTCGTGGAATCTAGTGCCGAATTAATAAATTACGCGATTTAAAAATTGTAACTTGTTCTTAAACACTCACTCAGAGCTATTATTACTTATTGCTTTATTTAATAACAAAACTTAAAGTTTTGTTGTTTTGTCTACATAGACTTTGATTTTGTGTTTTTGATCCCTTTTAATTGCATTCGCGCTCTCGCGACACATTAGTGTTGTTGTTTGTATAGTGCTTGCTCTCGCGTTTTTCCATTGCCCGCGATCGCGACCGTTACTCTCGCGATTGTACCCGTCTTTGTTGTTGCATGTTTAGTAACTTCTCTTAACTCCTGTCTCTTCAGTTTTTTTCTTGTGCATATTAACCTTTAACACTTGTGTTATTTCTTGGTGCGTATAGCCCTTATATTTTATTATATTGCTCATTTTAAATTGCCTCTCATTATAAACTTTTTGATTTATTTATTTATTTGTTGTTATTTTAATTTTTTTAATTCAACTTGCAATGGTTGTCTGCTCTTCAAAAAAGTGCCCCCATCCCCAAAAAATCCATGATTATCTTTTGTGCTGGCTGTGCGATAACATGTTAAATGCGCTGGTTACACAGCCAGAATAAGGGATAGTATTGGAAACGGTGGGGCCTAAAATGGAGTTGTAAAGCGTGCCGGGACGTAGAAATGGATATGCGGCGGACGAGAGCGGGATTTAAATCCCTGTCGGCTAATTTTCTGAAACTTCGCGATGAGTTTTCGTCTCTGGAAACTCAGTTTGATAGTTATGAACTATTAAACAAGTCACCGAAGCGGAAGAAGACTATCCCTCGGAATTTCTCTCCCGATCCGCCGGCATCTCTGCTTCCTCCGGCTCCGGCATCGTTGATTGACCCATTAACTCCAAATGCTCAGCAACTGATATCATTTAGGAGTCCAGCAGTAGCTGCAGTTGCGGGGACGATTGACATTTCCCCTGGTAATAGTGCCCCGCAAGCTGACTCGATATCGGTTGTAGTTTCCGATGTGTCCGGACGAATTTTAACAAGAAGAGCTCTCAAAGCGTCATGTGCCTCAGCAGTTCCAGTGCAAAATGCTGTTGCTGCGGTTGCGACTGGCGCATTGAGATCTCTTGTAGCCATTCCACCAAAAAAGCAAATCTTTGTTTCGCGGCTCGACCCCAATACTTCATCAGATGATGTCATAGCCCATATCCGGACAAAAGTCATGGCGCCAAACATTGTGGTGGAAAAGTTTAGGTTTTCATACACCCGTGACATTTCGTCATTTAAAATCAGTGTCCCACCAAATGTCTTTTACCATTTTTGTCACAAAGATTTTTGGTCGGAACATTTAGTTATAAAGGAGTATACGGCTAAGAAAAAGAAAAATCGGCCTCTGATTCGTCTGCCTAACACAACTAATCCTTCCCTACCCTCTGGCTCGTCAGAAGCTGGCGGGTCAAAAAACTAATTTCGTCCCTTATTCTGGCCTATCAGAATGTTAGAGGACTAAAATCTAAATTTTCTAAGCTTTTTTCAATCTTTAGTCAATCTTTTGACTTTCATATTTTGGTCTTTACAGAAACGTGGTTAAAGCCTGACATTTCTGATGCCTCTGTTTTTTTCTGACATGACGGTATATGCTAGCCATTAAGAAGCTATTCGCTTTGTCTCTTCACTTCTTTCGGATGCAGACGTATTTATCGTTCTGGGAGATTTTAATCTACCTGACGTTTCATGGCTTCCATCAGGTGAGTCTTCCTTGTTGATGCCCTCCTCCTCACATTACTTTGTTGACGGTCACCTTGAGTTATCCCTAACCCAAGTTAATCCTGTTCGTAACAAAAATGAGAGATCACTAGATCTTATATTTATGTTAGATTCTTCTAACTGTACTGTTTCGAGGAGTGATCCCTTAGTCGTCCAAGAAGACAGTTTCCATCCAACTTTGGACTTAACTATTGATCCACCTTTTCGGTTATCAAATGCTGGTGCCAGTTCGACGTCTCGTACCCGTTGCTTTCGTAAAACTAACTTTTTCAAGCTTAATGAGCTAATTCTTGCCACAGACTGGTCTTATCTGTACTCCTGTAATGATATGAATGCTGCCATTTGTTATACCCTGTACCCATAGGGTAAAAGGGTATATTAAAGTCTCTAAAATGTATGTAACAGACAGAAATATACATTTCTGACCCCATAAAGTATATATATTCTTGATCAGCATCACTAGCCGAGTCGATTGAGCCATGTCCGTCTGTCCGTCCGTCTGTCCGTCCGTCCGTCTGTCCGTCCGTATGAACACCTAGATCTCGGAGACTATAAGAGCTAGAGCTACCAAATTTGGTGTGAACATCCGTCTAGTGTGTACACAGATCAAGTTTGTTTCAAGTTTTTGCCACACCCACTTCCGCCCCCGCAAATCGGGAAAGCGAATTACTAGAGCTGTACTAAAGATATCGTATTCTTACTTGGCACACCTATATATATACCAAAACTGGACTAGCTGACCAAATTTTGTCGAAATCGGACTTAAAACATCGGAGATATGCCTATATGCGTTTTGTACTGAGGATGCCGCCTTGGGACATTGTCAGATAAGAAAGAGCGAGATAGCATGCATTCGCTGTAGCTGCATGGAAAGGAAAATTTTGTATGAAATTGATACTTCGAAGGTTTTTTTTTATGTTGGTACAGGGTATACTCAACGTCGGCAGGGACGACTTGCTTGCTTCATTTTTTCTATGATACTATGTTTTCACCTTTTGATGCTTGTGTTCCACGTGTGACCCATGTATTGTCTAACAAACCGCCATGGTTTACACGTGAGTTAACTAATTTGAAAAATGTAAAGTCTAGATATTATAGAAAGTTTAAAAAATCGGGTCGACCGTCTGATTTCTCTCTCTATGCTGTTGCTCGATCGAATTTTTCAGTGCTTAATACACTATGCTATAAAGATTACATTAGGCGTTGTAAACTTCAGTTCTCCCGTGATCATAAGCAATTTAATAACTTCGTTAACGCCAAACGAAAGGTGGCAGTGCACACGTCCTGTTTATGTTTTGAAAATAATAAAGCAGACGATGATCAGGCCATTGCCGATATGTTTGCTGATTTTTTCAAAACGACCTATTCCTCCAAAGATCATCGAGCTAACTTTTCATATCCTTATCAGCTGAAAAGGTCTAATTGCGTCTTTAATCCTGTGATCGATGAAGATTCGCTTCTCAGCGTGCTTACTTTAGTAAAGCCCGTGTACTCACCAGAACCTGATGGGATACCTGGTTGTGTACTCAGGTTTTGCGCTGAGACTTTGATTTCCCCGATTCTTAAGTTATTTACTTTGTCCGTTGATACTTCCACTTTCCCAACCATTTGGAAGGAATCTTTTATTATTCCTTTGCATAAAAAGGGTAATAAATCCGTAGCTTCAAATTATAGGGGTATTTTCAAATTGTCTGCTATTCCGAAGGCATTTGACAAAGTTATAACTTCTCAACTGTAGTTCTATTCTTTCATCTTCTCAACATGGGTTTATGAAACGTAGATCTACTACCACTAACCTTTTAGAGTGTACTTCTTTAGCGATCAAAGGATTCAGGAATGCATTGCAAACTGATGTCATTTATACTGACTTCAGTAAGGCTTTTGATTCTGTCAATCATACACTGCTTTTGTTCAAGCTGAACGAACTTGGGATTCCAAGCCTTCTGCTTAATTGGATTTCTCAATATCTTAATAACCGTACACAAAAAGTTTTATTTAAAACTTATCTTTCGAAGACCATCAATGTGACCTCGGGGGTGCCACAAGGTAGCCATCTAGGACCACTGCTTTTTACGCTTTTCATTAATGACCTTCCGTCAGTTGTAACTCAATCTCGCGCGCTAATGGGCGCTGATGATGTTAAACTTTGTATTAGTTTTAAAGACTTAAGCTCTCCACGTCTGCTTCAAGTCGATCTTAATAACTTTCAAACTTGGTGTGAAATTAAATTATTAAACCTTAATGTTTCAAAATGTAATGTCATGTCCTTTCATAGATCCTCTTTCCAATTAGTGGTGTATTATCTCAATAATACCCCACTTGAACGTTTGAACGAGATTAATGATTTGGTTGTACCACAAATTAATTTTTACTCGTCATATTTATATCACTGTCAATAAAGCCATGAGTTGTCTTGATTTCGTTAAGCGATGGTCGAAAGAATTTGACGATCCTTACACAATCAAGACTCTTTTTATATCACTGGTCCGCCCCATTTTGGAGTATGGCTCATATGTTTGGTCTCCACAATATGGATCACACCAAGTAAAAATTGAATCTGTTCAAAAACAGTTTCTAATTTTTGCTCTTCGTGGTTTAAACTGGGATCGAAATGTTAACTTGCCTTCCTATTCTAAAAGACTGCTTCTAATTAACCTTCCCTCCTTACTTAATCGTAGAGTAATGCTTGGTACTTTGTTTATTCATAAGCATCTAAATGGACAAATAGATTGTCCTAATTTCTTAATCAGGTCAATCTATCTGTACCTTGTAGACTAACCCGAAATTATGTCCCTTTAACTTAAACACGCTGTACTTCTAACTATTCTTTGCATGAACCTTTTCGAGTTCTCTGTTCCGACTACAACCGCCTTTATTCTGTAATCGGATCAGAGTTCTCTATATCTATTCTAAAAACTACTATTTTAAATTATCTATCTAGTAGTCAGTCTTAATTATTATTTTAGTTGTCGTCCGTTGTCCACGCGACTTCGTTTTTGCATGCTGTCTGATAGGGTTCGCGCGTAACAGGCTTTGTCCTGGTGTCGCTTGGACCACTTGAACGTACTGCGCAATGTACGCGTCAACGTCCAGAAGATATATCGATGTCAAATAGAATAAAAGCTACCTTAGATACAAATGGAAGACACGCCAAACAATAAATTTTAAACAGATACGGTTTATATCAAGAAATAAAAGTTTTATTTATGCTGGGTCAAAGAAGCTGTCACATTGAAATGTCGACTTTTTCTAGTTTTTGCTCTTTTTTGTAAAAAAAAAGAAAAGAGGTGTCATGGGACACCCAGATGAAACGAAGTTTCTTTCGATTAAGGGGGTGAGAGCTGCTTTTTTCATGCAATTTTGAAAGAAAATATATTTTAATTAATACTTAAACAATTTTTTTTTTATATTTTTTTGAAAACAATATACATATGTATGTACATATTTCGAAATACTCCACCCAACAGGAAACCATTTAAAAAAGTAGCTCAAATGCTACCAAAATGCCACGTTGATCCGAATTGCAAAAACCAAACCTTATTTGAATTGTAAGAATTCAGAATACAGTCTTGAAAAAAGTCACTTTATCGACCCATTTTGAAGACTATATAGTTAAAAAAACAACAAAGCGATCACAATTATTTTAGTTCAGATAGGTTTTTATATAATAAAGATATTTTGAAAATTTGAGCAAAATCGGTTAAAAAGTTTTTGACATACATATCTTGGCAGCAGTTTTAAGGAACCGAGTCTAATAAAACGCGTTTGATTGTTGTTGCCCGCAACCAGGCTCTATATGGACCTACTCAGGTTTACGGCTATTACTTCTACAAGCATCCGGGCAGAGAAAAAGGGTCGGGATCGCGAATCCGAGCAGAGGTCATACATATACATATGTGCGAGTTTGTGGGCAGCGAGACGCACAAGTAAATGCACTAGTAAAAATTGTTGCACTTTTCACTGACGGCCACATATTTTTGAGCTCGCGATCGCGACCTTTTTTCTTCTTACCCCAGCCTCGCACATTTATAACCCTTTGTCAATCACAGAAACTTTGCTTGTGCGTCTCGTATTTACTTTCACGTTCCGCACAAACTCGAGCTTGCTACCTCTTTTCCCTCCAGCGTTTGCTTGTGCGTCCCTCTGCCCACAAACTCGAGTCCGCTACCTCTTTTCCCTTCCGAATTCGCTTGTGCGTCCCTCTCTGTCTACATACTCGTACACTGTTCAATGCGAAAGAAAAAGATGAAGCAAGCAAGTCGTCCCTGCCGACATTGAGTATACCCTGTACCAACTAGTTATAGTAAATGAAATAGAATATCCTCGAAATCGCCATTAATTTCATGCAAAATTCTCTTTAACATGCAGCAACAGCGAACGCATGCTGTCTCGCTCACTCTTGCCAGCCAATGTCGCCTTGGCAATTCAGTGCAAAACTCATATAGGTATATCTTCGATATTTATTGTCCGATTTCGACAAAATTTGGTCAGCTGGTCTAGTTTGGGTATATAAATAGGTGTGTCAAGTAAGAATGCGATATCTTCAATACAGCTCTAGTAACACGTTTTCCCGATTTGCGGGGGCGGAAGTGGGCGTGGCAAAAATTTGAAACAAACTTGATCTGTGTACACACTAGACGGATGTTCACACCAAATTTGGTAGCTCTAGCTCTTATAGTCTCTGAGATCTAGGTGTTCATACAGACGGACGGACAGAGGGACATGGCTCGACTCGGCTGGTGATGCTGATCAAGAATATATATACTTTATGGGGTCAGAAATGTATATTTCTGCCTGTTACATACATTTTAGCGACTTTAATATACCCTTTTACCCTATGGGTACAGGGTATAAAAAAAAAGCCAAAACAATTGGTAACGGTAAAAGCGTCGTTACACTTTTTATACCCTTGCAGAGGGTATTATAAAATTGGTCAGATGTTTGTAACGCATAGAAATATACGTTTCCGACCCCATAAAGTATATATATTCTTGATCAGCATCAATAGCCGAGTCGATTAAGACATGTCCGTCTGTCCGTCTGTCCGTCTGTCCGTCTGTCCGTCTGTCTGTTTCTATCAAGTTTTAGACCATAAATTTTTAAGCTACATAGTTGAAACATGAAAAGTTAAGTTCCTTAATCTATGAAGTATGAAAAGTGTAAAAATGAGTAGGATCGGATAATTATCACCAGAGCTATTAACTAAAACGTGGAGGTACCTCGAGTAAAATAAGCAGTTTTCTTTGGCAGCAAAGAAACAAAAACAAATTCCAAGCAATCACACACACACATACATATGCAAAAACTGGTCACCACGCGGTGTGTAAGAGAGACAGAAACATTTGCGTTGTGTTGTTGTACAGAACGAAATTTAAAGAGCGAGATGCCATGCGTTTGCTATAGTTTTCTCTTCAATTACTTTAAAAATTTTGTTTTTAAATTAAATAATAGCTGCAAGGGTATACAAACTTCGGCAGAGCCAAAGTTAGCTTCTTTGATATTTAGTCTTAATTTTTTCGGCTTAGCCCCTACCGTGTGATAAGAAACTTCGTTTCAAAAATAAATAAATTAAAATAAATGAATTACGTATTCTTTAGTTCTTATATTAACTGACAATTCTGCGTTTCAATTTTGTTATTACCTTTCTTCGTTTAAAAGATATACTTGATTCAATTTTGTTTTCTTGGGTGGGTCAAATAAGCTGTAAGCGACTGAATGAATGCAAATTCTATTGCTATGGCAATTATATTGTTCTTGCTCAGCGAGATTCGTAAGTGTGCTGTGACTGTCCATCCAATTGGAGAAGCCACAAAAATCGTTGTATACCTTCAGGCATCGATTAAAAACTTTCCGTTGCATAACTCTAAGGAAAACGCCGAGGAAAAACAACGATGTCCCCCAATGCACATTGGGCCAGATTTCCCTTTTTTTGGCATAAAGTAGGAAAATTTTGTAATGCCAAATAAAAAATTTGACTTGATATTTGAAGAGGGCATACATTGGGTACATCAAAACAAAATTTTAAAAAATTTTATGTGCAACCCTGCATTTTTGGCAGCCCTTCAAAGTCAGATGTTTGATCAGCTGTTTGTTGTGTCAAAATTGACGAAAATGATCACTTAATTTTGAGCTTTTGCTGCAGCCACACCTTCTATCCAAATTTTTGGCGACAAAATGGAAAATAAAGGTCAAGGTATGAAAAATTTATTATTATAAATGTTTTTAAAGTATGCTATCAATGTTGTAGTTGTGAGCTGTGTTTGTAATGTCTTATTTTAGAATAAATCTAGTGAAAGTCTTCGTCTATTTGGGAGTAAAAAAATAATTTCTGCCAATTTGTGCCAAAAAGTAATTATGCAAATGTTTACTCTAAGGTTCAACCTTGAACGTGTGATTAACTGTTTTTGCCCATTTTTGCCCATTTTCTCGATATTTTGCATTTTAAGCCAATTTTAAGGTTAGCCATGCTGCACTTCTTGAAGTATGGATTGAAAAAAAAGCGAAATGAAAAAGCAGTTATTGACTGGATTATTGGCCAATTACGAGGAAATAATGCAACAAATGAAATGAAAGCTGAAATATCAAGGAAAATAAGGAGTTTTCACCTATAAGTAACGAAAAATTTACAAAAATGCCATCGTACAATTGGTACTTTTAAAAATAAGCATTCAAGTTGGCTTGCCAAAATTATGAGTGTCGACCAAGACCAAGACTTATCCAACCGAATGGGACGACCACGACTGCCGTTTAATGATGCAGGATCACGGCTGAATAGAAAAAGGGCGGTAGAACTTGCCGATAAGGAAGGAAATAATACAAACCTTCTTGTGCATGCAGCTTTATGTCAGCTAAAAAAGCCAAAGAGACCAATACTGCTTCTGTATTAAAGAATATTGTCTCTTCTTTAAATGGATTAAGTGAGATTAAGCAAAAATTGTCAGTTTCGGAGCCAGTACCAGTCACACCAATTCAAGTTCTTGCGTTTTTGATTGACAACTCCCTAACCAAAGCACAATACAACAACATGAGAGCTTTTAACAAAATCCAATTTTCCAACATTTATCCATCCTATAACAAGGCAAGGGAAGCTAAGTTGGAGTGTAGGCCCATGGGAGTCAATGTTACGGAAACCAGAGCCCAAGTATCTCTCCAAAATTTGCTAAACCACACGGCTAGTCGAATTATCCTTATGCAAGAGGAGGTATTTCAGAAATATAGAAATATAAAAGATATAAAACTCATTGCGAGTTATGGATTTGACGGCTCTACGGGGCAAAGTACGTATAAGCAGAGATTTCTTGGTGAAAAAAACGATGCCAACGACGATTGTTTATTTGTTACGAGTGTTATTCCACTAAAGTTAACGGACGATTTTGGGACGCCTCTATGGATAAATCCAACTCCGCAATCCGTAAGATTTTGCAGGCCCCTAAAGCTTGAGTTTGCTAAGGAGAGCAAAGCTGTAGTGAATTCACATGTCGGTTTTAAATGACTTCAGCACAGCTTGTAACATTCTGTTGCAAGCAGGAAATAATAGTAATAAGTTTATATATAAGAACAATTGTATGTATGTACGCAAACTTGCATGCATACATTTCGTTCTGTATATAAGCTTACGCAAACGAATTGTGCTGGCAAGCCAGCCCAATTATGCTGAGCTTGCAATTCGATCATGTGAGTTCACTCGCGCGCCTCACCCCTCTTATTTTGTAGCTGCCAACAAGCAGCATAAGTTAAAAGACAATATGAATCAATCGAAATAAAGTAACACCAGAGCACAGACGTGCCAACGACCAAATCGAAATAACTCATTTCATGGCGACCGTGACAGGACACGATAGTCACTTATTTGCTAAAATATAAAACTATGGATAACTTAACATTGGAAGTTCGTCGGGTCGAGGAATACCCAAAGAATACTTGGATCTTGCTGGACAGAAGCTCTTTTTGTGAGGCGACATTTTATTATTATTAATAACAAATATAAAACCTGGTCCGAAAAAGTGCATATCCACTTCAAAAAAAAAATAAAACACGATTACGATTCCAAGCTTCATGACCGACCGGCAAACTGAGGAAGTTACATTTGAAAGTGCTGCTCCTGTCGAGCAAAGGGATGCACCCACACTAGAAGAGGCTCTAGTGGTGTATCCAACCGATGGACCGCGCCCACTCACAATAGATGAGTACCGGGCCCGACAAAATAAAAGGCCAACGTCTCTAAGAAGGAAGAAGCGGGGCGGAAAAATAACCGCCCTCCTGCGCCAGAGACGATTGGTGTAGGACATGTTGAAAACAACCACGATATCCGAGGAAGACCGACAGCTCTACACAAAGAGTCTACAGGAGATCAACCTCAAACTCCGCACTGGTGCGAAGTAACGCAAATCGGATTCCCGATTTTGCCTTTAATTTTAAACATTCATTCATGCAAAAAAAATTTTTATTATGTTTATATAAAACAATCATCTAAATCATTTAAATTTAATTAAACCCTCAAGCCGATGCGTGCAAACGCTGCTTGAAAAATACTAACTAAAAAAATTAGGCTATTACTAACACATGTGGTTGGAGTATGAATTGTAAAATTTTTTATGAAATGTAAACCTGAATTGTGAGCCAACCACATGCCCTATCCCCCCTTCTAACTTCCACGTCTCTGTCACTGCTATAAGCAGTTGAACGTATAAATTCATTTCCGCATGTATGCGTATATAACGTAATGAGTAATTTTTAACTAATTAATTTTTCGATGATCTATTGATCACTTAAAGTGGATATCAATAACTGATATCACACTCCTTTTTCTTTTATATATATATTCTACTACAGTTTTTTTTATGTTTATATGCAAATTTAAAATCCAATTACAGTCTTTAAATTTCAATTTCTCTTTAGAAAATATTATTTCAAAATATGAAATGCAATGAAATAAAAAAAAATTTAATAAAAAAAAAAAATATATATTTTCTATGTATACGCTTCAGACTTAGATTCTTTCAACTTTTATGGGTAGTTTAGAGAAAAAGTTGGATTTTGGAAAAATTTTAAATACAGTAATCATAAATGAAATATCAAATTTCTTTAAGGTAGCTTCCCCAGAACCAAAAATGGGTTTAATTGACACGAAAACGGTGGATTCCACTGCCAATGTGATCAATAGAGTAGAAGTAGAACAACAAGGGCTTACTACTGTTACGATTTTACTGATCGTAATAATAATAATAATGAGCGTAAACATGCTAATTAAAGTTTACGGAATGCACAATAGGTGCTTAAAAAAGAAGTATTTGAGCAAGGCAAATGATCTAGATAGAGTCTAGATAAACAAAAAAAAAAAGAGAAGAAGAAAAAGTTTTTGTTTTTTTAAAAAAAAAAAGGAAAGGAAAAATGTCGTTAGACGAATATTTTGCGAAAATTAGAGATAGGAACCCAAATATAGAAAGCGATCTACTAGAGGTTTTTAAGAGCGAACAAAGTAGCTCACCTCAACGCGCGATGGATCTGGCTACTATAAACATAACATACCTGGATATAACGGGAGAAGAATTCCCAATCCAAGGAAACAGCAGAGTAGCCATGTGCTTCATCCTCACTGTACCTAGCATATGCTGTTATACAAACGCAGCGGGTACTTTTTGCTTTTATTTAATGGATGAAGCACAACATTAAATCACAAACAAAAAAAAAAAAAACATTCATTAGCAACACCTTGCTACACACACTCCATGACAATGACTACTAAATAAACCAAAATTACAAATAATTGACGGAAGATGCAGAAGAGGCAAGCCCTGTTCCGCACTTCCGTCAGGGACAACAGCCCCCAACCAGCCAAAACATACACTTGCGTTAACGTAATAGTACTTCCAACAACAATGTCGTCCGATTTTGATCACAGATCAAAAAATTCATAAAGGAATTTCCGTTAGAAGTACAATCTCCAAGAATGAAATTTTTTTTTCCTCTTCTCAATTAAGATAATAAATAATAAATTGTCTGAAAAGGTACCCAAATCGTCCAAATAAGCTGTACTAACATAAAAATTTGAGATAAAACAACTCCCAGTTGCATATGCTTCACGCTGAAAGCAACAAATCAACAATAGTTAGCAGCTATTCAATGAGTTTTAAAATCACTCTCGACCATATATTTATGGTCAACACTTCACTACTAAATAATTTCTGTTGGAAAAGACAATTTCGTGGCAGATGCCCTATATCGGATCACAATAACCGAGTTAAAAGGCATTCAAAATAAAGTCCTGAAAGTCACTACCAGGCAACAGTACAGACAAAATAAATCCTGCGCAGGAAAAGAAAAAGAGACTTTGCCAAGGCAAAATACTCCAAATGCTTCTATGCCCAACGTTTACCAAGTTATAAATAATGACGAGGTACGAAAAGTAGTGGCCTTGCATATAACAAATAAACTGTGTTACTTGAAACACGGAAATAAAGTTATTGCAAGAATCGATATTGGCGACCTATATACTAATGAAAAACTTGACTTAGGTCAGTTCTTTCAAAGGCTTGAAAAGCAAGCCGGTATATTAAAAATAAGCCATATCAAAACGGCACCGTGGGAAAAGATCTTTGAATTTATTTCAATAGATACTTTTAAAGAAATGGGCAATGATAAATTGAAATCATTAAGAGTAGCGCTACTCAACCCGGTGACCATAATAAGAAATGAAAAAGAAAAAGAAGCAATTTTGTCTGAAAATCATGATGATCCAATACAAGGTGGTCATAATGGCATAACAAAAACTTTAATAAAAATAAAAAGACACTACTATTGGAAAAATATGACGCGTCAAATAAAAGAGTACATACGTAGTTGTCCAAAATGCCAAAAGTCGAAAACGACAAAACATACAAAGACCCCACTAACAATAACAGAAACGCCCATGAGTGCCTTTGACAGAGTAATAGTGGATACTATAGGTCCACTACCGAAATCTGAAAACGGTAACGAATACGCAGTAACCCTGATCTGTGACCTAACAAAGTATTTGGTAGCCATCCCTGTTCAAAATAAGAACGCTAATACCATTGCGAAAGCAATATTTGAATTTTTTATATTAAAGTACGGTCCAATGAAGACGTTCATTTCGGACATGGGCACTGAATATAAAAATTCAATAATAAGCGATCTGTGCAAATATCTAAAAATAGACAACATAACGTCTACTGCACATCACCACCAAACCGTGGGAACAGTGGAAAGAAGTCATAGAACTTTTAATGAATACATCCGTTCATATATATCAGTCGATAAAACTGACTGGGATGTTTGGCTCCAATATTTTACATATTGCTTCAACACGACCCCCTCTATGGCACATGGTTATTGTCCATATGAGTTAGTTTTTGGCAAACAAAGCAATTTGCCAAAACAATTTAATTCTATAACTAATATTAATCCATTATATAATGTAGATGATTACGCTAGAGAAGCTAAGTTTAGATTAGAGCAAGCCTATAAAAGGGCAAGGCTTATGCTAGAAGAGCATAAGGTAAAGAATAAGGAATTATACGATAAGAACATAAACAACTTTAAAATAAAAATAGGAGATAAGGTTCTTGTTAAGAATGAAACGGGCCATAAGTTAGAATCTAAGTATCTAGGCCCATATAGAGTAGAAGCAATAGAAGATAAGGATAATATTTTAATAAGAGATAAAAGAAATAAAGCACAAAGAGTGCATAAGGATAGGTTAAAAATTTTTAAATAACAAAAAGAAAAATTTTTTCTCTAGTATTTACAAAATCTAAAGTGTATACATTGAAAATAAGGAAAGTTATTTGCATATACATATACAAATTTTTATTTTTATATATATAAATGGAAGGAGCGAAAAAAAAAATTTATTTTAAAACTTTGCAAAAAAAAAAAAAAAAAAAAAAAAAAAAAAAAAATGCATACATGTAAGGGAAAAATATATATATTCATTGACGGACGTCAAATTTTTTTAAATAACACGAATTACTTTATAAAGTCATTTACTTCATATACACATATATAATAACTTCACTAGATTACGTTATTCTTTAAAAAGGGGAGGTGTAGTGAATTCACATGTCGGTTTTAAATGACTTCAGCACAGCTTGTAACATTCTGTTGCAAGCAGGAAATAATAGTAATAAGTTTATATATAAGAACAATTGTATGTATGTACGCAAACTTGCATGCATACATTTCGTTCTGTATATAAGCTTACGCAAACGAATTGTGCTGGCAAGCCAGCCCAATTATGCTGAGCTTGCAATTCGATCATGTGAGTTCACTCGCGCGCCTCACCCCTCTTATTTTGTAGCTGCCAACAAGCAGCATATGTTAAAAGACAATATGAATCAATCGAAATAAAGTAACACCAGAGCACAGACGTGCCAACGACCAAATCGAAATAACTCATTTCAAAGCTCTTATTCTTGCAGAGCAGGCTGATTTGGAATCACAAATAAAAAACCTAACAGCTTTCAGTTACAATTTCTCAATTGATCGAAAACTTACAGTCACTTTTGATCTCCATTTGACACTGATAGACGGTAAGGTGTTAAATGTGCTAACGGGAACCAAATCTAATCAAGTATGTCCTATTTGTGGAGCAAGTCCAAAGGATTTCATGGCAACCAGTGAATTCTCAAGCTATGCGTCTAAATCTGAAAATCTTCAACACGGCATCAGTCCCTTACATGCATGGATAAGATTTTTTGAATTCATACTTCACATCTCATATAAATTACACCTTCAAAAGTGGCAAGTAAGGGATAAAAATTATTTTGGAGAGAATTGGGCTTACACGTGGATCAACCAAGAGCAAATGGAAGTGGAAATACAAATGACGGCAATACCGCAAGAAGAGCATTCAAAAACACAAGGCAACTTTCATTAATATTGGGATTAGACTATAATATTCTACACCGATTCTACATCATTTTGATAACTATTTCGTGTGAATTCCGCATAAATATTACCAAATTCAGCCAATTCTGCCAAGAAACTGCGTCAAACTATATGGAGAATTATTCTTGGTACCCAATGTCAGCAACTGTCCATAATGTTTTGGTTCACGGTTCGCAGATAATGGCGTCATCAGTATTACCTATTGGTTGCTTTGGGGAAAATGCATCTGAAGCGCGCAACAAACTTTATAAACGTGATAGACGATCATATGCAAGACGGAATTCTCGTATCAATAACATAACGGATGTGTTCAATAGATCAATGGATTCATCTGACCCTTTTCTTTCAAGCATTAATATTAACAAAAGATTAGCTCAAAATAAGAAAAACCCACTACCAAAGGAAGTTATTGAACTTTTAGAAGCACCAAATGTTAATAACAATAACAAAGAAAATTTCTCAAGCAGCGATGATAGCGACTTGGATACTGATCACGAAAACAGTGACATTTCCCTGGATATGGAGGTCGAATACTCAGATTAATGTTCATGTTTTTGATATAACTTAATGGTATATTATACTATTTTGTGTGTTTATACTTAAATATATTAAGAAATTTTCCATTCTAAAATGCGCAGTTATTGGTTATTGGGGCATTTTCAGCTTTAAGTCTGAAGATTTGAAGCGTTGCTTGAAAAAAATAAATTGTGTAGACATCCTTTAATTATTTTATACATGCTGTTTACTAAAAAAGGCTTAAAAATAAAGCCTAAAAGTATGCAAATGAGGTAATTTTTACAATTTTGGGCGGATAGCGGTAAAAACGTGGTATATTCCAAAAAAAAAAAAAAAAAATTCTATTTTGATCTGACTTATGTGCTTGCCAAATTTTAGCTCTCTAGCATTTGAAATGTAGTTTATGCCAAAAAAAAGTGAATCTGGCCCAACGTGCAATGGGCAAACCTCCACGGAAATTGCAAGAAGCCTTGATTTAAATGAGGCAACAGTTCGCACTATCAAAAAGAGTGAAACTGAAATACGCAGTGCGGGAAGCATTGTGTCATCCATATCTACAAAATATACCAGTAGAGCACGTGCAGCAATTTTGGAAAAAATGGAAAGAGCACTTAGCATTTGGATTGACGATAGCTAAGAAAAAGAGATCCCTTTAAGCCAGCGGATCATTCAGTAATGGATGGTTCGAGAAATTTAAAAAAAGGTTCTCCATTCATAGCCTCAAATTTAAGGGCGAAGCGGCATTGGCCGATGATGGAGCTGCTACCACGTACCCAGAAGAGATTCAGGGGTTCATTAAAGAAGAGGTATTCCTGCCCGACCAAGTTTTCAATGCGGATGAGACTGGACTTTGCTGGAAAAAATGACAAGTCGAACTTTTTTATCAAAGAATGAAAAAGCAGCTCCCGGCTCTAAGGCACAAAAAGATCGTTTTACACTTTTGCTGTGTAGTAATGCATTAGGCGACTTTCAAGCAAAACCAATGCTTGTTTATAAGTCTTTCAATCCCCGTGCGTTTAAAGGGATAGACAAGAGCAAATTACCCGTTCACTGGAAAGCAAATGCCAAAGCTTGGGTAACTGCAGAATTATTTAAAGACTGGTTCTTGAATTGTACCTGAGGTTGGAAAATATCTAAAAAAAAAAAAGAATTTACACTTTAAAGCACTATTATTATTGGACAATGGCCCAGGACATCCAAAAGATTTAACCCATCCGAATATCAAAATAAAATTTCTTCCACCTAATACAACATCGCTTCTGCAGCCAATAGATCAGGGTATAATTTACACTTTAAAGACATATTACATCAGACGCTCTATACGCTGGATTTTGGATACAACTGAAACTGACTCCATCGATGTAACCAGTGCACAGTGGTTGCGTCCATAGGCCAAAAATCAAAAATATCATCACAAAATACTTAAACTAAAAGTAAACAAATTGTCTCTAAAATGTCTACACTTCGAAACGCCAAACCGTTTTTTATGGAAACCCAACGGAAACTTCTAAAAATAGCCTTGCAAGAATGAACTTGCTCGCTTTGTTTGCTCTTTGGCATTGCAAATTCGCACTTCAAAGTGATCAAATGTTCGATAAAGTGGTCCGATATTAATAGTTTCAAATGGATTTTGTCATTGAAAGTATTTACTTTAATAAATGTTTATTTAAAGATTAATTTAATTAATAAATGAATTTTTGTGGATTTTTGAGCGACTTAACCTTTTTTGTGTATTTTGTGTACGTCTATTTTATGTTTATCTAAAGTTTTAGTTGTGTTGCCCCCGGATGCCCCCTTTGAGAGTGCCATCACTGTATTTGTCAATGTTTTAAGGTAATAAACGTGAAAAGTTTAGTTGCTGATAGTTGCTGATTTGCTTATATTTATAAGTGAACTAAAGTGGTCTTTTTTATTTTCATAGAAAAATATTCTACACAATCAGTCGATCTTTGTGTTGTTGCTTTCGTTTTCGTCTTCATCGTTTGTGTTTGTACATTTTTTTTCATGTTAAGTTTAATTTGCTAACTTTTATTTGTTTTGCACATTTTATTTTGATTGTGTAGGAGTATCTTATAACAGTGTGTTTTCACGCATGCACATTTTTGATCTTTGGTGCCAAGAAAAGGGCACGAATGCCGGAAAAATGGTAGGCATAGTTAATTTGCTGCAACTTAACATAATAAGCAAAGGCTACGAAGTCAATACGATTGACCATAAGAAATGCATTCAATACATTTGCAAAAAGATAGTTGCCTACTGGATTCAGTACAAAAGAATTAGGAGTTCAGTTGTACAATACCAATCTGAATGGCTAAAAACTGTAATGAACAAGATTATTTCAAAAAAAAGGAAAAATCGTTAAAAAGTGTTAGTGTGAGGAATATCTAAGTAACTTGTCCAGCTGATTAGTATCATTATCGATCTGGCAACTCTGCTCAAATTAGATCAATATGCGTTATCGATTTTTTTTGTGCATGCAGCCGTGTAGAAGCTTAAAGAGAAAAGATAATTAAGAAAATTGGCGTCAACGTGGTTTTGGAAAAATAATTCTTTCTTTCCTCCACGTGAAGTCAAAGTGTTCGGACTTATTAAGTTCTTCGTCAGTTACTTAAAAGGGGAGTGCATCCTAACCCCAAAGATTCGTGTGTGAACTTTAATTTACTTTGGCGTAAGTTTTTCCGGCAATAATGCTTCCATTATTGCATAGTACATTCTAAATCATTTTTATTCTACAGCTTTAACGCTGGTAAAATTTTGTTAAACTGCAAAGGCAGAGCTACTTAGCGGCCACAAAGTAAGACCACAGCGTGTCAGACGCAGTCTTAACTTAATAGTTCCAATTGACCTGATTTAAGGAGATCGTGCACCCAGAATTTCAACCTACCTTAGCTTGGTAGAGAATTATTTCGTGGTAAATAAATTTCAATCAGTGAAAATATATATGTGTAATCAGGATTTTTTATATTAGCTTATCCAGTATGATCGGTATCAGAAGTCTTTGAATAATTATGTACATGCGAATGACCTTCGACACTTAAAGGTTAGTTAACCTTTAAACATTTCGACAAACACGTGGAGGAGAAGCAAATGCACAAGCAAAAGCACAAGTCCAAGACAAGAGCAATAAAGGAAATCAAACTGAAGAAAATATTTATACCCGTACAGCAATAAAAAACCACAGATGTACAGGAAATAATTCCACCAAAGGATTTAAAACGTTTTTTTGATGAAAATCATCCGAGTCATCAGGATCATGACTCACATTCAGGAGTTTCATATATGGCAAACTTATAGCCATGTATTGGTGTCTGCAATTTTCAGTCGCAGCCATGGAAGTGTCGGAAATTAGTGCCTATAGTTCACTTTAATTCCCGAATTAGCGTATCGTAGTGTTAAAATTTGAAGTTAATTAACTGCATTGAATTCCCTTGTTTGTGTTTGAGTATTTTACTCCGTTTTATAAAACACCAACAGCAAGGCAATTTGATATCAGTTTCGTTTATTTTTTTTTATACCTTTAATTTAATTCGTATTTAATTTTACAGTGTAATCATGAGTACATTATCAATGCTCACAGATGCTCTAGTTATTTTTGGGAATTCGATTATATATCTATATTCAACAGCAACAACTACACAATGAAAGATCTTTTGGCGTGGGATACTTTGAAAAGCTGTAAGTGTATCGTAACCAATTTTATATTCTTTTTGCTTTATTGATTTCAAAACGCGTGAGCATTTGCGTATTGACCATGTACAAGTACATAAATTCTTTCATTCTCATATTTAAATTTTTCTTATTAATTCTTACAATCATGATAATAATCACATAAAACCAATCATTTAGAATATATTCAAAATCACTTGTTGAAATTAGTTCCGTGTTGGAACCGTTTCAAAACGGAAAATTTTGATAACCATGCATACTACTTTGAAGTTTGTAAATAAATAAGAATTGCATTATGAATTTTTAAGTGTTGCTTTAGTTCCTTTAATGTAGAATAACTGAGTCTACAACCTTTTGGGAGTCTACAATATTTTTCGCAATAAGGCTCATGGTAGGGTGGGTACAGACGCGGTGCGCAATCGTCATCTAAGCGCCTGCAAAATTATGTGGTCCGAGCTTTTTACTAATCCCCTCCCAATTCTATATCCAGGCAAGGGATTCATAATAAATTATGTTTTGTGTGTTGGTACGTATGAAAACTTGTGTCATGACAAGATATGGTGAAACTTCTCGCATCTATAGGTTATTCCGAACCCCCCCACAGGCTGTTTTTGCTAGCTGAAATCTGAATCCCATTGATCTATCTATTGCGTATTTAACATCTTTCTTATAATAGAAAACAACTCACACCAATCGCTCGTACAAGGTATAAGCCTCGGTAATAGAACGCGCACCCATACGAACGCTCATCATTACGGTACTAACAATTTTACATTACAAAACTAAAGAAGTTATTGTCCTGAAGCCTACTGGTAGCGGAATTGGAAAATGGAGATTCGATGGCAGCACTGGTCACAGCGAGTATAAGCAAAAGTTTCCCAATTGTATTGATGACGAGAAAAGTTTATTTGTGACATCGTACGTCTCACTTCAGCTTGTAACCGACTCTAAAATAATATGGAAAAATCCCAGGCCATCGTCCACCCGATATTGTAGACCAATCAGACTTCAATTTAAAAAGGAGACCGCCGCACTTTCCGTTGAAGAAGAGCTGTACTTCAAGGAGAAAAAAGCAGACTTAAGGATAACTGAACATGAAATTTGCAATACAACAATTTCTGTAAAGCACTCCCTTCAATTATGCAACGCGTTAAGCAAGACATCCTCGATGAAATGCTTTATATGTGGAGCAAAGCCCACAGAGATGAACAATATTGACGAATGTGTTGGAAGAGATGTGCAAGAGAAGTATTTTGAATTCGGGTTATCACCACTTCATTCATAAATCCGGTTCTTTGAGTATTTCTTGCACATTTCGTATAAACTGGATGTAAAGCTTTGGCAAGTACGATCGGCAGAACTCAAATCTAATGTGTTAGAGAGAAAAAATCAAATTCAAGCGGAGTTTCGCGAGAAAATGGGGTTACTTGTCGATAAGCCAAAGGATGGAGGCAAAGGAATATCCAATGATGGAAATACTGCCAGGAAATTTTTCAGTAACCCAAGCTTAGCATCTCAGATTACAGGCATTGATGAAGAAGTGATAGCTCGATGCGCTACGATATTGCAAGCCTTAGCATCAGGCTACAAAATTAATGTAAAATATCAAAGAAGCTAACTTCGGCTCTGCCGAAGTTTGTATACCCTTGCAGCAAAATAATTGGTATAAATGTTTAACAACATCAAAAAAAAAAACAAAAAAAAAAAAAACACATCTAAAAATTTTCACTTCTTCACCGGGCATTGAACCATCAAATAAAGAGAACATATCGTGCCATTGATCTCTACACACTACGCCACCGTCCTTACTAAACTAACGTAAGCTAATTCGACATATATGCAAACCCATTGCATCTCGCTCTTTCAATTTCGTTCTGTGTAAGAACACAACTAAAATATTTCTGTCTCTCTCACACACCGCGTGGTGGTTGAATTTTTGCATATGTATGTATGTGTGTGCGTGAGCATTAAAATACATTTAATTTCTATCAAATTGATTATTGATTTGTAACCTTAAAAATTATCCGATCTTGTTCAAACTTGGTGTAGGGTGTATGGGTAAAAATTGAATTTAGATGCAACAACAAAAAACAATAATTTTAAATATTTCTTATTTGGTGCCGCGCGGATTCGAACTCGGGTCTTTTGTGTTTGTACGGTAGATTTCTTGGAATTTGTTTTTGTTTCTTTGCTGCCAAAGAAAATTGCTTATTTTACTCGAGGTACCTCCACGTTTTAGTTAATAGCTCCGGTGATAATTATCCGATCCGACTAATTTTTAAACTCTACATACACAAAGGATTGAGGAACTTAACTTTTCATGTTTCAACTATGTAGCTTAAAATTTTACTTTCTAAAACTTGATAGAAACAGACAGACGGACATGTCAAAATCGACTCGGCTATTGATGCTAATCAAGAATATATATACTTTATGGGGTCGGAAACGTATATTTCTATGCGTTACAAACATCTGACCAATTTTATAATACCCTCTTCAAGGGTATAAAAAGTTCGAAAAATACGCACTGGACACGGCAAATAAATTAATCGAAATGTATCCATGGTACTATCTTCCAGCAACAGTGCATAAAATATTAATTCATGCTCCAAAGGTAATAGGGCACGCTTTGGTTTCGATTGTAGAGCTCTCAGAGGAAGCCGCAGAGTCTCGTATGTCTCGTATACTGACAAATACAGATTTGATTAATACACTTCTTTTGAGATCAGACCCTTATATAACAGGTCAAAGAAATCTGCCAAAGAATCATAAATCCACTTTTTTATCATCTACATATGATTTATTGAAAGATGTATGTTAATCTTTTTTGCAATTCTTTTTATACCCTTGCAGAGGGTATTATAAAATTGGTCAGATGTTTGTAACGCATAGAAATATACGTTTCCGACCCCATAAAGTATATATATTCTTGATCAGCATCAACAGCCGAGTCGATTGAGACATGTCCGTCTGTCCGTCCGTCCGTCTGTCTGTTTAGCCATGCGTTTTCGAACTTAAATTTTAAGCTACATGGTTGAAACATGAAAAGTTAAGTTCCTTAATCGATCATCCAGATCAAGTTTAAAAATTAGTCGGATCGGATAATTATCACCGGAGTTATTAACTAAAACATGGAGGTACCTCGAGTAAAATAAGCAATTTTCTTTGGCAGCAAAGAAACAAAAACAAATTCCAAGCAATCACGCACACACACACATATGCAAAAATTCGTCACCACGCGGTGTGTGAGAGAGACAGAAACATTTGCGTTGTGTTGTTGCACAGAACAAAATTGACAGAGCGAGATGCAATGGGTTTGCATATATATCGAATTAGGACTGTGGCGTAGTATGTGGAGATCGTTGGCACGATGGGCTTCGGTGTTTGATGGTTTAATGCTCGGTGAAGAAGTGAGAATTTTTATATGTGTTTTTTTCTCTTTTGTTTTTTTTTTTTTATTTTGTTAAACATTTTGTTTAAGAATAAACTCCGTAATTGTTGAAGCGGTATAAAATAACACATTTGAATATTCACATTTAAAAGAATAAATAAGTAACGTACGATTCATATTCAGCCTAGCTCACATGCCGAGAATATGTGTATTTTTAGCCGAAGCATTCAGCTAGGCATCTAACGGCGAACGCAGGCTTAGATTAAAATAGATCTCACCCCAAACCATCCGTTTGGTGGAATTTATGCATGCGTTTTAGAACTAAGATTCCACCACCAAATATGTGACCCCCTAGACTCTAAGACCTGTCCTTACAAATATTTTAGTAAATAAATTCAGTTCAGATTGTGAATTCAACAAATGAAGATCGGGTTAATTATTCCTTCTCCTCGGAAGCCATATTCATTTTGGTCCTTCGAGCTCCTCGGAGATCCAATTCAGTTTGGTCCTTCGAGTAAAGACTCTGTTGTTTTCCCCCACCAGTGGTAAGAGACAAAGAGGTTGACCAGCTCCTTAAATCTGCGATCTAGCTACGTTTTATGCTAAGACCAGCTAAAGGTAGCAAAATAAAAAACTCCTGTTTTCCCCCACCAGTGGTAAGAAACGGAGTATAACTGAAAATATATAAAAAATATTTAATTAAAAAAAAAAGTGCGTCCGTATTTAAAAGGCAGTTTGCTGTGGCGCAATTGCAGAAATTCGTGTCGGCACAAATTTGGTGTGTTCGAAGCCAATATATCGAACTTGTGAGTGAAAAAAATAAAATAAAAGGGACAGAAAAAGAGCCCAATAGACAGGTCCAGTAAAGATTGCCATTGGCAGGGACAGCGTCAAAGAACCCAGTGGAAGTGGCCAGTGACCAGAGTATACTCAGTGGCGGTATACAGTGCAAGTGAGAATCCCTAGAATTCCCAAAGACGTGGGCGCAAAGACGAAGCCCCTTAATATCGCTCATCATCACCCATCAAGAAGGAAGGACGACATCAGCAGTAACACCGGCAAAAGAGGCATCAGCAGCAACACCAGCAATAGAAGCAACAGCAGCAGCATCATCAGCAGCAGCAACAGATAAGATACAATAAGATTTATATTTGTTTACATATTTATATATTAAATAAGATTTAAATTATAATGATGTCAGAAAAAACAATTACATTGCTAACGAAGCAGTCCAAATTGATGGAAAGATTGAGGTTTTTGGAAGGTTTAGATGCTAGCAAGATAAATAAGGAGATTGAGTGGTTAGGAAATCATAGTATGCTTTTAAAGATTGGACTAGTCGATCACGATTACTTCAATAGTAGGAGAGTTGATGAGGGGCAAGTAATAATTAAAAGGATAAAAAACAAAGGCAATGCAGATACTAATAAGTCAACTGTCGTTGAAGAAGGCGTTAGACCTAGTACTAGTAAAGAAGCCGCTGCTAGGGTGGATACGGTCATAGGTAAGGACAGTGTAGGTGAAGAAAATGGGTTCGAAGAGAAAGTTCACCAACTTCGGGAATACCTGGAGAAGGTAAACATTGATATCAGTGAAAACAAGGTGGAAATATTTAAAATGCACAGAAATAATATTAATTTTTTGTGGCAGAAGTTACAGAGAAAGGTAGAAGATCTGTACGAAAAATTTGTATCTAACAGGGAGTTTGAGGATACAACGGAGGAGCTAGAGTTTGATGTACAGAATACTCAAGGAGCATTGGAAGAGATAATAAATAAACCGGTAGGAGTCAAAGTTGGGAATGTTTGCATGAGAGAGGACTTGCCGGTGTTACCGAAAATTCAGGTACCCACGTTTTTGGGAGAACCGAAAGAGTGGGACCTGTTCGCGGAATTATTTGTAGAACTAATAGATAAAAGAGAGGATCTTAGCCCTGCTCTTAAATTTAATTATTTGAAATCCGCGTTACGAGGAGAAGCGAGGAGCATGGTAGCTCATTTATTGTCGGGTTCGGCCGACAACTATAGTGCCGCTTGGGATTTACTAACCAAGCGGTATGAAAATCATCGGAGGATATTTTCCGAACAATTAAACCGGATAGTAGATTTACCGGTAATTAATAATGAGTCTGCAAAAAATATAAAAGGGGTGATCGACGTAATTAATGAGTCAATACACCTTATTAAAGTAAAAGCCAACCTGTCCGATGAAGTTGACGTGATATTCGCTCAACTCATATTAAGGAAGTTGGATAAAGAGGCTCTTCAATTGTATGAGAGCCAAGTTAAGAAGACGAAGCAGATACAGCAGTTATCTGACGTCTTAGAATATTTGGAGCAGAGATATTGTTCTTTAAGCTCCATTAAAAAAGAAAAAAGACCGATGCAAAAAATGGCATATACGGCTTTTAAAGAAAATTGTCCGATTTGCAAAGTTGCCGGACACAGCACATTACAGTGCTATAAATTCAAAGGATTGACTCCAATGGAAAGAGTAGAATTAGCCAAAAAAGTGCAATTATGCACAAGTTGCTTGAAACATTCAAGCAATAAGAGATGTACAAATGAGGATGTTTGCTCAGTGTGCGGTAGGGGGCACCACACATTACTTCACATTGGTGAAAGAATAGAGATAGTGAATACATGTGTAACGACGCATCCGGCGTTGTTGGCCACCGCCCTAATAAAAGTAAAGGCAGTGAATGGTGGGTATGAGACCCTAAGAGATCACAAAGCACTATCGTTTCTGAGGAAGCAGCTCAGATTTTAAAATTACAAAAAATGAAGGCACACACGGAGATAAGCGGTGTGTCTTCACCAAAATCTAAAACATCAAAATACAAAGTCAACTTGGGAATAAAAGTGCGAGAACCATGGAAAAAGCTTCTTAAGGTTGAAGCGATTGTGTTGCCGAAATTAATGACAGCTCTTCCAGAAAAAGAAGCAAACGTAGATATGTCAAAATGGCAATCGTACGTGTTAGCCGATCCAAATTTCAATAAGCCTGGTCGGGTTGACGTAATATTGGGAGTTGATGTATACACCCATATTGTAAAAAGTGGTGTTACGAAAATTGACGGGTTGTTGGGACAGAATACGCAATTTAGATGGATTGTTTCGGGAAATACAAAGTCGGGAGGAAACAATTCTATTATCGCCACAACGATAGGTCTGACAAGATCAAAATATAAGAAGCGTTGGCAGATAAATAAAAGTAAAAAAGCAACAGAAAATATGGTTAGATCTCGCCCCCCGGCAGGACCTCGCTTCGGAGGTGTTTTTGAAGCTAAGGTTAAAACTGATAAATACCAACAAAAAAGAGTTAAAATGGAGAAAAATAAAAAAGATAAAAATAACTATCCTGTTAGATGGCCTTTGGAGAAAAGTATTAGTGCTCACAAAGGTCGGGAAAACACAAAGGTGGAGAAATTTGTGAAAAACTTTAAAGATAAAAAATACCATTTTCGTAGATGGCCTTTGAAGAGAATTGGAAGTACTCTCAAAGAAGAGGACAATATAAATAAAATAAAAATACAGCAAGCGTCGATTACAAGACCGGTAAAAAAGATTTGTCCAGTAGAGCTAAAAAGAGCACAGAAGGGGGATGCTCGAGAAACATATTTACTAATAAATAAAAACATTTCAAAAAGTAAAAGAAGAAAAAATTAGTTTAAAAATATATAAACCTTGTTGATAGATAGCTAATTATGAGGGTAAGAATTCTATTAACTGGTAGGCAACCATTCTTTTTAATACGTACATACAGCGAGAGTTATTATTTTATGACCGAATCCACCTTAAACAAATGTCAGACGTGGCAATCTAATAGTCGGTCTAATTATGTCTACAAAACGATAGGTGACTTGAAATCGATCGATGTAGAAAGTAGAAGTAGTTGACTGTTTTAAAGGTCTAAATCATTCTAAAGCTAGAGTCCAGTGTGGTAGTGCACAACAGGAATTGGTAGATATTCCTGAACAAGGTATTTTCAGCATAAGATCAGATTGCACCGCTAGAACGCAAGATAAGATTTTAGTGGCTCATCACAGTATCCAGGCAGAATTATATCAAACTATCGCGACCTCACACATAAGGGATATTAGCGATTTTCCGAAAATAATGTGGGATCCACTAGGAGTTAAAATGGAAAATAATAGAGCAGCGTTGAAAGAATAAAAATTGAATTACAATCGTTAAAAGACCACCACATAGAATTTTTTGGTGTAAATTTCCATCATAACTGGTCCTGCTTCTCTAATAATAACAATTGTATTAATTATAATAATTATAATAATAAACGCTATAATGAAAATTAATATAACTAGAAGGCTACAAACCATAACGTTTGGCGGCCCTTTTGCAGAATGTTTAAGAATAAACACCGTAATTGTTGAAGCGGTATAAAATAATACATTTGAATATTCACATTTAAAAGAATAAATAAGTAACGTACGATTCATATTCAGCCTAGCTCACATGCCGAGAATATGTGTATTTTTAGCCGAAGCATTCAGCTAGGCATCTAACGGCGAACGCAGGCTTAGATTAAAATAGATCTCACCCCAAACCATCCGTTTGGTGGAATTTATGCATGCGTTTTAGAACTAAGATTCCACCACCAAATATGTGACCCCCTAGACTCTAAGACCTGTCCTTACAAATATTTTAGTAAATAAATTCAGTTCAGATTGTGAATTCAACAAATGAAGATCGGGTTAATTATTTCTTCTCCACGGAAGCCCTATTCACATTTATATCAATTATTTTGCTGCAAGGGTATACAAACTTCGGCAGAGCCGAAGTTAGCTTCTTTGATATTTTAATTTACATTTTTTCATTATCTTATAATTAAATTACTTTTGCTGTAATATTTGATTGAAAAACTGAAGTCTGGAATTTTTTTGAATGATTTATGGCGGGTGGGGAGGGGGTAGTTTCTCGTTCACAAATATTTTCTGTTTGTTATCTAAATACATATGTAATACCCAGAAACAAATTTCAGCACTCTAACTTTACGAGAAGTATTTTTGGCCACCAGCCTCATATAAGCGCAACCACCGTGCAGTGCTTGGAAGAAATTTTCTATTAAAGATAGCCTTGAGTTGGTAAACTTATCTTTAAAAGAGATTAAGGTGTCAACATCAAATAGATGCTGGAGGAAATAATGGCCAGAGGTTGTTAAAAGCCATGAAATAGGAGTGCCAAAACGTGGATTCCAGGATATATTGGATCTTGCTCATTTGATTGAAGGCGAAGGTTTCGACGACATGGCAAATGATGATTTGCAAGAGTTGTTTGAAGATGAAGGAATTAATTACGAATCATTGCTTGAGATTGCTGTTAATGAAGCAAACAATTCGAAATCAGATGACAGCAGCTCTGAAGAAACCGACACGATTAGTTTCACGATAGAAAAGCTCCAAGAAGGATTCGCATATGCTAGCAGCTTGGAATCATGCTTCTTAAATTCAGATCCGGTCATCGAACGACGACTTAAGTTTAAGAGAGAGTTGGAATAAATACCTTTGTCTTATAAGGAGTGCTATAAATAAGCTTTAAAAGCCACCAAACAATCGAAAATGACTGATTTTTTTGATAGGGAGCCACCAAAAAAGAAAACATGTTGAAACAAACTGGCTTAAACTATAAATGCCACCAAACACATTTCAAATTTGGTATGAATTGAAACAAATGATCTCCTTACTTTTTACATTTTTAAGTTTCTATAAAGTTTAACATGTTAATTAATTATATGAAGCTCCTTTTTTTATTTAATACCAACTTTTAATTTGAAAAATATGAATGCTATGCATTTATTAAAGGCATATACATAATAACTTTTGGTTAATTTTGAACAAATGTATGAAACTTTAATAAAAACAGAGCAAACTTGAATAATAACAAATTTTTTATTCTGCCAATTTTGAATTTTGAGAACGTAACCTCTTATTTTGTACTGAATCCATGTTTCACTTAACACAAGGATTTCTAGGAACGTAAACCCCCGTGTTAAGCGAGGGCCAAGTGTATATGTAAAAAAAAATATCAAAGAAGCTAACTTCGGCTTTACCAAAGTTTGCATACCCTTGCAGCTTCATTGTTTTATTATTTAATTTAAAAACAAAAATTTTAAAGTAATTGGTATTAATGTTTAATAAAATCAAAAAACAAAAAAGAAGAAAAAACTCAACTAAAAATTTTCCCGTATTCACCGAGAACCGAATCCACCAAACACAGAACCATCGTGCGACCGATCCTTACGTACTGCCACCATCCTCACTTAACTCACTTAGGCTGCAAACATAGTGCGGGCTTAGACGAAGACGAAGATGAAGATGAAGACGAAGCTGAAGACGAAAAACAGCGCAGAATAAATTATATGAATTCGCTTGACCGCAAGCATAGTGCGCGCTGAGACGAAGATGAAGACGAAACGCAAGCAATCATCTTCAAACGCTGCTGTACTGATTTTAAAGACGAATCGCTTGCTATTTAACCGTTTTTTTTTTGTTTTTCTGTCTATGATTTGGCGCCAAGCATGTTAAAATTTAGTTATAATTTGTGATTTGACGGACGCATATGTATATTTCTAAATGTCTGCAAATAACGAAGAATTAATTGCGGCAGTATTTAAAAAACGCTGTTTATGGGACCAACAAAACAAACTCTACCACAATAGGCAAATAGTTGACCAAAATTGGAATGAAATTTCAAACGAATTAAATGTTGATGGTAAGTAATTTAATTAATTTAAATCAAAATGAAATAACAATAAAATCGAAAATTTAAATACTATCAGCATTTCTATGGCTGCAAACAAAAGTACGGAACGTATCTCTGATTAATCGACCTCTTTTCTTTGAACTTTCCAATCTATTTTTTGGTTTGTTGCTTATAAATTTTTCTCCCTCTGCCATGTGCGTGTCCAGATTTTCTAAATCTAACATAGTATTATGAAGTATACAAATTGCTTTGACAATAATTTCTGCATTAGATGGTGTCGTTTCAATTGGCTTCCATAATATTCTCCATTTGGAGTCATTTATGCCAAATGCACATTCCACACACTTTCGCGCTCTGGACAAACGACTATTAAAATATTCATTTTTATACCCTTGCAGAGGGTATTATAAAATTGGTCAGATGTTTGTAACGCATAGAAATATACGTTTCCGACCCCATAAAGTATATATATTCTTGATCAGCATCAACAGCCGAGTCGATTGAGACATGTCCGTCTGTCCGTCTGTCTGTTTGTTCGTCACTTTTCGAACTTAAATTTTAAGCTACGTAGTTGAAACTTGGTAGTTAGCTTTCTTAAAGGTGTAGGTAGACAAAGTATGAAAATCGGTCGGATCGGATTACTATATGATATATCCAATATCGGAATAATAGGGTTCCAATTAAAAATTTTTTATTTTTCTTTTGGAATATAAATCTAATTTGTACCAAAACACTACCCACCAAGTTTGACTCAAATCGGATAATTATTACGGCTACAAATCAATAAAACAAATCATCCATATAAGCTATTTACTCCAGCAACAAAAAATTTCAAAGAAATCTGCCGTACCAACACAAGAGACCCGAGGTCGAATCCGCGCGGCACCAAATAAGAAATATATAAAATTATTGTTTTTATACTTTGTACCCAAAGGGCAAAAGGGTATATTAAAGTCGCTTAAATGTATGTAACAGGCAGAAATATACATTTCTGACCCCATAAAGTATATATATTCTTGATCAGCATCACTAGCCGAGTCGATTGAGACATGTCCGTCTGTCCGTCCGTCTGTCCGTCCGTCTGTCCGTCCGTATGAACACCTAGATCTCGGAGACTATAAGAGGTAGAGCCACCAAATTTGGTGTGAACATGCATCTAATGCATACACAGGTCAAGTTTGTTTCAAATTTTTACCACGCCCACTTCCGCCCCCGCAAATCGCGAAAACGTATTACTAGAGCTGTATTAAAGATATCATATTCTTACTTGTTTGTCGAAATCGAACAATAAATATCGGAGATATACCTATATGAGTTTTGCACTGAATTGCCAAGGCGACATTGACTGGCAAGAGTGAGCGAGACAGCATGCGTTTGCTGTTGCTGCATGTTAAAGAGAATTTTGCATGAAATTGATGGCGATTTCGAGGATATTTTATTTTATTTAATATAACTAGTTGGTACAGGGTATACTCAATGTCGGCAGGGACGACTTGCTTGCTTCATTTTGTTGTTGCATTTAAATTTAATTAGTATCCATACACTATACTCCAAGTTTGAACTAAATCGGATAATTATTAAGGTTACAAATCAATAATCATATTTGATAGAAATTAAATGTATCTTAATGCTCACGCTCACACATACATATGCAAAAATTCAACCACCACGCGGTGTGTGAGAGAGACAGAAATCTTTTAGTTGTGTTCTTACACAGAACGAAATTGAAAGAGCGAGATGCAATGGGTTTGCATAAATGTCGAATTAGCTTACGTCAGCTGAGAAAGGACGGTGGCGTTGTATGTAGAGATCGGTGGCACGATGGGCTCGGTGATTGATGGTTCAATGCTCGGTGAAAAAGTGAAAATTTTTGGATGTGTTTTTTCTTCTTTTTTGTTTTTTTTTTTCTGATTTTGTTAAACAAGTTAGCGAAGTTAGCTTCTTTGATATTCCAATGTCAGATTTCTTCTGGCATATGGTCGAAGAACCCAGTCCAAAAGCGGATAAGCTTCATCTGCAAGCAATACGTATGGCATAGATATTGTGGTATTGGGCAAATAGGAATCCTTCGGAAAGTTTAAGTCTCCAGAATTTTTCAATGTGTAAATCGCTGAGGAAGCAAAAGTTCCACCAACACTCTGACGTCCGTAACCACCAACTTCGATAGTAACAAATTTACATTTTGCGTCAGCGACTGCCTGCAGCACTATTGAGAAAACTTTTTTATAATTATAAAACATTGATCCTGAATTCGCTGGGCATTTTAGACGTATGTGCTTCCCATCAATAGATCCAACACAATTTGGGAATTTCCAAAGATTCCAATACTGATCCGCCACTTTCTTTAAATATTGTTCTGTGGGCACAGCCATATGTATAGGCTGCAAAACTGTCCACAAAGCATCACATGTCTCTATAACAATAGAACGAACCGTTGACGCACCCATCCGAAAGTTAAAAGAGATTGATCTAAATGAAGCGCCAGTAGCGAGATATCTAAAATAAGAAAACAGTGTAAAACCATGTTATGCAACTAATGAAATTTTAATATGTATTTTTTAGCTATTGCTTTGAAAAAAAATGGAAACAATTGAGGGACACGTTTCGAGCTGAATTAAGGAAATGTCCACCGGACCGTTCTGGCGACGCTGGACCTCATTCAGTCAACGAGATATATTCTCAATGGAGTCATTTCGAGTCCATGATGTTTATAAAAGACCAGATAAAATGCCGGCAGTCTTCCGGAAATTTATGTCGCCAAGAAAACAATGATGTACAAGATATGAACATTAATATTGGCGAAGATATTAATAGTGTAGATATAGAGGCGCCGCAATATGAGGAAGAAAGCGACATGAGTACGTTTGAAGTGCAAATGTCCACCCCACATCATTCTCCTAGAAATCTTAAACGGCGTCATAATAACATAGAAGGTGAAATGCTCAACATCGAAAAAAAAAAGTTGGAGCTGTTAGAACAGAAAACAAAAAACAACATTCCAGCCGACGATGAAGACATGGTTTTTTTTTGTGAGCCTATTGCCACACGTTAAAAAAATGGATCCGCAAACGAAGCTTTTGTGCAGAATGGATATGCAAAAATCGGTCTATCATCACGAGTACAGCGTGGGGCGCTCTTTTAATTTACAAAATATTGAGAACCAAGCTTCTTATATATCTGTACCATCACCGACTCTACTTGAATCTTCATTAAATCAATATTCTGATAATGCTTTATCCCCACAGGAACCAAGCACTTTTGTTACATCAGAAAACATTATTACATTTTTAAATTAAGTTAAGACAGTAAGTAAACAAGTACTTAATGAGAAGTGAAGAATCAATAAAGTGAATAAAACTAAATATATGTAATTTAAATAATTTTTTACCTTAACGTCACAATTAGCCTTTCAGCACACATAATTGGAGTTTTATTAAAATTAGTCCAATTTTTAGTAGTTAGTGGTTCAATTTTTACTAAAATGTAATCAAATGTGCTCATTTTCATTCTAGTATATTCCACGAATTTCTTCTCATCTTGGCGCAGCTCATCAAACAAATGATGAAATTCGCCAAATGCTTTTCTTCCCAAATTTATAGGGTGAATTTTTTTATTTACTTTTTGACGTTTTAATTTAAAAAATAAACTTTGCTCAATCAGCAAGTCATCATCTGATAAGAAATCCATTGCGACTAACAAAACAAAAGTCATTGTTTTCCTCAAGCGAAGTTTAGAAAACAATGATATCATCTAGATAAACTAAATAATGCTTATTAATCAGATCACCAAGGACATTATTTATGCACCTTTGAAAAGTTGCAGTAGCATTCTACAAACCGAAGGGCATATGTACGTGTGAACTCGTAGTGGCCATTTTTGGTTCAAAATGCTATTTTTTCGATTGAGGACTAATCCATTCCAATTTGGTAAAATCCATTTGCTAGATCAATGGTAGTAAAATATTGGCATCTATCAAGCTTCTCAAGTATTTCTTCCATATTAGGAATTGGAAATTGTCAGTTGTAGTGATTTCATTTGATGATCTTTAGTCGATTACAATTCGAAATTTCCTTTTGCCTAAAGCATCCCCTTTTTCGGCTCAATCCAAAGAGGACTACAATATGGGGAAATACTATCGTCGCTCTTCGTTATTTAGATGATCCATTCTGTATTGATTACACTCTTCCATGTCGTATTCCATAGAATAGGTTATTTCTGGCGTGATTTTTCCTTTAATAACACTTTGAAGAGAAGGATTAACTAAAATTGAATGTTTTTGATTATAAGAATTATTCGTTTTACTTTGAATTTTCTTATCACTTTGGTTGCCTTGATTAGATTGTGGATTTTGATGCTTGAAAAGTTAACCATTTAAAGTCGTAAAGCCTAATTGAAAATTTATAACAGTTTCGCAATCTAAGAAAAGCTGTATTCCAAACAATAAGTCAGTATAAATTGCGTTATTACATAATCTTCCAATAATACTTTTCTATCCATAGTGTCAACTGAGCGTGGTTTTTTATGTATTGGTAAATTGAAGAAATTTTCATCAATAAGATAACATTTGTAACTTTTTCCATCAAATTGAATGGTTAAGTACTATTTTCTGGAAAGGCGCTTATTTAAAAATTTTCACTTGTGTCTATTCGCTGATGTCCACTACTTCCTTCTCCATGTCATTCAGTTGGCTGATTGGTTTGTCTTATAATTCCTCTATTATTTTTTTGGTTTAGCGTGTTTGCTAGTCGTCCCTGGTTCAACAGCTGCTCGAATTGATGATATAGTTGACTGTTCTGATGATTGTTGGGATAGCTTTGTGCCTCTCACACGAGGAGTCCCTCGATGGTTCCATATATGATGCTCTTCTGCCTTTGGTCATCGGTATGGTAGAGCCCAGTTATGTGATTCACTCTGAGGTTGTCGTGTTGTCCCTCAAACGGGTGAATTTGCCTTAATTGGGAAAGCAATTAAGCCAAATCTTGGTCGGAGAGTGCCATTTTTCCACGTAGATTCGATATCCGATTTAATATTAATATTAAATAAACCAAATCGAATTATAAACTGCGGATTACAGTTTATAATTAAATCGGATTTCTCTTGTTTGATAGGAATCCTACCGACTCGCAGTGGTCGGGCTTGTATGGAGCGAGCGCCCAAAAATATTTCTAGTGGTGTTAAAAATCTGAATCTTTTTCTAAAATTTAATAAAAATATAATAAATAAAAAACTCCAAAAAAATCATTCATATTCAGCCCTCTACTAAAGTTATACACTGTGCTCCCTATAATTGTAATTTTTCCACGTATGGTTCGCTATTACTTAATATATTATTCTAAAAGATGAAAAACATTTTTATTAAAAACAGACTTATTTTTAGGGGGTAACTTTCGTTGTCCCGTTATGAATGGATCCGAAGAAAGAAGTAATCGATTGAGTAGATCTTCATTTGTTGCCACTCGAAAAATTTTTCTCGTATGATTTGGACGAAATTTCTTAATGTCCTTATTTCTCGACTCAGCAGCTTCCTCTGACAACTCCCTAATCGACACCAGAGCGTTTTCAATTATGAATGGTCCATGAATTAAAATTTTATGAACAGTCGGCGGAAGATAATACCATGAATATGACCTTGTAAGAGCAGTCGCTGTTTGGAGTGCAAATGTCTTTGCAGCAGTAATCAATGCGTTTTTCTAAGTGGGCCAAACATTCAACTCCCACTATATAGCCATCATTCTCTATTCTTAATTTCAAAGATTGGAAAATGCTTTGAATCTTGATTGCATTTGCACCTGTCTCGGAACACCACTTATTATATATATACATATATACACATGTATGTATATACGGTTAAATTCGCATTCGTATGAAGGTCCTATACAAATATACAGTGAAAGCTCTACTCGCGGACAGCTCCTTCAGGCGGACAGCTCCCTTAGCCGAACGAATTTTATAGTCCCAAGTTTTTTAGCATGATTTTCATACAAAATCCGTTCCCTTGGGCGGACGCTCCCTTGGCAGGACGCGGACACTCTTTTTCGTACAGTTTTATACAAAACATTTCTCTCAGGCGGACAACGATATGTCGCGAAGCTTCAAAATGAACAACGATTTCGATGCGGTTGGCGCCGATGAACAAAACTTTTATTTCAAATTTTGGGAAAGACAATCTTCAATTTTTTTGTTTTAAGTAGATAGCTCCTTCACCACAGAAGACGACAATATTGAAATTAATATAACTGATTAAAGTGAAGTTGATTTAAGCGGTTCAGATGATGAGATTATTGAGGCATTGTAACAAATTGAGAGGTTTGGGGAATTGACGAGCCTTGATTTTATATCTTATCAATCCTTCAACATTTTTCAAAGTCGCATTGAACACTCACATCTTAAGCATAAGCAAGAGAACTCTAAGCAATCTACAATTGACCAATTTTTTTAAACATAAATTATTCAATAGCCAAAAAAAATGCTTTATTTCTTTCACATCTCCCTTTGGCGGACATCTTCCTTGGGCGGACAAAAATACTGGTACCGTCGCTGTCCGGCCAAGAGAGCTTTCACTGTATTAATAAGTAATAATATACATAAATTGAAACAATATGTATAAATAAATAAAAGAAAATGAACAAATAAATAAAAATGACAATCACAAAACAACACAACAAAACGCACAAAGACGAAAACAGAGACGAAGGCGAAGACAAAGACGATAATTGCAATACACATCACAAAAAGCACAGTTACACAAACGAAAAAAGGAACGAGAAAACGGCAAGACTGCTTTGGTTTTTTCAAGGTTACGCAGCAGCTAGCAAAAACTGGCAGCTGAAATTTGCTCAAATTAATCTGTAAATATAAGTTAATATTTCAGTATAAGTTTGATTGTTAATTTCGATTAACTTCACAATTAAAAGTCTAAGTAAAATTTAAGTTAACATGTAAATTGTTAATTAAATTTTTAACGATCCTTAATCGTGCTGATTTTTGGCAGAGCCGGATTTCCGGCATCGAGGTTCGGCACAACAAATTTATATGTACATACAGTCTGTCAAGAAACACTTTACACAATAGAAAAAAGTTCAATTTTTTGACTTTATATACAAAAATAAAGGGTTTTTATTTCATTTCGCCAAAACTTTTCAATGCTCAACGGTTAAATAGGTAATATTAAGTCAAATTATAAAAAACAGAAACAAAAACAACGAGTGTCAAACTAAAAAAATAACAAAAACTTAGATTACTCATGTTTGACACTGTCAAGAAACTCTTTACACATTTCGTATATATTATTCTAAAATTAAAGTTTAAAACTAATTATAGCTAATTTTTAAAAACTTAGTATTTAGTATGGCCACCTTTGGCATTATGTACATGTTGGAGTCTTCTTTTCATAGAATTGACCAAGTTTTGAATGTAGTCTAAGGGTATCTTCTGCCACTCTTCAATTACGAAAGCTTTTAGCTGTCCGCGGTTCGTTGGACTCCTTTTTCCGACCTTTTTTTTTAAATAGGACCACGCATGTTCGATTGGGTTAAGATCTGGACTCTGGGGTGGTGTATCTAACACCTTTCCACAATTGTAAAGGAGCCAATTGCGTACATTGAACTCCTTATGTTTCGGATCATTGTCCTGATAAAATTTAAACGTTGGCCTATTCTCGGTAATAAAGCCAAATTTGGCCGCACTCGGGTGTAAATTCGACTTCAAAATTTGAAGGTATTGCTCCGCATTCATGGTGTCTTCGATGAATACCAGTTCACCAACTCCTTGGCTGGATATGCACCCCCAAACCATAACCGACAATTTTCCAAATTTGACTGTTGGAATGATGTTCGCTTTTTCGTAAGCTTTAGAGACTTTACGCCATACTTTGGGTGGACCTTCGTTGTAATACAACATTATTTTTGTCTCGTCGCAAAATATGACGTCTTTCCAATACTCCTCTGGTTGCCTGACCATGGTTAGAGCAAACGCGAAGCGCTTTTCCACATTGATCAACGACAGTAAGGGTTTCTTACGTGCCACCCTCGAAGAATACCCATGCCGTAGAATGGCCTGGCGCACAGTTTCGTGGGACACATCCACATCACACTCTTCTTTGAGCTCCTTGGCAAGAGTTCTGACCGAGATTTGCGGATTTGATTTGATCTTTCGCATAATAATGCGGTTTGCCCGATCGGATATCTTTTTTTTCCGGCCACCTCCACTCTTTGCCTCAAGTCTTCCTTCATTTTCCGCGCGACTGAGAACGTTATATATCGTTTTTCTTGAAACGGAAAACATTTCCACCAATTCAGGAACGGATTTCCCCAGCTGTCGATTGTACCAAATCAATTGGACAACATCGAAGCTTAATCTTTTTCCGGGCATTTTCGAAAAGAATTTTAATCGCTTTATTGATGTGTACTCAGCCAAATTTCGCAAAAAGTGAAAGAAACACAAAAATAGAGATGCACAAAGAGATTCTAAAAGCATAGTTAATGGTAAAGCCCCGTTATTTCTTAGAATAAGAGCCAAACAGATGAACGGAACGAAATGTGTAAAGAGTTTCTTGACAGTGTCAAACATGAGTAATCTAAGTTTTTGTTATTTTTTTAGTTTGACACTCGTTGTTTTTGTTTCTGTTTTTTATAATTTGACTTAATATTACCTATTTAACCGTTGAGCATTGAAAAGTTTTGGCGAAATGAAATAAAAACCCTTTATTTTTGTATATAAAGTCAAAAAATTGAACTTTTTTCTATTGTGTAAAGTGTTTCTTGACAGACTGTATGTGCGCTGGTGAAATGATAAGACTTGGTTGTTGAAATTTGAGGATGCAAATCAGTGGTTTTATTGATTTCTTTTGGTTATTTTTAAATGATTTTTGCAGGTATTATTGCGTGGTTTTTGATTGGCGATGGCAGAGATTGGTATCAGTTGTTGGTGTTGATGCTGCGCGTCCAATATTCAGAACATTCGATGACCAAGCGAGAACAATTTAAGCAGATGATTTATTTATATTACAAGGAATACTCCTGGTCTTGCCTTTCTACCCTGATGACTGCTACTCACCTAAATGTTGCTAGAAATATCTCCTAATCTTCTCCCGCCATACCAGGAATACTCCTGGTCTTGTCTACTCTGTGCTAGGAATACTCCTAGTCGATCCTGCCTGTGCCAGGACTACTCCTGGCTTTCCTAACTGTGCTAGGAATACTCCTAGTCTTTCCTGTGGTGCTAGGAATAGCTCCTAATCTTTTATTGATGGAAGTGAAGGAATTTTCCTTCACTCTCCTGGTCTCGTATTGGCCCCGCGCCACCGCCACTACTTACACCCATCATGCATCTTCCTTGGCTATACTTAAGAGTAAATTACAATTATAACAACATTCCTTCTATAAATATAAGAAAATTACAAACTAAATGCATATATAAATGAATAAATAGCTATGAAAAATAAATATATGAATATAAAAAGTATATATGTATCTATAATAGAGAGCTGCACGACTCCACTCACTACGTAGAAAAATTGAATGAATTCGAATTGAATTGAATTGAATTGAGTGGGTGCGAGCATACAATTGAATGAATGTGTATGAGTAGAAGTGCGCGTTGGGTCTCATATCTACAGCATTCAAAGAAATGAGTTAGAATGAATGAAGCTTAAAACGAAATGAAATATTTGGCAGAGTCGAAGACACCCGAATGAACTCGAGTTATAGCACAGACATCATTTCGTTCGCAGCACTAAAGCATGTCTTCCTATCTTTTCTATCCTACAGAAAACAAAAACAAAAAAATTTTTTTTTGGCATTCGAATGAATTAATTCGGCATTCTCACTCATTCAATTCGTCTATTGTCGGTTAAATGATGTGCGACCGAGTATTTCGCGAGCGCATTCATTCACTCAAATTCATGTCGTTTCGCATTCAATTCAACTCAACTCATATTAAGCTGAGTTAATTCGAATGTGCCTTTTTTACCATTCATGTAGCTCTCTAATCTACATATATACATATATAAAATTCTCGTGTCACAGTTTTTGTTGCCATACTCCTCCGAAACGGCTTGACCGATTTTGATGAAATTTTTTGTGCTTATCCGGTATCTATGAGAATCGGCCAACATCTATTTTTCATCCCCTTTATTTCTCACTCCCTACCACATTCTTACATACATATGTCGCATAATGGACGTATTTTTGGACACTGTACGTGTCTGTCGCATTATGAATATAGTTTGACCAATGTGCAATGAGTTTGGGATGTTGCGCCATGGTTCTTAGAATTTGACTACAGCGAAGAATATGACTGGCGCCTAGGTACCGTACGAGTGAGGCGACAGCGTGGTCGCGCTGTCGCCAAGTGTAGTCCAGCTTGGCGCGTAAAAGAAGTAGTTCGATGCGTGATCGAAGAATGCGAGTCAGTTGTGTTCGGACAATTGTATGCGTCGGTTGGAATTCGCTTCACTCTTAAAGGTTTTGAGTAAATATGGCAGACCAGCCGTTAGAAAAATACTATGATGCGACATCAGAAGTGGGATCTGCCTTCCCTACAAATACCACCGATGCATACTTGGCAGCTTTACAACTGCAAAACAACAACCTTTTGGAGATCATTGAAAATATGCAGACACCAAGAGCTCCGGCAACTGATGAAAAGGGAAAACATGTAACTCTGCCAAAATTTAATCCTGAGGGAGCTGGAGCAGACGCCACAGCTTGGTGTACGACAGTGGATCTCATATTTGCTGATAAAATGCCAGAAGGAAGCACCCTGATGATAACTTTAAGTAAGGCGCTAGAGGGAAGCGCATCACAATGGCTGTCCCAAATATGCTTTGCTGGCATTACATGGCCACAATTCAAAGAACTCTTTGTGCAACGCTTTGTTGGCATAGAAACGTCTGCGGCTATACTGATGAAAATTTTGAACGGGCGACCAAAGTCTGGAGAAAGCTACACCGAGTATGGCAGCCGAATTGTCACCTTAATAATGTCAAAATTTAAATCTAATGATCTGGAGGAAATCGCGGTTTCCCTAGCTCTGGCCCACATGGCACAAATGGATGACAAATTGTCGCGCTTGGTTTTTACAAACAATATTAAAACCCGAAATGAAATGCAACAACAACTACAAGCGCACACTTTTAAGAAGCGGAACCTAGATGACGACTCATCTACAACAGGCCCGGAGCGTAAAAAGCCTAAGTATCTCTCTCAAGTGAAATGCAACTATTGTGGAAAGTCTGGGCATAAATATGCTGAATGTCGTGCTCGGCAAAGGACACCAATTCAAGGAAAAAGCCACTACGGAAGTTCATCGCAAGGATCAAAAGACCGGTCAACTGTCAAATGTTTCAAATGCGACGAGCTTGGACACTTCGCATCCGCTTGCCCAAAAGGACGATCACGAGGAAACGACCGAGTAATTGAGAAACGTGTAGACATCTGTACTGTAGCTCCGCCATCAGGAACAATATGCAGTTCAACCGGTGAGTCTATTCCATTTTGTTTCGACTCCGGAGCTGAATGCTCCTTGGTTAAGGAAAGCGTCGCCGATAAGTTTAGTGGTAAAAGAATTAATAACATTGTAAAGTTAAACGGTATAAGCAATGATTCAATATGTAGCACTCAACAACTATTATGTAATATAAGTATTGATCACTGTTATTTCGAGATTTTGTTACATGTTATTATGGATAAGTATTTGAAACATGATGTACTAATTGGTCGTGAAATTTTTAGTCAGGGCTTTGGCGTAACTATGGACGCTGACAAATTTCAACTTTACAAGACCAAAAGAGTTGAAGCGTTAATAATTTCCAATTATGAAGATGTCATAGAATTGAATAGTGAACTTGATGATCTTGATAAGGCAGCCTTGATAAATATTTTAAAATATTATTCAGAATGGTTTATTGATGGAATACCAAAGACTAGGGTCACCACAGGGCATTTGGAAATTAGACTAATAGATCAGCAAAAGACAGTACAACGGCGGCCATATAGGCTTAGTGAAGAAGAAAAAAACAAAGTGCGGGGTAAAGTTGACGAATTATTAAAGGCTCAAGTTATTCGCCCAAGCTGTTCACCTTTCGCTAGTCCCATGATGCTAGTTAAGAAGAAAAATGGCACCGATCGACTGTGTGTAGACTATCGCATGCTAAACGACAATACAGTTGCTGACAAATACCCGTTGCCCCTCATCTCAGACCAAATTGCCAGACTTCGTGGTGCTAAATATTTTTCGTGCATTGATATGGCAAGTGGCTTCTATCAAATTCCAGTTCACGGGGACTCAATCGAACGAACTGCATTTGTGACGCCAGAAGGTCAATACGAGTTCTTGACAATGCCGTTCGGTTTGAAGAACGCACCATCTGTGTTTCAGAGGGCTATAATGAAGGCCTTAGGAGCTCTAGCTTACACTTATGCAATCGTGTATATTGATGATGTTCTCATAATAGCAGAAAGCAAAGAAGATGCGCTAGTTAGATTACGGACAGTATTGGAGACATTAAGTAAGGCTGGATTTTCATTTAATGTCACTAAGTGTTCCTTTCTCACAACTAGAATAGAGTATCTTGGATTTGAATTAAGCAATGGAGAAATCAGGCCAAATTCACGAAAAATTCAAGCTTTAAATGGATTACCACCACCTCAAAATGTTTCACAGCTAAGACAATTTATAGGTTTAGCTTCTTATTTTCGGCAATTTGTGTTAAATTTCTCCCAAACACTTAAACCCCTGTATCTTCTCACCTCTAAGAAAAACACTGACTTTGTTTGGTTACCAGTGCATGAACAGATACGAACAAAAATAATAACTATATTGACTCAGACGCCAGTTTTAATCATATTCGATCCGCAATACCCAATAGAGCTACATACAGACGCAAGTTGTATTGGGTATGGAGCGATCCTGTTACACAAAATTGACAATAAACCTCATGTGATAGAGTATTACAGTAAGTGTACGTCTCCCGCCGAATCTAAATACCATTCTTACGAACTGGAGACATTAGCAGTAGTAAATGCTATTAAACACTTCCGACATTATTTGCAGGGACGTAAATTTATAGTTTATACTGACTGTAATTCTTTAAAGGCCAGTCGCACAAAACTAGATTTAACACCGAGGGTGCATACATAGATGGTGGGCGTTTTTACAGGCATTTGATTTCGAAATAGAATATAGAAAAGGCGAGCGAATGGCGCATGTTGACTTTCTTTCTCGGAATCCAGTGCTTGAGCAACATAAAAGACCGAATAAAATCCCTGAATTACGAATCAATTTGACGGAGGTATCTGACAACTGGTTGGTCTCGGAACAACAGCGAGATTCCGAGATACAAGAAATAATTTTAAAGTTAAAAAGTAATGAGTTACCAGGAAATATGGACAAAACCTATAAATTGCGAAAAGGAATACTACATAGGAAAATACAGCGAAATAGTAAGACCAAATGTTTGCCGGTAATACCAAGAGCTTTTCGATGGGCCGTCATAAATCACGTCCATGAAGCTATAATGCATCTGGGTTGGGAAAAAACGCTCGACAAGGTCTATGGTTATTATTGGTTCGAAAATATGTCCAAATATGTGCGTAGGTTTGTTGAAAACTGCATCACATGTAAAGTATCTAAGCCACTTGTGGGAAAAGTGCAAGTCGAGCTGCATCCTATTCCTAAAATAGAAATACCATGGCATACGATACATATTGACATTACAGGCAAAATGAGTGGTAAAAATGATTTGAAGGAATATGTCATCGTTCTTATAGATGCTTTCACTAAGTTTGTTTATTTTCATCACACACTAAATATAGATTCTGAAAGCTGCATTAAGGCTGTAAAATCAGCCGTATCTGTATTTGGTTTACCCACTCGAATTATAGCAGATCAAGGACGCAGTTTCGCAAGTAAAAGTTTCCGCGAATTTTGCTCATCTCAAAAAATTAATCTACATTTAATTGCTACGGGTGCCAGTAGAGCAAACGGTCAGGTAGAACGGGTCATGAGTACCCTGAAAGGTATGCTGACTGCTGTCGAAACCAGTCAGAGATCATGGCAGGATGCGTTGGCTGAAGTGCAGCTAGCAATGAATTGCACGATTAATCGTGTGACTAAGTTTAGCCCTTTAGAACTATTGATTGGAAAGGAAGCTCGACCTTTTGGCTTGTTGCCGATAAACGAAGATAACAATGATGAAGTAGACAAAGAAAATATGAGAAAGGAGGCTAAAAAAAAATATGGAAACTCAAGCAAAATATGACAAAAATAGGTTTGATAAAAATAAAGCTAAAATAGTAAATTTCAAAGTGGGTGATCACGTTTTGCTCAAAAACGAAGAACGTCATCAAACCAAACTTGATCCAAAATTTAAAGGGCCATTTGAGATAATTGAAACATTGGATGGAGACAGATATTTACTGAAATCTTTAACATGTAATCGAAAGTATAAGTATTCTCATGAATGTTTAAAAGCAATACCAAATAATCAGATACTCGATGAGTTATGTGAAGATAGAGACAGCACAATGGAAGTTGCATCTGTTGCCCAACATGATAAATGAAGACCGCACCATAGCAGAAGAGACATGTTATGGCGGGGGTCGTATGTATGTGTAGAAGGAATTACACCAATGATTAGTTTATATGTGTAGAAGGAATTACACAAAAGATAAGTTAGTTATGTGTAAAAGGAACTACACAAATTTGTTTGGTTAAAAAAAAAAAAAAAAAAAAAAAAAAATGTGTTAAAGGAATTACACGAATGTTATGATTTAATAGATTAAGATTATGTTACAAAAATGTAATTATGCTATGAAAACTGATTTGAATTGTGTTACATAATAGATAAGAATATCGAATAAAAATGTATTGAAATACCCCTAGAGCCTTTGAATCCTGAAGTGTCGTCACTTATGTGGTTGAGAGAAGACAACACACGAGGACGTGTGTTTTGTCAGGAAAGCCGTGTCGCATAATGGACGTATTTTTGGACACTGTACGTGTCTGTCGCATTATGAATATAGTTTGACCAATGTGCAATGAGTTTGGGATGTTGCGCCATGGTTCTTAGAATTTGACTACAGCGAAGAATATGACTGGCGCCTAGGTACCGTACGAGTGAGGCGACAGCGTCGCGCTGTCGCCAAGTGTAGTCCAGCTTGGCGCGTAAAAGAAGTAGTTCGATGCGTGATCGAAGAATGCGAGTCAGTTGTGTTCGGACAATTGTATGCGTCGGTTGGAATTCGCTTCACTCTTAAAGGTTTTGAGTAAATATGGCAGACCAGCCGTTAGAAAAAAACTATGATGCGACACATACAATATACACATTCTAACATACAATAAGTAAGCTATGAAATTACTAGAAAATTATTTATATGGCAAAACAACGTTTGCCGGGTTTACTAGTAAGCATATAAAATTAAATAGTAATGAATATATAAATATACAATATATATAAATACTAACATTGTGCATATCATGTACATATATATATATATAATATTTTTCTATATTAATGTGAGGGAGTGAGTATTATTGGGAAATACATATTATATGTTTTATATATAACTGTGATGACATGAGAATTATTGGGAAATACATATTATGTGTTTTATATATTTGTGTGGTAAGATATAGTATATCTTTCCTCACATTCCCTCTTTCTTCGGGAGACGAAGACATCTTGTGTTTAGTTAGTTTTCTTATTTTTTTTTTTCCTATTTTTTTTTATTTGGCTAGGTTCGCATCTTTTACCTTTTTTTGATGTAAAACATCTATAGGCTCACTAGTAAACCAAATTGTTGGCGTGGCGACGCTTGCCGTGGCGACGCGTCGCCACGCTATACTGAGGTATACATACATATATATATTTTATGTGTAGTAGAGAGATTTGAAACCAACTACGCGATCTCCTTCTCACTCAGTTCGACATTGTTGTTTACTACGGTACACATAACTTGCGTTTTATTTAATTTTTATTTTAATTTTTATACCCTTGCAGAGGGTATTATAAAATTGGTCAGATGTTTGTAACGCATAGAAATATACGTTTCCGACCCCATAAAGTATATATATTCTTGATCAGCATCAACAGCCGAGTCGATAGAGACATGTCCGTCTGTCCGTCTGTCTGTTTGAATCACGAAGCTACATAGTTGAGACATGAAAAGTTAAGTTCCCCAATCGATGGCGCAGGTAGAGTTTAAAAATTAGACGGATCGGATAATTATCACCGGAGTTATTAACTAAAACGTGGAGGTACCTCGAGTGAAATAAGCAATTTTCTTTGGCAGCAAAGAAACAAAAACAAATTCCAAGAAATCTGCCGTAAAAGACCTGAGTTCGAATCCGCGCGGGGCCAAATAAGAAATATATAAAATTATTGTTTTTTTGTTGTTGCATTTAAATTCAATTTTTACCCATTCACCCTATACCAAGTTTGAACAAGATCGGATAATTATTAAGGTTACAAATCAATAATCAAATATGAAAGAAATTAATTTTATTTTAATGCTCACGCACACACATACACACGTATGCAAAAATTCTTCACCACGCGGTGTGTGAGAGAGAAAGAAATATTTGAGTTGTGTTCTTGCACAGAACGAAATTGAAAGAGCGAGATGCCATGCATTTGCTATATATGTCGAACTGGCTTAAGTAAGTTAAGCAAGCACGGTGGCGTAATATGTAGAGGTCGGTCGCGCGATGGCTCCGATGTTTGGTGGTGGTTCAATTCGCGGAGAAGAAGACGGTGGTGTGATAGCTTTTATGACGTGTTTTATTTTTCTTCTTTTCTGTTTTTTTTTGATTTTGTTAAACATTTATACCAATTATTTTAAAATTAAATAATAAAACTGCAAGGGTATACAAATTTCGGCAAGGCCGAAGTTAGCTTCTTTGATATTTAACAATAAAATATGTGTGATAGTGATAGCTCAGAAGATCAAAGTGATCAACCTTGTGCAAAGAAAGTAGATCGAATTGTCAAATATAATGGAAGTAAATAATGAAGAACCAGTAACTACTATTTCATCTACTCTCCAAAATAAAAGAGACCGTCAAAAAAGATACAGGGAAAAGAACAGAAAAAATGTTTCACATCTGCCAGGCGTCCCATGACGGCTCACATCTTTTTTTTTTTTTTGGCCATTGTAGGCATCTTTTCAAATTGGCGATTCATCGAAGCTTCTTTTCGGATCTTTTGGCAGATACTGAGCTTTTTTTCTTCTATAAAACATGTCTTATTTTATTAACATGCTTGGCTCATTCTGCATCTTTTCTTGATTTTTACTTATATTTAAATTCCATGTTTATCTTCTAATCTATACCTTATATTTACATCCTACATTATACTTCATAATTTTCTCCTACACCTAACTTATTTCCCTATATTTCAGTTTTTTTCTCCCACTACTAACTTATTTAAGTTACTATCCTTAACTTACAGCACCTCCTCCAACACCCGTGCTCGTCCCCTCGCGGTATCGCACTCTGCCGACCCACACTACTTGAGCCTGTAGGGCTCCACCACCCATCGCCTGCACCGCGATGACGACGGCGAGTGGCCACCCGATCTCGTCGATTTCGCGCCATCTTTGGTGCCCTGATGGCACTGGAACCGACCTTTGCCTACTAAACGCCGGCCTAGTTGGCGCCTGCCCATATCTGGCGCGTCAGGCGTCGTGGGTCTCTCGGGTGTGGCTGCTGTGTTGAATGCCCTTTTTGGCCCTGACAGGCATCAGGCTGTTGTTGTTGTTGGTGCTGGGGCCCTTTTTGGCCCTGGAAGGCCTCAGGCTGCTGTTGCGGATGTTGTGGATCTGTCCACTGACACACAGTGGTGGCCCGGTGCACCCATACGTCTCCATGGCGTACGGATTCCACCCACTGATCCCGCCGCGTCGGTCCAGGGGTGTCATCATTAGCCGTGTGATGGCCTTGATCGTCCATCGGCTCATCTGCGGCCTCCTGCCAGTAGTTCAACCCTTCTGGTTCTTCGTCGCTCGAGTGGGGTTCACAGAACTCGTCCCAGAACGCCGGATTCACCGTTGGTTCTGGCGACGCTTCGTCTTCCGACCTACAATATTGTGCGTAGAACGCCAGATTTACGTTGATATGGGGTGTGGGTGGCCTTGCTGGCTCCCATACCCCCTCTTCCTCTTCGTCCTCCGCCACTAGGTCGATTATTGGCACCTCCTCCGCCTCCATCTGCGGTACATCTACTGGCTCATCCTCAATTTGAGCCCCCATCTGCCGCAGTTCCTCCTCTACTTCGGCAAACAGCCCTGCCAAGCTGTCTGCCACAATTCCCTCGTTTTCATATTGCTCCCCTTCCTCCTCCTCTTCTTCCTCCTCCTCTTCTCCCTAACTCCTCTCGTCCTCTTCCTCTCCCTCGTCGGAAGAGATGACGATGACCGGCCCCTCTGGGACCGGACCCTCGCCATCGGACTCCTCTTCCGACACATACGGCGATGCCAGTAGTTGCAAGGCCTTATCTTCATTAATTTTGCGTCCGCTCATGTTGATTGATTTTCTAAAGTGATTTTCGTTTCTGTCAGCGTTGACCATGAAACCTCGCATTGCCTCTGCTCAACCGCTGCTTACGCATCTTCGGTTCTTGTTGCAATTTCGTGTGCATTATCACCCACGTAGTGCGTGCATTTCGTACGCACTCACACCTACACTGTGCATGTGAGTGCTCTCTCGCGAATTCGCCGCACCTGTGCGTGTGATGTTGCGAGTGCACTTTCTCAATTTTTGTATGCTTTTGATATTGCGAATACAATTTCTCATTTCTTTATGGGTATTTGCATAAATTGACCAATCGCTGATCTTGAATTTATTATTCTCTCTCTCTTTTTTTTTTTTTATACCACGCTAAGTGCGTGCGATTCTTAAAGTTTTATAGCCAGTTTTAGACATTTGTATATATACATATATATATATATTGTATATACAGTATATTTTGTATCCTTGTATTTATTTTTATATATATATATATTTCTTTGTTTTTTGTTTCTGTGATAGGTTTATATTTGTATATATGTATATATATATGTCTTGTATATATAGTATATATTGCCATTTTGATGTTCTCCTGCATGTATGTATATATTCTATTATACATACCAATATATTAAACAAACAAAAGAAAAATACAAATATAAATTCTTTTAGCTTGTGCGGAATCTCCTTCTTGTCCTTTTTCAGCAATTCCCTGCCACGCCTTAACTTCCTCGTTGTCCGGCCGGCCCAACTAGTCAGTCTCGGCTTAGCCAAAAAATGTCAAAATCGGATTTAAAGAATTATGTTTCTTGTTGATCGTCCGCGTTCTCATCGGATGTTGCCTGCGCTTTTAACTCGCTTATGTGGGCCGTTCTAGTCTTTTCGCTCGATATATGTACCAATTTGCATATTACAAGGGATGTGAATCCTTTTATTCTGTATGGCCCTCCATATCGCGGCGCTAACTTTGCAGCAAATCCTTCCGCTGCATTTGACAGGTAATGTTCCTTTGCCCATACAACGTCTCCAATTCGTGGCCTCCATTCTCGTCTGCTCAAATTGTAGTGCCTTGCCTGATCTTGTGTCGCCTTTTCCAAGTTTCTTCGTACTAGCGTACCTATCTCTTCCATGCGCTTTTCCATATCTTGGAGTTTGTGGTCCGGCTTGCCTGTTCCTGTCGTCAGCGTATCATATACAGCTCCGGGCAATCTCGGCTCTCTTCCCTGTGTTATGGTCATTGCCGTATATCCTGTTGCGTCTGACACGCTGGAGTTCACAGCCAACATTAATTCAGGCCACAATTCGTCCCACCTTCGCTGGTTCCCTTCTGCAAATTGTGCGGTCATTGTTTTGACCGTTCGGTTAGCCCTTTCGGTTGGATAATTGGTTAATTGATGAGTGCTTCCCCATTCTTGTAGCATTTTCTTAAAAATTTTGCTCACAAATTGTACGCCGTTCTCCGTTATCACTACCTTTGGGACCCCGGATTCGTTCTCTAAATGCTTTGACCAAGTTTTTTTTTTTTTTTTTTACGCGCGAATCCCAACGGGAGCACTAATTGCCCACACCTCCCGCCCAACCGACCGAGGGGCGCAAGCCGCATAACGCACGGCTCGAGTCGCGGGGACAATCCACAAAATACAGACAAAAAGCGAAACTATAGATAGTTAAATGGAAAAGGATAGAAGTTTTTAGTAAAGGAATAGAGAGCTCTGAACTGATTACATGATAAAGACGATTATAATCAGAACAAAGAACTCGAAAATTTAATATGTTGAGTATTAAGTTGAGTTGGTTTTGAAATAATAAGTCACACATTTACGTGCATTCACTTAGAGTTCATTTATTCTTAAATCTATAACCATGGTTCATTACAGCTAAGACCGCGTAGCTGCGCTGCCTGTTACGCCGGCAGAGGAGCGGTCTGCTTATACAAATTAAAATTGAGTTTTCTTCCCGTTTAAAAAAATATAAATTTTTATTCAACTTCTTTTGGTTAGTACGATATATACTATGACCGGAAGATTTGATTACAGGAAAAGAACTGATCTGACTTCTATTACAAAAGGTTGGATGAAAGCTCTGCCTCCATGCATCGACGTCGGCAGCGGCGATGGTTTTTGTTTATTTCCCACGTTTGGGGATAAGGCTGTTGTCGTTGTTTACCAAAGTGTTGCGGTCTAATTCGTGGATGTTTATTGAGAATATTGATGTGACAAAATCTGAGTGTGTGGCAAGATTTGATTATGTTCCAGATTTTGTTTGTACCGATCTTGGGTCACTAAGTGGTCCTTAAGTGGTTTAAGGATGTCGGGTGTTAGATGAAATTCCTGTTTACTTGAGTCAATGTGATTGTAGTCCATGAGTGGTTTAGGGATGTTGGGTGTTAGATGAAATTCCTGTTTACTTGAGTCAATGCGATTATATTGCAGATTTGTTGATATCGATCTTGGGCCGATAAGTGGTCAATAAGTGGATTTAGGAATGTCGGGTGTTAACTCCCCCCAACTTAAGTGCGGACGTCCTCGGTCGCTAAAAAATATTGGACTTGTGATATGATGTCATCGCTTTTTGTTTCGAGTGTGATATTGTTTGTGTTGGTTGTAGTTTTACATTTCATTTTTATGGTTGCATAGATTATTACTCCAAGTCCTAGTAATAAGAATATCAACCAGTTGGATGACGACATGATGATACTATTAGTATATATTTTTTCTATTTCTTCTGTGTTGTTAACATGTAACTCCCTGATCATCTCGAGGGACAGTACCTCTTCTGTACTATTTTTACTTGACATTAGTTGTAGTAAAGGTGTCATGTCAGGCGTCGACTTTTGCGCTTGTTTTTAATATGTACCAGCTGTTACCAATCGTTATAGTTGTATTTTGTGCCTGGATTAAAAATGTACCTTCCAAATTTAGTGTTTCATTATCGATTTGTACTTTTCCTTTGAAGTCGTTGAGTAAGATGACACCTGGTAAAACTTCGGAGTGTGGTCGTATGTGCTGGCTATTGATGGTGATGCATTGTGGAGGTCTTCTGTTCAAATATGCCCCTATACACTTATTGCTATCTATTTCTATCAAATCTTCCAGTTTACAAATGGTTTTAAAATTATGGGTTTTACAATCTTTGAGTAAGCCGTAGTTAGTATTCTTACATCTAAGTATATTAGAGAAGTCTAATTCATCAATTTTTTGTTTTCGTTTTACTGATATTGCCAACATAGTTTTGCATTTCTCAATTATTACTCTTGGTAAACTAATGATGTATAGAAGGTCTTTACCATCCGAGGCTATATTTACTTCAGCAAATTCCATTACTTCTTCTATGTTTACAGAAGTTGTACTATTCTGCATGGTTTCTTGAATTATTTCTATTTCTTTGTTTGAAAGAACAAGTGAATTTACTGTGTTGGTTTTTGCCCAATCAATGGCATAGATGATATTTGTTATTTCTTCTCTTAGTAAGCTTAATTTATATTTTAAAGTTTCTAACTCTGGGTGTTCTGTATTTTTACTTTCCTTTCCTTTCTTGATTAGCTCATTCGTAATAGTGATTAACTCTTGAATCTTATTTTCTTCTAATTTGTTGATAACAACTTGCTTATTGTTGTTAGTTAGCTGACGGTTTATCCTGTCTACTACAATTTCGTAATCTGCATGATCGGGACTACTTGCTAACCATTTCTATGCTGTTCCCAAAATATCTAGCGATCTCTTATCTCTTTTTTGAATTGGTCTTAATCTTTTAAGTTCGCTTTCTACTCTCGATATCTCGTATATTAAGAATGGATAGATTGGGTTAGAGGCCGTTGCATTATGAATAAGATCCTTGAGGACTGATAGGGCTAACTCATATTTTTCGTGTTCTATTACATGAATGATTTTAAACGTTCCATTTTGTCGTGCGGCGAATCCCGTCTCCAAAGTTATTAATTTTGTGTTCGTATAGTCAAGTATTGTCGCTTTTCCTAGGCACATCGGCAAAAAAAATCTACAGGAAAGAATTTAATTTTTTAAGTGGTTTTTATGTATAATCCTCCCGGATGCTGTTTTAATTTTGGTGTTTAAATCTTCTGCAACTATTTCTTCTTTGTATTAGGTGTCAGTTTGGAACCTAATCTCCTATCTATTTTCGCATAAACTTTATCTCCCGTGTTATATTTTTTCATTCTCTTCTTTTTATACCCTATACCCAAAGGGTAAAAGGGTATATTAAAGTCGCTAAAATGTATGTAACAGGCAGAAGGAAGCGTTTCCGACCCCATAAAGTATATATATTCTTGATCAGCATCAACAGCCGAGTCGATTGAGACATGTCCGTCTGTCCGTCCGTCGGTCCGTATGAGCCACTCGATCTCAGAGACTATAAGAGCTAGAGCTACCAAATTTGGTGTGAGCATCCGTCTAATGTCAAAGCTGTTCAAGTTTGTTTCAAATTTTAGCCACGCCCACTTCCGCCCCCGCAATTTGAAAAAAACGATAGCTAGGGCTGCCTTCAAGATATCGTATTCCTACTTGGTACACCTAATTATACACCCAAACTGGCCCAGCTGAGCCAATTTTGTTAAAATCGGACTATAAACATCGGAGATATGGCTATATCCGTTTTGTACTGAATTGCCAAGGCGGCATTGGCAGATAAGAAAGAGCGAGATAGCATGCTTTCGCTGCTGCTGCATGTAAAGCGGAATTTTGTTTTGAATTGATTGCGATTTTGAGGTTGTTGGGCATATTTTGAAAATTTGTCTATTGCTGTCAAAATGATTTTCCCTTGGGTAGAGTATAGGTCTATATGTATTATTTCCCCAGGATATGAGGGAATAGGTGTTGCTTGGATTTCAATATTAGGCGGATGCCTTTGATATTTGGATAGTTTGCAGGTTTGACAGCTATTAACTATAGCTTCAATTTTCCTTTTCATCCCTGCGAAGATATACTTAGATAGTATTTGAATCTTGTTTTCAATGGAATTCCTATGTGCTCTTGTATGTTCCCTGATTATTATTTCTTCTTGTTCAGCTTCTTCCTTTACATCAATGACCTGTCTCTGCGTGTATCTAGCTTTGTAGTTTCTAAAGTGAGCTGGGTAAATTTCCTGAATTTTCCCCATTATCGCTTCGGATGTAAAAATTCCGTTGACTATTTTTGGATCCATGTTTTCCTTTAGAATTTTAATAAGGTCTTGTTCTGTATAGTTAGGCTGTGTAATCATGTGCCGGTGATAGATCGGAAATACTATTTCAAAGCTATTGCTTGTGTTATCATCTGTTAAGATGAAAATTTGGTTTTTGAATACATTAATTGGGAGCTCCATAGTTGGGATAAGTTCATGCCCTGAACTGTCATCACTATGTATTGTAGCTGAGGTGCTACTAGCATTAATTTCTGTACTGTCCGTTGGATTTCTTGATAATGCGTCTGCTACTGTATTGGAATGGCCGGGCTTATATTTTAGTTCATAATTGAACTCTTCTAAGTAACTTTTCCATCTTTTCAACTTTCCGTTGTGATTCTTATTACTTAATGCGAATGTCAGGGGTTGATGGTCTGTGGGAATTACTACCTGTGATTTGCCATATAGGTACATTCTTAATTTTTGTAAGGCCCAAAAGATGGACAACATTTCCTTTTCGTTCGTGGCGTAATTCTTTTCTGTCTTTGTAAGCGTTCGTGATATAAAAGTAATTGGTTTTCCCTCTTGTTCGAGCACTGCTCCTATGGCAATATTTGAAGCATCTGTTGTTAGATGAAAAGTCTGTTTGAAATTCGGGTAGGCTAATATTACATCTTGTGATGTTAGTGTGTTTTTGATTTTATTAAAAGCGTTCAATTCTTCATTTCCCATTTTTATCTCTACCTTATCAGATGAACCCGTTTTAAGTCTTCCTGCTACTCCTCGCAATAAAGAGGTTACTGGCTTCGCGAGTTTTGCAAAGTCTCGAATGAATCTACGATAATAGCTGGCCCAAAAATGAACGTAGTCCTTTCAGTGTTTTTGGCACTGGAAAATCTTTTACTGCCTTAATTTTCTCTGGGTTGGTGCTAACCCCTTCTCTTGATATAATTACACCTAGAAATTCTACATTGCTTTTGAAGAAATCGCACTTGTCGATTTGAACTTTCATATTTGCTTCCAATAGTGTCGTGAAGATAGCATTTAGATGCTGAAAATGTTCCTCCTCTGTTTTGCTGAAAATTATTATTTATTTATTTATTTATTTATTTATTTTAAAGTCAACTTAACTAATGCAAATGACTTAACTAATTAAAATATAAGAATTAAAAACTAAGGAGTAAATTAAAAGTAATGTGACCGCAGGCCAAAACAAAAAGAAGAAAATAGATGAAGATTAGACAATTAGGAGTGAAGAACAGTTCGAAGGAAGTCAAAGAGTACAATACGTAAAGAAGAAGGAGACAAGTGAGGAGAAATAATATGGGAAAACTCATTATAGTCTCTACACAAAATTCGAAGAGGTTCATGACTGCTAAAGTTGGAGACGTATGTACTTAAATGAAGAGGGACAAAATTACGTGTAGGACGAAATGGAACAGCAAAGTTAATTTTCGCTAACAAAAATGGAGAGTCTATTTCTCCTAATAACAGTTTTTGGAGAAAAAGAATACCAGAAACGCGTCTTCGATTTATTAAAGAAGGAAGATTAAGAAGACGAAGCCTACTTGAGTAATGTGGGAGGGGCCTAATTGGCTCCCAGTTTAGGCCACGTAGCGCGAACAAAAGGAATTGTTTTTGGACCGACTCAATTCGTTGCTGGTGAACGGCATATTGAGGACTCCAAACTGGTGAGCAGTATTCTAATACAGGGCGAACCAATGATGTAAATAAGACCTTGGTGATGTAGGGATCATTAAACTCCCTAGACCAACGCTTTATAAAACCTAGCAAAGATGTTGCTTTATTAGTCACTGATGAAATGTGCAGCAGGAAGTTTAGTTTGGGATCAAAAATGATGCCCAAATCGTCAACGGAAAAAACTCTATTTAGGATAGCGCCATTCATGTAGTAAGTAGCAAGAAATGGCGAACGACGACAAAATGTCATAGATGAGCATTTCAGTGTGTTGAGATGGAGGTGATTTAACTTACACCACTCACTAAGCTTATTAATATCCGCTTGCAAAATGGAATGATTAGCTGGATCTTTAAATGAAAAGCAAAGTTTAACGTCATCCGCAAACATAAATACATGAGAGTTATTTAAAACATTAGGTAAATCGTTTATAAACAAAGTGAAGAGTAGTGGGCCCAGATGACTTCCTTGGGGAACACCAGATAAGACATTAACATTTTTAGAGAACGAAGTTCTAAACAAAACTCTTTGAGTTCTATTGGTGAGGTAAGACTTTAACCAAGAAAGAAGATTAGGAGAAAAACCTAGCAGACCAAGTTTCATTAACAACAGTTTATGATCAACACTATCAAACGCTTTGCTGAAATCAGTGTAAATAACATCCGTTTGAGATTTATTACGAAAACCTTCATGAACCAAAGTACTGAATTCGAGAAGATTTGTAAGTGATGAACGTCCCTTCAAAAATCCATGCTGATGCGGAGAAATTAAAGATTTGCATTGGTGTTTCAGATTCATCGAAATCATTTCCTCAAAAAGTTTTGGAATAGCAGAGAGTTTAGCTATACCTCTGTAATTAGATATGTCCGATTTGTTTCCTTTTTTAAATAAGGGAATTATAAATGAATTATTCCAAAAAGAGGGAAAGCGACCAGATTCAATGGAGAGAGTAAAAAGCCTTAACAAAGGTACTGTTAACGAACGAGAGCATGTCTTCAGAATACAACTGGGAACGTTGTCCGGACCATTATATCATCGATATAGACATAACAGATCTTGCCTACATGATTCTTAAGGATATTGTCTAAGGCACGTTGGAAAATTGATGGAGAATTTTTCAATCCGAATGGAAGTCTAGTAAACTCGTACTTTCCTCCGTTAACAGAGAAAGCTGTTTTTTCGATATCAGATTCCTTTAGTATAATCTGATGAAATCCACTTTTTAAGTCTAGTACAGAGAAGAAATTATTATTACCCAGTTGGGAAATGACTTCTCCTATTTCGGGGATAGGGTATCTATCCGACACTGTATTTGTGTTCAATTTGCGATAGTCAATGACTACTCTGAATTTCTTTTTCCCTGACGCATCTCCTTTTTTGGGTACTATCCAAACTGGTGCATTGTAGGGTGACCGTGAAGGTCGAATAATGCCGTCTTTAAGCAACTCCTGCATTTGCTCTTCAACTACTTCCTTTAGAGAAATGGGATATGGGTAATGTCTACTGTAAACTGGTGTGTCATTAATAGTTCGAATTTCACCTTGTACTTTAGTGGTGTAGGTTAATTTTTTATTTGGGTCTGCGAAAAGGTTTTTAAATTTCACGAAGAGAAGTTTCAGTCCGTCTTTCTGTGGTATAGTCATATGTTTCGTCTCTACTTTAATACTATTCACTTGCTGTGCATTTGCTTGATTGTTAGTGTGTATGAGTTATCTGTTATAAGTCGGTCATTTTTTACGTCAATTATTGCGTTCAGTTCTTTAAGGGTGTCGTTCCCCAAAATTCCGTGAAATGTCATTAAATCGGACAAAAGGAAAAATTTTATTGGTTTATTGATTTGGTTGAAGAGTCCTACATTCACATGATGTGAAATCTTTGTTTGCCCACTTACTGCATTAGCATAAAATATTTTTTCATTTGGTTTTGGGTTTTTTACGATTTGAGGTTGTATATAATTTTTGTTGGATCCTGTGTCGATTAAAAAATTATATTCGGTTCCATCCTTTGCCCTACAGGTAAAATATGGCAAGGAGGAACGGTTTAGTCTAAAAAATTTATGATTGAAATTTCGGACTCTGTCTGTTCTGTTCCAATTGTTTGCTCCTCTGATTCTTCTCTGTGCTTGTGCTGGTAAGTCAACTACGTCTTCTTCTAACTGGTCAAAATATGATTGTTCAGAATCTATTTGCTCATGGGTATACTCGCCTTCATTATATCCTGTATCTATATGAAATTGTCTTTGGAATTTGTTTTGTACAGGTACAGGTGCACCGTTAGGGCGCTTAACAGCGTATTGCTGATATTGAATGTTAGGTCTGTTAGCATAACTCACCTGCCTAGTCTGAATGGACTGATCTACCTCCATAGGTATTGGCTTGGGTTGAGGTTTAGGGGCGAATGGTCTTGGTGGGGGAAATCTGTATTGATTTGGATTAAATGTATATTGGTTATTGAATGGGTTCTGCACGTTGGTGGCGAATGTTCTTTGTTGTTGATTTATGAAGTTTGGTGGTTTTGGGTAATTATTTCCTGTCTGAATTTTTTGATTCTGATAGCCATATGATGGCTTAGGACCCACTGGTGGTCTGGTTTCTTTGTGCCCAATGTTGTTCCTATATTTTTTATTTTCCAACATTTCGCAAAGTCTAAGCGCATGCTGTAAATTTACTGGCTCTACGAGGGCTAGTCTCTCGGATAAATCACCATTAAGTCCACGTACAAAGGTGCCCAGCGCCTGCCCCCTAGCTTGGTCTGTCATGGCCCCAGCGGTTTCTGGGCCATAACCCATGGTGCTAATGTTGTCTAATATTAGCGAGAGTTGTTGACAGACCGCGTGATAAAATTCGTTAACTGTCATGCGTCCTTGTGTCATGTCGTATAATTGGTAAGTCAGTGTCTTAACGTCTCTTTTGTCAGAGTACTCAGCCACTAATTGTTTTGAAATAGCATCCCAATATAAGGGTGTGCGGAAGGACTTTAAAACCGTATTCGCTTGTCCCACTATCTTTACCCTAATAGTCATCAAAATAGCAAAGTATTTCGGAGTTCCCTGCATAGGTTTATATAGTTCCATGATTCTGGACACACAGTTATGCCAAGTTATAAACTCTTCCCTACATCCTGAAAATCTTTCTATACCTCTGACAATATCTGGGACCTTATCTAACTCTGCCCATCCTGATTCATCTTCTAAATTAACTGCTTGATCAGTATAACTGTTTTCCTGCTCAGTACGCATGGATACATGTTTCACTATGTTACCCATTTGTCCATTTATTACTGCCTCAATGGCGGCTTCTAAGCCCTAAATCGAAATGGCTTCTATCCTGTTAACCGAAGCACCTGAAGTGGAAGCTCCAGAAGCTGGTGTTTGCGCTTTGGATTGCTGTGCCGCATCCTGAACTATTGCTGACCTAACCCAATCGTCTGGCATTTTGGATTTTTTTTTTTTTTTTATTTACTTTTTTCACTTGCCACTCAACTTTTCCTTCACTGTTCACTTAAAATTATTTATGAAAATTTTTCCGTTTTAAGAAATTGGTATTATGATAATATTGGTATTATTATGTTGGGATATCGTTAAGAGCTGTATATTAATTTTTTCTTCCTTAATCTGCTCAAAAAAAAAAAAAAAATCCCTTTAAGCATTTGTAGCTTTTTTCTGAATTTTTTATTTTTCTTACGATTTTAAATCTTTCTTTTATCCTCCTTTTTTTTCTTTCTTAGTTTGTTTGAATTTTTAAGCAATTGTAGCTTTTGTTCTGAAATTTATTTTTCTTACGATTCTAAATTTTTCTTTAATTTTCTTTTACATATTTTGTGTATTTTTTCACTTTGTATTATTTTTCCTTTTTCTTTAATTAGTTTGTTTTTTTTTTTTCTCATTCAATTTTTCTTACTTTCTATAATTCCTTAACTTACATTAATCCTATTATCTCCATGCTTCAGCTGGACTGGTCCTTTGGAAGTATTCCTGTTTTCTGGTTTAGATACTGAGGTTCCGCCGGACTCCTTATGTGCCCAGTTCCCTGCGAACGTATACAACAAGGATCGCAATGAGGAGAAAAAACCGGGTGCACAAGTTCACGAGTGTTGACTTCACAGAGGCTCTGTTTTTGAGGACTGGTTTTAAAGCAATTGAAACACGTTACATTCACCTGCACGTTTTTATCAGACCCAGTGAAAAATTTTAAACCGGGAGCACAAGTTCACAGGTGTTGACTTCACAGAGGCTCTGTTTTTGAGGACTGATTTTGAAGCAATTGTAACACGTTGCGTTCACTTGCACGTTTTTAAACCCGGTCCCTGCTCGGGCGCCAATTAAAATTGAGTTTTCTTCCCGTTTAAAAAAATATAAATTTTTATTCAACTTCTTTTGGTTAGTACGATATATACTATGACCGGAAGATTTGATTACAGGAAAAGAACTGATCTGACTTCTATTACAAAAGGTTGGATGAAAGCTCTGCCTCCATGCATCGACGTCGGCAGCGGCGATGGTTTTTGTTTATTTCCCACGTTTGGGGATAAGGCTGTTGTCGTTGTTTACCAAAGTGTTGCGGTCTAATTCGTGGATGTTTATTGAGAATATTGATGTGACAAAATCTGAGTGTGTGGCAAGATTTGATTGTTCCAGATTTTGTTTGTACCGATCTTGGGTCACTAAGTGGTCCATAAGTGGTTTAAGGATGTCGGGTGTTAGATGAAATTCCTGTTTACTTGAGTCAATGTGATTGTAGTCCATGAGTGGTTTAGGGATGTTGGGTGTTAGATGAAATTCCTGTTTACTTGAGTCAATGCGATTATATTGCAGATTTGTTGATATCGATCTTGGGCCGATAAGTGGTCAAATAAGTGGTTTTAGGAATGTCGGGTGTTAACTTACATAAATGTTTACATAAGCATATATGAATGTGCCGCCACAGCGGGAGAGTGAGGATGTATCATGTTACTTGGTACTTGTCCAGTACTATGCCCTCATGTGTGGTCGAGATTCTTTAGAGGCATAGCACTTGAATATTGTATACATAAACATTATAACAAAAGTGTTACAATATGTTTGTAATTTTATTATTTATTGCACTGAGTACAGTGATCATTCGTTAATATTGAACATGCTACATAACCCTCCTTTAGAAAAATAACGTAATTCTATGGAGTTATTTTAAAATATGATTGTATGAAAATTATTTTAAAAAAAATTTTTTTAAATTTGATAAAATATGTGAATATAGTAGAAAAATATAAGAAAAATTATTTTTTTTTTATAAAACGTTGATATTTGATTAAAAATTATATATATTATATTTAAAAAAAAAGATTTTTTCGCAAGTGTTTTTTATTTTTTTATTTTGTTGTTTTGTTTGTATGTATTAACTAATTAGGAATTGAAAATCTTTAACCTATCTTTATGTACTACCTGTTTTTTATTCCTTCTATCTTTTATTATAATATTATCTCTATTTTATATTTCTTCTATTGTATACGGACCTTAATACTTAGGTTCTAACTTATGACCTGTATCATTTCTTAATAAAACTTTATCTCCTATTGCTAGTTCAATATTATTTACTTTCCTATCATATAATTCTTTATTCTTAGTTTTGTGTTGTTCTAACATTATTCTGGCTCTTTTATGGGCCTGTTCTAACCTAAATTTTGATTCTTTAGCATAATCGTCTATATTATATAATGGATTTATCTTATCTACTGTATTAAAATGGTTAGGTAAGTTTGAGTTTTTGCCAAACACCAACTCATATGGACAATAACCATGTGCCATAGAGGGTGTTGTATTGAAACAATATGCGAAGTATCGTATCCATACATCAGTCAGTTTCGTCGACCGAAATGTACGAACGTATGAACTCATTAAGTGTTCGGTGGCTTCGCTCCACAGTTCCTATAGTCTGGTGAGGGTGTGCAGTTGAAGTTATGTTCTTAATATGCAGATTTTTGCATAAATCTTCAATTATTGAATTTTTGTATTCTGTACCCATGTCCGTAATGAACGTCTTCATTGGAACGTACTTCAGAATGAAATCTTCATAAATAGCTTTTGCTACTGTTTTTGCACTTTTGTCTTTAATAGGTATTATGACAAGGTATTTTGTTAGATCGCAGATTAAAGTTACTGCATATTCATTTCCTTGTTCTAATTTGGGAAGTGGACCGATCGTATCCACAATTACGCTATCGAAAGCCATTTGTGGCGTTTCAGTTATAGTTAATGGAGTTTTTGTATGTTTTACATTTTTTTATATATTGAGATATATCTCGTGTCATATTTCTCCAACAGTAATGCCTTTTTATTTTGGCTAATGTTCTTGATATTCCAGTGTGACCTCCTTGTATTGGATCATCATGGAACATAAACAGTATTGCTTCTTTATTTTTATCATCATTTGATAATAGGGTCACCGGCTTGAGTAGCGCTACTCTTAAAGATATTAAATTCTTATTGCCCAATAATTTGAAAGATTCTATTGAAATTGTATCAAAGATCTTTTCGCTCGGTGCCACTTTGACTTGGCTGATATTAAGTATACCGGCTTCCTTTTCAAGCCTTTGGATGAATTGACCTAAGTCGAAAATTAAATTGGTGTACATATCGCAAATGTCAATTCTTGCTATAACTTTCTTGTCATGTTTGAATGTGCATAAAGTATCTGTTATTCGCAAGGTCACTACTTTTCGTACTTCGTCATTTACAATGACTTAATATAGATATCTTCACTTCAACGAAGTCGGTCGTGTTTTTTTTGCGCTCTCGCTTTTATCAAATTTTTTATTTAACCCCGCACATAGTAAATTCTATTTCGTGGAATCTAGTGCCGAATTAATAAATTACGCGATTTAAAAATTGTAACTTGTTCTTAAACACTCACTCAAAGCTATTATTACTTATTGCTTTATTTAATAACAAAACTCAAAGTTTTGTTGTTTTGTCTACATAGACTTTGATTTTGTGTTTTTGATCCCTTTTAATTGCATTCGCGCTCTCACGACACATTAGTGTTGTTGTTTGTGTGGTGCTTACTCTCGCGTTTTTACGTTGTCCGCGATCGCGACCGTTACTCTCGCGATTGTACCCGTCTTTGTTGTTGCATGTTTAGTAACTTCTCTTAACTCCTGTCTCTTCAGTTTTTTTTTTCTTTTTCTCTTGTGCATAATAAACTTTAACACTCGTGTTATTTTTTGGTGCGTATAGCCCTTATATTTCATATTACACATTTTAAATTGCCTCTCTTATAAACTTTTTGATTTATTTATTTATTTGTTGCTACTTTAATTTTTTTATTCATTTAACTTACAATGGTTGTCTGCTCTTCTAAAAAGTGCCCCCATCCCCAAAAAATCCAAGATGATTATCTTTTGTGCTGGCTGTGCGATAACATTATGCATGTTAAATGCGCTGGTTACACAGCCAGAATAAGGGATAGTATTGGAAACGGTGGGGGCCTAAAATGGAGTTGTGAAGCGTGCCGGGACGTAGACATGGATATGCGTCTATTTATGCGGCGGACGAGGGAGGGACTTAAATTACTGTCGGCTGGTTTTCTGAAACTTCGTAATGAGTTTTCGTCTCTGGAAACTCAGTTTGATAGTTATATACTATTAAACGAATCACCGAAGCGGAAGAATACTATCCCACGGGATTTCTCTCCCGATCTGCCGGCATCTCTGCTTCCTCCGGCCCCGGCATCGTTGATTGACCCATTAACTCCAAATGCTCAGCAACTGATATCATTTAGAAGTCCAGCAGTAGCTGCATTTGCGGGGACGATTGACATCTCCCCTGGTAATAGTGCCCCGCAAGCTGACTCGATATCGGTTGTAGTTTCCGATGTGTCCGGACGAATATCCTCTCCCAGGGATATTCCAAATAAAATTTTAACAAGAAGAGCTCTCAAAGCGTCATCTGCCTCAGCAGTTCCAGTGCAAAATGCTGTTGCTGCGGTTGCGACTGGCGCATTGAGATCTCTTGTAGCCATTCCACCAAAAAAGCAAATCTTTGTTTCGCGGCTCGACCCCAATACTACATCAGATGATGTCATAGCCCATATCCGGGCAAAAGTCGTGGCGCCAAACATTGTGGTGGAAAAGTTTAGGTTTTCATACACCCGTGACATTTCGTCATTTAAAATCAGTGTCCCACCAAATGTCTTTGACCAAATTTGTCACAAAGATTTTTGGCCGGAACATTTAGTTATAAAGGAGTATACGGCTAAGAATAAGAAAAATCGGCCTCCGATTCGTCTGCCTAACACAACTAATCCTTCCCTACCCTCTGGCTCGTCAGTAGCTGGCGGGTCAAAAAACTAATTTCGTCCCTTATTCTGGCCTATCAGAATGTTAGAGGACTAAAATCTAAACTTTCTAAGCTTTTTTTAGATAGTCAATCTTTTGACTTTCACATCTTGGTTTTTACAGAAACGTGGTTAAAGCCAGACATTTCTGATGCCTCTGTTTTTCCCACAATATTTTCAACCTATTGATGCGATCGAATCTCCAAAAATGGTGGAGGAGTTTTGGTTGCCGTAAATTCATCTCTTCCTTCAGAAATAGTTCTGCCACCTGCTGTTCTTGACATTGAATTTGTTAGTGTCAAAATTTGTTTGAAATCATATTCTGTATTTCTAACTTGCTCGTATATTCCACCGAATTCTGACATGACGGTATATGCTAGCCATTTAGAAGCTATTCGCTTTGTCTCTTCACTTCTTTCGGATGCAGACATATTTATCGTTCTGGGAGATTTTAATCTACCTAACGTTTCATGGCTTCCATCAGGTGAGTCTTCCTTGTTGATGCCCTCCTCCTCACATTGCTTTGTTGACGGTCTCCTTGAGTTATCCCTAACCCAAGTTAATCCTGTGCGTAACAAAAATGAGAGATCACTAGATCTTATATTTATGTTAGATTCTTCTAACTGTACTGTTTCGAGGATTGATCCCTTAGTCGTCTCCGAAGACAGTTTCCATCCAACTTTGGACTTAACTATTGATCCACCTTTTCGGTTATCAAATGCTGGTGCCAGTTCGACGTCTCGTACCCGTTGCTTTCGTAAAACTAACTTTTTCAAGCTTAATGAGCTAATTCTTGCCACAGACTGGTCTTATCTGTACTCCTGTAATGATATGAATGCTGCCATTTGTTTTTTCTATAATACTATGTTTTCACTTTTTGATGCTTGTGTTCCACGTGTGACCCATGTATTGTCTAACAAACCGCCATGGTTTACAAGTGAGTTAACTAATTTGAAAAATGTAAAGTCTAGATATTATAGAAAGTTTAAAAAATCGGGTCGACCGTCTGATTTCTCTCTCTATGCTGTTGCTCGATCGAATTTTTCAGTGCTTAATACACTATGCTATAAGGATTATATTAGGCGTTGTAAACTTCAGTTCACCCGTGATCCTAAGCAATTTTATAACTTCGTTAACGCCAAACGAAAGGTGGCAGTGCACCCGTCCTATTTATGTTTTGAAAATAATAAAGCAGACGATGATCAGGCCATTGCCGATATGTTTGCTGATTTTTTCAAAACGACCTATTCCTCCAAAGATCATCGAGCTAACTTTTCTTATCCTTATCAGCTGAAAAGGTCTAATTGCGTCTTTAATCCTGTGATCGATGAAGATTCGCTTCTCAGCGTGCTTACTTTAGTGAAGCCTGTGTACTCACCAGGACCTAATGGGATACCTGGTTGTGTACTCAGGTTTTGCGCTGAGACTTTGATTTCCCCAATTAAAACTTAAGTTATTTACTTTGTCTGTTGAAACTTCCTCTTTTCCAACCATTTGGAAGGAATCTTTTATTATTCCTTTGCATAAAAAGGGTAATATATCCGTAGCTTCAAATTATAGGGGTATTTCCAAATTGTCTGCTATTCCGAAGGCATTTGAGAAAGTTATAACTTCTCAACTGTAGTTCTATTCTTTCATCTTCTCAACATGGGTTTATGAAACGTAGATCTACAACCACTAACCTTTTAGAGTTTACTTCTTTAGCGATCGAGGGATTCAGGAATGCATTGCAAACTGATGTCATTTATACTGACTTCAGTAAGGATTTTGATTCTGTCAATCATACACTGCTTTTGTTCAAGCTGAACGAACTTGGGATTCCAAGCCTTCTGCTTAATTGGATTTCTCAATATCTTAATAACCGTACACAAAAGTTTTATTTAAAACTTATCTTTCGAAGACCATCAATGTGACCTCGGGGGTGCCACAAGGTAGCCATATAGGACCACTGCTTTTTACGCTTTTCATTAATGACCTTCCGTCAGTTGTAATTCACTCTCGCGTGCTTATGGGCGCTGATGATGTTAAACTTTGTATTAGTTTTAAAGACTTAAGCTCTCCACGTTTGCTTCAAGTCGATCTTAATAACTTTCAAACTTGGTGTGAAATTAACTTATTAAAACCCAATGTTTCGAAATGTAATGTCATGTCATTTCATAGATCCTCTTTGCAATTAGTGGTCTATTATCTCAATAATACCCCACTTGAACGTTTGAACGAGATTAATGATTTGGGTGTACTCATGGACCACAAATTAAATTTTACTCGTCATATTAATATAACTGTCAATAAAGCCATGAGTGTTCTTAGTTTCATTAAGCGTCCTTACACAATCAAAACTCTATTTCACTGGTCCGCCCCATTTTGGAGTATGGATCATGTGTTTGGTCTCCACAATATGGATCACACCAAATTAAAATTGAATCTGTTCAAAAACAGTTTCTAATTTTTGCTCTTCGTGGCTTAAACTGGGATCGAAATGTTAACCTGCCCTCTTATTCTAAAAGACTTCTTCTAATTAACCTTCCCTCCTTACTTAATCGTAGAGTAATGCTTGGTACTTTGTACAAATAGATTGTACTAATTTACTTAATCAGGTCAATCTATCTGTACCTTGTAGACTAACCCGAAATTATGTCCCTTTAACTTTAACACGCTGTACTTCTAACTATTCTTTGCATGTTCCTTTTCGAGTTCTCTGTTCCGACTACAACCGCCTTTATTCTGTAATCGGATCAGAGTTCTCTATATCTATTCTAAAAACTACTATTTTAAATTATCTATCTAGTAGTTAGTCTTAATTATTATTTTAGTTGTCGTCCGTTGTCCACGCGACTTCGTTTTTGCATGCTGTCTGATAGGGTTCGCGCGTAACAGGCTTTGTCCTGGTGTCGCTTGGACCACTTGAACGTACTGCGCATTGTACGCGTCAACGTCCAGAAGAAATATACGTTGGGCTTAGAAGCATTAATAGATTGCTTTTGCAAATCTTTTATATCATTATACTTTTCTATTCCTGCGCAGGGATTTAACTGTTTACTTTGATTTATGGTAGTGACTTTCAGAATTTTATTATTTGTCTGTATATTTTGTAAATCTTTTATCGTTATTCTTGATAGCGCGTCGGCTACGAAATTATCTTTTCCCTTTAGATACTCTACTGTGAAATTATATTCCTCTAGTTCAAGTCTCATTCTTGTCAATTTTGAACTCGGATTTGTCATTGAAAACAAATAAGTTAACGCCCTATGGTCCGTTTTGACAGTGAAATGTCTGCCATAAATGTATGGTCTTGAATGTGTAATTGCCCAATGAATCGCCGCTAATTCTTGTTCTGTTGTACTTTTATTACTTTCACCTTTTGTGAAAGATCTGGATGCGTATGCAACTGGAAGCTGGAGTCCATTTTTATTTTGGGTTAGGACTGCTCCACATGCGAATTTACTTGCATCCGTGATTATGCAAAATTCTTTGCTAAAATCTGGGTATTGCAACAGAGTGGGATTCATTAATGCTGATTTTAGATGATCGAATGCGTTTTGACACTCAACAGTCCATTCGAATTTTACATCTTTCTTGCATAATCTTGTTACGAGCCCCGACCACTATTAATTCGTACGGCAAGCTTTTTTAACCGTATGCAATGTTTAACAGACGATATGTTCAATATTATAGTATACACCATATGCAAACCTATTTTTTTCTGAAAGCTCATTTTATTTTCTTGGTTTAAGAAGAACAAATGTTTGTTGTACTTCAACAACAACACCAATAATAACATTTCTTTGAATGCCTTGCTTAACTAAGAAGAAAAATTTGACCAGTAATTATTCGTACGGTGCTTAGCGGAGCTTAGAATTGAAAGAATATCAAAATAAAAACAAACAGTGTAACATAATCACTATCTAGTCATAATCTAGAAACAGTTAGGCAATGCGGAATGTAAGAAATGTCTTACTGCAGCTAATTATTCAAAGTTTAGCAACGATGGTACGTGGTAAGCCGATTTGCAAAGAAACCAGAAGATTAGCTGTAGATTATTTCAAATCTGGAAACAGTTTTGGTGAAATAGCCAAACAATTAAATTTGCCTAAATCGTCCATTCAAGGAATAATTCAAAATTTTAAAAAAAATGGCAATATTGAAAACAATATCGCTAATAGAGGACGAACATCTGCAATAACAGCTCGTGATAGAAGAGCCCTGGCCACAATTGTGAAGTCTGATCGTCGCCAAAGTTTAAGAAACTTGGCATCAGAATGGTCCTATAAAATCAAAAAAAGTGTTAAACGAGAGTGGACGCGCCTACAATTGCGGAATATTGGGTATAAGTCCTACAAAGTAAGTAAAGGGATTCTCTATGTTACATGTTCAATATCTTAATATACTCTTAGGCCAAGGAAAAACCATTGCTTACTCATCTTTAAAAGAAGAAGCGTTTACAATGGTGTCGGGAGCGGATGTCTTGGACTCAAAGGCAGTGGAACTCCATCATATTTAGCGATGAAGCTAAATTTGATGTGAGTGTCGGTGATGCGCGAAGGAGAGTAATCAGAAATAAAACTGAAGCGTACCATAAAGACTGCCTTAAAAGGACGGTAAAGTTCCCAGCAAGCATAATGGTCTGGGGTTGTATGTCTGCCAAAGGTGTAGGCCAACTGCACTTTATTGATGGGATGATCAACGCAGAAAAATATATTAATACACTGGAAGAAAGTTTGCTGTCATCAATACCAAAACTGGCTGACTGTGGAGAATACACTTTTCAACAGGATGGAGCGTCATCTCATACTGCCAAAAGAACTAAATCATGGCTTCAGTATAAGGAAATTGGGGTCTTAGATTGGCCATCAAATAGTCCGGACCTGAGTCCAATCGAGAATATATGGGGAATTATGAAAAGAAACCTAAAAAATGAGCCCCAAAGAACAGTTTCTGATTTAAAAACAAAGTTACAGGAGATGTGGGACTCAATATCAAGAGAACAATGTCAAAACTTGTTAAGTTCTATGCCAAAGCGTTGCAAATGTGTTGTAAAGGCAAAAGGCGACGTAACACAGTATTAATATTAATAAAAAAAATTCATGTTTAATCAAATACTGAATATTAAACGCACCGTACGAATAATTACTGGTCAAATTTTTCTTCTTAGTTAAGCAAGGCATTCAAAGAAATGTTATTATTGGTGTTGTTGTTGAAGTACAACAGACATTTGTTCTTCTTAAACCAAGAAAATAAAATGAGCTTTCAGAAAAAAATAGGTTTGCATATGGTGTATACTATAATATTGAACATATCGTCTGTTAAACATTGCATACGGTTAAAAAAGCTTGCCGTACGAATTAATAGTGGTCGGGGCTCGTATGTGACGAGAATAATCAGCGAAATTTCTTATAAATCTTCAGTAATAATTGCAAAATGCAACGAATCTTCTAGCGCTGTCCGCATCATGTGGGACTGGATAATTTTGAATGACTTCATATTTTGTGTCATCAGGCAAGATTCCTTTATCTGTGCACTTGTGTCCCAAGAAGGTGACTTCATGCATGAAAAATGAACATTTTTCAGGATGTAACTTTAGGTTGTGCTGTCGACACTTCTCAAAAACATCATGTAGATTATTGAGCATGTGTTGTTCGGAGCAACCTATGACTATTAAGTCATCCATATAAAGGAAAGCTTGAGAAGGTTTAAGTCCAGTAAATGCTATAGTCATCATTCTCTGGAACGAATTTGGCGATATTTTTAAACCGAATGGTAATCGCGTGAAACGATATGAGCCATTACATGTTGAGAAAGATGTAATGTCTCGTGACTCTTTTACAAGTTCAATTTGATGAAAACCTGACATTAAGTCAAGGCATGAAAAGTATTTTGCTCGACCTAGTTGATCTTAGATATCATCAATTCTAGGGAGTGGGAATTTATCTGCTAGTAATTTCTTGTTAATTTGACGATAGTCAATTACTAATCTCCATTTCTTATTTTCAGAGTTTGTTAGCGATTTTTTCGGTACCAATAGAAGTGGGCTATTATATGCAGATACGGAGGGCTCGACTATTTTGTCGTTTATTAATTTTTGGACTTGTTTTTGAATTTCGTCTTTTTGACCATGAGGATTCCTGTAGTTGTTTATATATATAGGTTCATCATCCATCAGTCTTAACTTTTGCTTATAGAAATTGTTTGTAGTTATTGGTTCGGTCTCAAGGCCGAACACATCACTGTATTGTTTACATAATACCATCAATTTGTCGTAAAATTGTGGTGGAAAGTTTTTTGATAAAGTTGTTAGTACTGACTTTTTTCTTTGTTTTGGATCTAATTTAACTACTTCGTAGTTTGAAAGTGGTTCATATTTTAAATTATTTATATTTATTATCTGATCTTGATCTGTTGTATTTAGCACCCTTATGACTGCACTTTGGGATTTTGTGATGGTATTTGCTATGTAAATACCATGCTGAATTTCTTGGTTCGGAATCAATACACTGTCATCTTGTGAGTTTAACTCAACTTTTCGGACAACTAGGGGTCTTGCTGGCAGAACTAAGGAATTATTGCCAGAACTGTACGTAATTGGTACAAAAATAGGATATTTTAGATTGTCGGGTCTAATTATTAACCAGTCTTCAGAGTGGTTGAAGTCTAATCGACAGTTGTATTTTCTGATAAAATCGATTCCTAGTATTCCATCACATGGAATAGCGAAAAGGGAATTCACGATATGAAAATCATGTGGGATAATGTATTTAGACGTTTGTATGTCAACAGAAGTAATTCCTCTGGATTTGATTACTTCTTGACTTATTCCCTGTATGTTGACAGTATGATCTGTCCGAATATTTTGAAATGTGTCGGAATTTTCTTTTAGAATAGATATTTGCGCACCGGTGTCTATTAAAAGTACTAACTGTTTTCCGGTTGCTTCATTTATGAATTTTACGAATGTGTTTAAGTCAAGACTGATTCTGTGAATTTTACTATTTTTTTCTATTGGGTATCTAAAGGTATCTGGGAGTTTCCCGAAGTGCTTTGTGCTACTCGGATATTATTATAACCATTTTGTTGGTTATTTCCTCTGTTTCCTCTGTTATTGCTATTTCTATTATTTCCTCTGTTGTTTCTTCTGTTATTGTTATTGTATCGGTTTTGCTGGTAATTCTGGTTACTACGGTTATTATAGTTATTATAATAACCGCGACCATTTCCTCTACCGCGATAAATATAAGGTGCGCGCAATAAGTAAATGGGACACTGCGTTGAATAGCATAATAACTGAACCGATCAACATATTTAAAAAAAATAAATTTCTAAATGAACTTGAAAAAATTGTCAGTATATTTTAACTAAAGTAAATAAAAAAAAAATTTAAACAAATATAAAAAAAAATTAAAGAAAATATTTTCAAACGAAATAAATAAGTGGGACAAATTCATAATTTGTGTCTTAAAATTAAAAATAAGTAAACAAATGATTTTAAATCATAAATACAGTTTAAATTGACCACTCTTTGTTGTTTAAAACTTTTAATATACGTGCTGGCATTGAATTAATCAGGTTTTGGAGCCTTTCGATGTCCAATTTTTCCCATTTTTGAATTATGACTTTTTTTTAAATCTTTTAAACTTCCTATCTGCTTTCCGTTGGCATAAACTCGTTGAGTCAGGATGGCCCAAATATTTTCTATTGGATTTAAGTCCGGGCTGCGTGCTAACCACTCAAAAATTGGAATGATCGAGTTCCTGAAATAGTTCTTAGTGAGCTTTATAGTGTTGTTGGGTGCATAATCATGTTGGAAAGTCCAAGTATCACCGAAATAATTTTCCCCAAATGGCACTAAGACAGTCTCAAACAGTTCCACATAATTTTTAGCATTCATTTTATATGATATATAACACATCAGAGTCTTTCCATTATATCCAAACGCTGCCAAAATCATTAAAGGCGTTCCGTGAAAGTACCTGGACACGTGGACTTGTTTGGGCGTTCGCCTATCGCGAAAATAATATCGTTATCCATCAGGGTCATCTAAATTAAACTTTTTTCGTCACTGAAAATTATATTTCTCCACTCAGTGTCCCAAAATTCATACATATTGGAAAAATGTAATCGGGTAGCTTTTGCCTTGGCAGAAGCTCAGGTTTCAGGAGTTTTTTTTCCGTATGAAACATTATCCGATCTCTTTAAAATTTTTTCCATACGTCCTGTGGATATCGGCAAGGACAAATAACTTTTTATTTGAGATGCGCTGATAGTTTCTCTAACCGCTAAATTTTTGATTCGCTTTTTGTCCCGGTTGTCAATCAATGGGGGGGGGGCCCAGAACGGGGTTTTCTTCCATATTTTTCTAGATCTTTTAATAATTTTTAACTGTTTTCTTATTTTTTCGAACATTCTCTACATTTTTGCAAATTTACATGACCATTTCACGCAAAGCCACAATTCTACCACGTTCTTTATTGATTAAACGTAGAAAACTCGACATTTTGTTATAAAAAAGTTCATTCTGAATTTTTACAAATGTTGAGATTGGTTGGCACTTCCCTTTTTTTATTTGTTTTGATATGTTACACAAAATGTAAAATTAAAACTTGGAACTACACGTTGTTTTTGATCCACAAATGAAAGCAAAGTAATCTGTCCCATTTACTTATTTCGTTCGCAAAGCGCTACAACGGCTTCTTAAAATCAAATTAACGGAAAAACCCAGCGGTACTTTTTTATAATTCCTTGTATATTGGTCGAGCATACTACAACCAAAATATAGGAAGAAAGAAGAAAACGAAAAATTGTATTTTGTGGACAATATAATGTGATAAGTTCTTGTCCCACTTACTTATTGCGCGCACCTTAGGTGTTGTTATAATAACCACGGCCTCTCTGCGCAAACAATACTGAATTAGGACTGCCAGTCATGTCAGTACTACATTCCAAGTACTTCATGATGGCTTCATTCATATTTCTGAAATTTTCTGATTCGAGTATGCCTCTGAGTTTACCATTATCGCAATTCCTTTTCATAGTTGAGATGGCTTCTTCAGTACTGAATGACTCAGCAAGCTCTGATGATAGACTCTCTTCAATATATGTTGAGAATTTTTCGTAAGCTTTCAATTTCGGATGTAAATTTATCAGCCGTTTTACCTTTTTGAGTAATCTTTGACAATCTTGTTTTTACTACTCTTGATGGTTCACCAACAATAGTAGTTTCCAATTTGGTTATTATTTCTCTGATTGTCTTTAATTCTTTGAATCTGCATAGCGTTCCGCAAATTAGTTTTGATTTTATTACAGCAACAGCTACGTCTTCGAAGTCTTCTTTAGTTAAGTCAATTAACTCTAAGGCTGTGAGGAACGTATCAAGATTTCTCTTTTGTCCATTGAATTCTGGAATAGAGGATGAAATTTCTTTCATGAATGCTCTTCGAGCTTTTGCCTCAGCCATTTTGTCTTGTTTGGGTATTACTCTTGTGTCTCTTGTGTTCAAAATTAGAATCGTTGTCTTGCTCAGACAATGTATCTATCTCTGATTCGTTTTCTTTTTCTGGTAAAGTGAGTGACGCAAGAATTGTTAGATCGTGTAGATCTTTTTCTCCAATTTCTCCTTCGTCGGATTCTTCACTTTCCAGTTCTATTTTTTCTTGGTCTTCTTCAACCTCTATAGTTAAAGGTGAATTCAGTACGGTTGGTACAAATACGTATTTTTCCTTTATTTGAATTAGATTTGCTCGTAACTTGATCTATAATTTAGAAATCTTTGACCAGTTCGTGTTATCTATTTTTATTCTATTTTCATGCACTAATCTTCGTGCCTCATTAAAAGAGTCAACCAGAACTATCGCATGCTTATTCAGAGTTTCCTTCTGAATATTCCTATTCTGAGATGCATTTTATAATTTTTTAAAATTTTCTTTAACTTTTTGGATATGGAGGCGTAATTCTTCCCATTCCATGCTTCAGTTTAATATGTATATTTTTTTTTTATTATTCTATTATCTCTATATCCTCATCTGATTCAACAATATCTATTGTTTTTATGTCTGTCTTAAATATATTGTGTACCCATTCTGGTACACCTCTACCTTTAGGATTTCTCATTAAAACCTTCCCATATGCTACTTTTATGGACATTTTCATAAGTACAACTATATTTTTCTTAAATTTGTAGTTATTAGCTATCCAATACCTTATTTCCTTGTACTTATAATTTGTTTCGCCTGTCTCTATTAAGTAATCAAGGAACGGTATATATTTCTCTAGACGTTTAGTCTCTATTATTTCCATTGGGGATAAATTCTTTATATTATTAAATTTTTTTTTTTTTACTTATCTTTTTACTCCTAATCTTCATCCATCAAAAAGAAACGAAATGTTCCTGTTGCATTTAAAAAGCAACAAATATATGGTATCGATAGGATGAAACAAGTCTGTACCCTACTATTTTCTTGGATTGGGAATTTTTCACCAAATTTTTCCAAGTAAATTATATCAATCTCTGCTAAACTGAGAGCGCGTTGGGCCAGTTAATTTTTTCACTCTTAAAAACCTCGATTACATCGGATACTACGCTAGGATGCCTATCTACTATCTTGCTAAAATAACTGTCTAATGTACCCATGTTCCTGCATTAGTTATTACAACAAAATTCATTTAAGGGTGAAATACCATGTTTTGATTTTATTTTGTTAATTTGAAAAGTAAAAATAAATGTTCGAGAGAATTCTTGCTTTGTTTGATAATATATATAACTTTTTTTTTACTTTTTTTTTTTAAATGTACTTTTATTTTATTTCAGGTGTGCCTATTTTATTTAAATTTTGTCCAAGTCAGTGGCATGGCCTAAGGCATTTTTCGTTATACACTTATTGTGTATATGCCTTGAGCAGTATGTATGCAATTAAAATGACAACCATTGTCAACAAAAGTACATTCGTCATACGTAGATCAGCATTTGATGATTCAACTTTGTTTATAACGTTGGCAGTGGAGTCCACTGTCTTGGTATCTACTAATCCCATTTTGGATTGTTCACTTAAATCATCAAATTTGCTGATTCTATTATCAAATATTTAAAATATTCCAGAGAATTGGAAGAAAACTTTTGTATACATATATATATAAAAATTTTCTTTTACAGTGTAGTGAATTCACATGTCGGTTTTAAATGACTTCAGCACAGCTTGTAACATTCTGTTGCAAGCAGGAAATAATAGTAATAGTTTATATATAAGAACAATTGTATGTATGTACGCAAACTTGCTGGCAAGCCAGCCCAATTATGCTGAGCTTGCAATTTGATCATGTGAGTTCACCCCTCTTATTTTGTAGCTGCCAACAAGCAGCATAAGTTAGCACATAAAATGGTTCATTCTAAATAAAGTAACACCAGAGCACAGACGTGCCAAAGAACAAAAATGTGAATATATATAAATTGGATCAAAATATTGAATACATGGGATAGTTGAATAAACTCATTTCATGGCGACCGTGACAGGACCCGTCACAAGTGAAAGTGAAAAATCAAATCAAAAATCAAATCAACAATGAAAATAAATTACTACTCGTATAAGTAAAAACAAACATTAATAAAAAAAAAAAGAAAGAAACCAACACCATTCAGATGATGCCAATCCATACTGCCGCTCCCATTGGAAAAATCGCACAGACATACAATTGTGCGCATACATTTGTTCTACCCAATATTACACGCCACGGGCCCCCAAAAACAGTGACCTTTGAAAGTGCTGCTCCTGTCGACCAAAGGGATGCACCCACACCTAGTGGTGTATCCAAACGATGGACCACGCCCACTCACCATAGCTGAGTACCGGGCTCGACAACAACTAAACAAACCAATACAATGAAGGAAGAAGCGGGGCGGAAAAAGAATCGCCCTCCTGCGCCAGAGACGATTGGTGCAGGATATGTTGAAAACTACAACTTTGCCAGAGGAAGACCGACAACTCTACATAGAGAGTCTGAAACAAATAGAAGCCCAACTTTGCAGTGGTGCAAAGTAACGCAAATCGGATTCCCGATTTTGCCTTTAATTTTAAACATTCATTCATTCATGCAAAATTTTTTTTTATTATGTTTATATAAAACAAAATCATCTAAATCATTTAAATTTACTTAAACCCTCAAGCCGATGCGTGCAAACGCTGCTTGAAAAATACTAACTAAAAAAAATTAGGCTATTACTAACACATGTGGTTGGAGTATGAATTGTAAAATTTGAAATTTGAATTTTAATGAAATGTAAACTTGAATTGTGAGCCAACCACATGCCCTATCCCCCCTTCTAACTTCCACGTCTCTGTCGCTGCTATAAGCAGTTGAACGTATAAATTCATTTCTGCATGTATGCGTATACAACGTAATGAGTAATTTTCAACTAATTAATTTTTCAATGATCTATTGATCACTTAAAGTGGATATCAATAACTGATATCACACTCCTTTTTTTTATATATACTACTACATTTTTTTATGTTTGTATGCAACTTTAATGTAAATCCAATTACAGTCTTTAAATTTCAATTTCTTTTTAGAACATATTACTTCAACATTTCAAAATATTAAATGCAATGAAATAAAAAAAAAAAAATAAAAAAAATATTTTCTATGTATACGCTTCATACTTAGATTCTTTCAACTTTTATGGGTAGTTTAGAGAAAAAGTTAGATTTTGGCAAAATTTTAAATACAGTAATTATAAATGAAATATCAAATTTCTTTAAGGTAGCTTCCCAGAGCCAAAAATGGGTTTAATTGACACGAAAACGGTGATTTAGATAAGGTCTAAAAAAAAAAGAGAAAAAAAAATGTCATTAGACGAATATTTTGCGAAGAGATAGGAACCCAAATATAGAAACCGATTTACTAGAGGTTTTTAAGAGTGAACAAAGTAGCTCACCTCAACGCGCATTAGATCTGGCTACTATCAATATACTTGGATATAACGGGAGAAAATTTCCCAATCCAAGAAACAGTAGAGTAGCCATGTGCTTCATCCTTACAGTACCTAGCATATGCTGTTATACAAACGCAGCAGGTACTTTTTGCTTTTATCTAATGGATGAAGAACAACATTAAAAAAAAATATATATATATAAGAACTTAGACAAGGAAGGTGTAATAAAATAGCACTACATATATGTATGTCCACATATTTAAAGAATGACCGACTGGCAAGTGATTGTTGCACAAGCCAGAATTCTGAAAGAGGAACTGTTAAAATCAATAAAGTGTATCAGTCAAGATAGGAAAATTAGTCCAAATACACTTGACAAGCACGTTGATATAATTCGAACCACTCTTCAGCAAATTCGTTTGCTATTGAAAAAACATTTTGATTCCCTTACAGAAGGTCATAAGTGTGCCGCCAAAGCATTCTATAACGAGTGTAGAGACAAATCTGTCTCAGCATTGGCAAAACACAATATTCAGTTCGCCAGAGTATCTGACCTAGATACAACGATAGTTCTCAACGAAGATAACGAAAATAACAGGAAGAACATAAATTTTACAATGGCGAAAAAAATAGCTGCCGATAGGGAATATGTGAGACAAGTTATGTCTTCAGTCCCTGAGTTTGATGGTCAAAAGACCCCACTCACCCGTTTCGTTACGGCACTAAAGTTGGTCGAACGAACTAAAGGAGACCAGGAGGATTTGGCCATTGAAGCCATAAAGTCCAAGATCACCGGCTCCATTGCCCACAAAGTCCAAAACGAGACTACAATCATGGGCATAATAGAAAAATTTAAATATAACGTTAGAGGTGAATCAACCGACGTTATAATTGCAAAACTTATGAACGCCCAACAAAAGGGTAAAACAGCATCAGAGTATGCTATGGAGCTTGACAATTTGCGGAAGCAACTTGAAGCCGCTTTCATTGACCGTGGTTTAGATCCCGACAACGCTGAGGAATTCGCCACAAAAGAAGCTATGGAGGCGCTAATCCTCCAATGTCAGCAAAAGCGAGTTCGTACTATATTGGAAGCTGGACACTTTAGTCGTTTTAGTGATGCTGAATAGGGCTTCCGAGGAGAAGAAATAATAACCCGATCTTCATTTGTTGAATTCACAATCTGAACTGACTTTTATTTTTTTAAATATTTGTTAGGAAAGGTCTAGTCTTAGATTCTAAGGGTCACATATTTGGTGGTGGAATTTTAATTCTAATTGCGGTTATGAGTTCCAGGAAACCCGGATGTGCAGGTGTTAGATCTATTTATATTCCAAGCCTACGTTGATCGTTAAATGCCTAGCTGAATGCATCGGCTAAAACATAACTATATTCACGTCACGTACGCTAGGCAGGATTCGAATTATACTTTAATTTATTTATTCTTTTAATTGTGTATATTTTATGTCGTTTTAACAATTACCGTGTTTAATCTTAAACAGATGCTATGGGTAAATATATCCGTCTCATGACCCAAACGACTGGGAGTCCCAGTACCATACCAGAGGCAGGTATTACTCTAACTACCAACGTGGTAAAGGCAACAGCCAGGGTAACTACAATACCGACTATAACCCCAATATTTACCGGTCAAACAGAGGACAGTCCCACATCAGGGGACAGTCCTATTATCAAAATAATAATACAAATGCTAGAAGAAACATACCTGGCAGCATAGCTCGCAAATAACTGTCGACCGTTTCTCGTTGTCTGCAAATAAGTGTCTTTTCCTGACTCTTTACGAAAAGACTCAGCGAGCAACCAATTTATCGGCTCTTAAATGAGATCGCTCGCGCTCGGAGCGAAACCGTTTTGTTCTATACTTTTTTGTTCTGGTTGTTCCAAGACCGTTTCGTCGTGTTTAGTGAAGCAAAAAGTCTTTTGCGTATGTATTGGTATACATTCACACGCATAGGCAAGCAAATCGTTAAGCGTCTGATTGTCAAACGAAATACATATATGATTTGCGATCGTGGATTGAGTGTGTGAGTAAGCCGTAAAGACCGTTTGCGTTGAGTTTTTCGGTCAATCGGTCTTTTGCTGAGTCTCATTGTGCGAGCGTTTCTCGCTTCGCTCTTTACGCACTGCTCATTAAAAGACCGATATACAAAGCGCCAGTGTTGCCAGAAATTCAGAGTCACCATAAGCTAGATTTAAGGGAAAAAAAGCTAGAAAAAGCTAAATATTTAAAAAAATAAGCTAACTATAAAAACACTTGGTGTATAACATTTAATATAAATTTTATTTTATTGATATCTATCAAATTATATTAATGAAATTATGGCATCAATTTCATTATTTGTTTCTTCATATTTGTCAGAGCCTTTAATTAAAGGTACTTCATAATTAACACAACATTTGCCATGACGGCGTAATCCATATCTGTAAAATTAAAAGGAATATATTAAGTATACACTAAATAACCAATCATTTAAAAACAAACCTTATACGTAAAATTGCGTTCAAACCTTTAACATTTAATTGATTTCGCAATTTACTTTTAACGATGTTGGATGTTGGAACAATATGCTTTTGTGGGGTTTGTTGGGACTTTGCGCAGCCACTCCTTAAATTCATCAAAAGTAGTCCACAATTTGCGACAATTTTGTTTATAAGTAACTTTCGACATTTTCTCAAACTTAATAACGCTCGCTGTAGTATGACCAAATATTAATAACGAAATATAACCATAAATTTAGGCATAAAATTGCACAAAATACCAAAAGCCACCAAGAAATATTATTTTAGTTTGATTTGCCCCTTTAAATGATCATAAAAATACTTTATAATCTCTAAAAAATCTTTATGTAGAAATTTTTTTAAAGTCAAAATAAGCTTTTTGAATTTTGAAATAAGCTGGATTTCAAGATATAAGCATTTTAACCACTTTCCAAGCTATTTCATTTTGAAATAATCCAGATCTAGCTTAAAATAAGCCAAAATGGCAACACTGCAAAGCGCTCAAAGAAAAGAACTCAACAGAAAACACAAATGAAGACAGCATGAGTCTCTTGCTCAGAGCGAGAGCGAGAGAGTATGAAGTATTTCGGTTGTGCTCGCAACGAGAGCGCAGAAAGAAAAACGGTCAACAGTTATTTGCGAGCTATGCCTGGCAGAAATATTCGCGTATCCCACAATAACACGGGAAACACGCAAAACCCTTTAGATACAGAAGAGTAAGCACAAAACATGTGCATACAATTAATTTTAATCTCAATATATTTGTTTCATTTTTTAATGTCGAAACAAATAAAAAATTAACATTTTTAATCGACACTGGTGCAGATATTTCAATTCTCAAAGAAGATTCAGATGTTCTAAATGACATCGACACGAATCACAAAATTAACATTCAAGGCATTCGTAAAGGATTCAAACCTCTAAATACATAATCCCACACGACTTTCATGTTGTACAGTGTAGCATGTTTATTAACAATGAATATTCACTGTACTTAATGCAATAAATAATATTAATACAAACATATTGTAACACTTTGTTATAATGTTTATGTATACAATATTCAAGTGCAAAGCCACATGAAAGCATAAGTACTGGACATTGCTGAGTCGGCATATATTGCATGTGCGACCACTTTGTCACAATGCAATATGATACATCCTCACTCTCCCGCTGCGGCGGCATATTTCATATAAGCTTACGTAAACATTTATACATAAGCAGACCGCTCCTCTGCCGGCGTCACCGGCAGCGCAGTCACGCGGTCTTAGCTATATTGAACCATGGTTAGAATTTAAGAATCATTATGAATACTGAATGCCAAGTGAAAACATCAATATATAAAAATAAAGAAACTACAAAAACTAAAGATATAAACTTCTAATGCTATACTGGATTGGGAAGAGAGTATTCATTACATGGCGACCGTGACTGAGGTCAACCGACCTGACGACAATCTGCACGGGAGGACAATATAATTCCAACACTGTAAAATTTTACGAAGACCAACGGCAAAGAAGGAGGGAACAAAGAAGGAAGAAACAAAGGAAATATCAAAGAAAAAAAATAAAAGAATCTGAGTGAGTAGAGTAAGAGTGTAATGGCTAGGAGAGGTGGTGTAAAAAATAAAATAAATAAGAGAATAGCGCACATAAAGTGGCTATTATACACCAGTCCAACACCTCCTCCTTGGGCAACTGCCCAAAAACTGCAGTATGAACTTGACTTTTTAAAGTCACATAAAGAAAATAAAAAGCCAAATACCACTCAAACTCACTCAGAAAATATTCCAACAACAACAAACAAAACTAAAAACCTTCCACCTCCACAAGTAAACCTACCAAAGCTGCAAAAGAAGTGCCCGAGAGACTGCCCGGGGCCATTGGAGAGCCCCTTCTGCGAGTATACGTGTTGGAAAGACGTCAAATCTGGTGCGAAGACCTGCACCGGTACCGCCTGAGCCCATAGGCCCAGGACATCAGCAGCAGTGACTACAAGTGTGGAAGGCAGGCCGCCTTCTATGCCTTCGAGGGAGCATCAGCGTGCCAACCGGCGACGACCAGCTGATGCTGGAACTACTAGAGGAAACCAAAAATAATGCTGCAAAAACCAAAAAAAAAAATTTTTTCAACTAAAATTAAAATATAAAATAATACATAAGATATGCATAAGAAAATACAAAAAAAAATTGTAACAAAAAATTGTAAAATTGAGCGGAACCTCATCCGCCCGATAGCAGTATAGCCCGTAAAGCTATACGAAACGTTAGGCAGGATATTGTAAAAGGAAATTTTTTTTTATACACATATATAAAAAAAAAAAAATTTTCTTCAACACGTCGAAAAAAAAAATTTTTCTCTTTCTTAAACTGAATGTTTGATAATAGTATTAGTAAATTTGATGATATATCTGAAAAACCCACGATGGGGTTAATAGATTCAAAAACAGTGGATTCCACTGCAAATGTAATTAATAAAGTAGAGTCATCAAATGTTGATATGAAATTTACAAATATACTTTTGTCAATAATAGTAACAGTGTTAATCGCATATGTGTTATTTAAAGCATATAGGCTACACAATAAATGTATATCAAAAAGAGCCATAAGCCGCGCTAATGATCTAGATAAGATCTAAACACATATGCTTTAACTTTAATAAAAGTATATTTGAAAAATAAAAGCAAAAAAAAAAAATATTATCAAACATTAACAACAAATGCCTTCTCAAACAAAGTAATAAAACAATTAATAATATTTTTCGTAATATTTTTCGTAAAAGTTTTAATACATGTAATTTTCATACATGAAACATTCTAATAGACCTTTAATACTTGAATAAAAACAACATTTTAATGTTGATAAAACCAATGTCACTCCGCATCAACTGATTTAGAAATATAATGGGTACATTAGATACCTATTTCAGTAAAATAGTAGATAGACACCCTAGCATAGTAAACGATTTATTAGAGGTTTTTAAGAGTGAAAAAATCAACTCACCTAAAAACGCTCTCACTTTAGCAGATATAGATACACTATACTTGGAAAAATTTGGTGAAAAATTCCCAATCCAAGAAAATAGTAGAGTAAGGACTAGTTTCATCCTAACCATCCCCTACATCTGTTGCTTTTCAAACGCAACAGGAGCATTTTGTTTTTATCTAATGGATGAAAATCAAGTAGCAATTTATCCAAAAAAATGGAAAAAGTAGAGACTAAACGTCTAGAAAAATACTTGCCTTTCCTTGATCACCTGATAGAGTCAGGCGAAACCAATTATAAATACAAGGAAATAAGAGGCTGGATAGCAAATAATTATAAATTTAAGAAGAATATAGTAGAACTTATGGAAATATCCATAAAGGTAGCGTATCAGAGATTGTTAGTAAGAAAAGATAAATGTAGAAATATCCCAGAAGATATACACCAGATATTTAAGTCAGAAATAGAGGAAATAGACCTTATAGATTCAGATGAGGACATTGAAATAATTGAATAAAAAAAAAATAAGAAATATTATGAAAGGTCAGTAACAGATCCAAAACAAGAAGGAATGGACTTAAAATTTTTTTTAAATAACGTTCCCCATGGAATGGCCAAAAATTGTTGAGATAGTAAAAGAACATAGGTTAGAATTTGAGAAGTCATTTAAATGCCTCAATAAGAGCATTCAGATAAAAAACAAAACAAAGTTGAAACATATTCGAATTCTAATACATGAATTCAATACAATCAACAAACTATTTGCGGAAGTATTCAGCCGTTTAAATAATTTGCATTTGCTACAAGCAAGGGAGAATCTTGACAGACTAAGAACTCAACTTAGAACAATATCGGATAGGCATAATCTTCATATTTTCGTTCCAAACGCATTAAATGCGGATGCTAAATTTGACGAGTCAATTCTAGCCACAAGTAGTCCAGAAGAATCTGAACAGATGAGCGGCGAATCTGACATCGAAAATAAATTAAAAACGAAAGAAATTGAAACGCCGTCAGTAGCAACACCTTCGCTGCAATCACTTTCCGACAATCCGACAATGCCAGATGAACAATCTGTATCTGAGTTTTTAAAACTCGCATCCACTCTAATACCAGAGTTTGATGGAAGTACTGGAAACCTTCAAAGTTTCCTAGATGGTCTCGACTTGGTTGAGACTATGAAAGGTACTCACGAAGCAGTTGCAGTACGAATAATAAAAACAAAATTAAAAGGCCACGCTAGAAAGTTAATTACAAATGAGCAAACAATAGTTGCCATTGGTAAAAAACTAACTGAAAATGTTTTAGGAGAATCTGTAGAGGTACTCTCTGCTAAATTATTAAATCTCCAACAAAAAACCAAGACAGCCAGCCAATACACCCAAGAGGTTGAAACATTGACAAAAACTCTTAAAGGAGCTTACATCGATGATGGCTTGTCTACAGAAATAGCAAACAAATACAGCACAACACTCGCTGTAAAGGCCATGACTAAAAATTGCACTTTAACTGAAGTAAAACATGCTATGCGGTCAGGCACATTCAAAAACATGAATGAAGCCATTTCAAAATTCGTGGACGTTTCTACGGAAGCCACTGAAGAGGCAAGCTCCGTTAGATACTTTCGTCAACGACAGACCCCCAACCAAAATTACCAGTTACAAAACCAACGAGGAAACCGAGGTAACCTCCGTGGAAGAGGCTATTACCAATACAACGGGTTCCGAAATACCAGAAATAATAATTCCTATTATAGAGGACAAGGCCAAACTAGAGGAAACCCTAGAGGCCGTGGCAATTCAAATAGAAGCCACAATAATAATAATTCAAATGTAAGGGTCGCGCAAAGTGATCCGGAAAACCAATAACTCCCTTAAGATATTCGAAAGTACACAATATTAACCTTAATTTAAATATATTTGTAAAATTAAAAAATGAAAATTCAGGTAAGGAATTTACCTTACTAATTGATACTGGTGCAGACATTTCACTATTAAAAGAAAATGTCGATATTTTTGAGAATGTTAATACTAACATAAAAACAAAAATATCAGGAATAGGGGAAGGATCAATTTTTTCAATCGGTTTGTCATTTGTAGAATTAACTACAGGAAAATATATAATTCCTCACAACTTCCATTTAGTAGAACAAAATTTTCCGATTCCGAGTGACGGTATAATTGGCATAGACTTCATTAAAAAATTCAACTGCCAATTAGATTTCACACATTCAAGTGATACTCTAATACTTCGGCCAAACAATCTCAACTATCCAATACATATACCAATTACACATACGCTTGATAATAACGCTATAATACTTCCAGCTCGCGCTGAAGTCGTCCGTCAAATAAAATTAAACTTTGTTGAACATACCATTTTAATTCCAAATCAAGAAATTGATAAAGGAATATTCATTGGAAATACAATTTCCAATAAAGATAATATTTTTGTCCGAATATTAAATACAACAAGTTCAACCAAAATTATAAATTTAAATGAAATCCAAACCGAGTCATTAAGTGATTATGACATAGCCCAAGATATCAAAAATGATAGACATAAAGAAGTAATGAAAAAACTTGAAAAGAATTTCCCACAATTATTCAAAGCAAAGCTTACAGAGTTATGCACTCAGTATACAGACATTTTCGGAATTGAAACCGAATCTATTTCAACAAATAACTTTTACAAGCAAGAATTAAGGTTAAAAGATACAGAACCAGTGTACATAAAAAACTACAGAAATCCTCATAATCAAAAAGACGAAATTCAAAGTCAAGTCCAAAAATTAATAAATGACAAAATTGTCGAGCCATCCGTATCAGCTTATAATAGCCCACTTTTATTGGTACCGAAAAAATCGTTACCAAATTCCGAAAATAAAAAATGGCGATTAGTAATTGACTATCGTCAAATTAATAAAAAATTACTAGCGGATAAATTTCCACTCCCTAGAATAGATGATATCTTAGATCAACTAGGTCGAGCAAAATATTTTTCATGCCTTGACTTAATGTCAGGTTTTCATCAAATTGAACTTGAAAAAGAGTCACGAGACATTACATCTTTCTCAACATGTAATGGCTCATATCGCTTCACGCGATTACCATTCGGTTTAAAAATATCGCCAAATTCGTTCCAGAGAATGATGACTATAGCATTCACTGGACTTAAACCTTCGCAAGCTTTTCTTTATATGGATGACTTAATAGTCATAGGTTGTTCCGAACAACATATGCTCAATAATCTAAAAGATGTCTTTGAGAAATGTCGGCAACACAACCTAAAGTTACATCCTGAAAAATGTTCATTTTTCATGCATGAAGTCACCTTTTTGGGACATAAGTGCACAGATAAAGGAATCTTGCCTGATGACACAAAATATGAGGTCATAAAAAAATATCCAGTCCCACATGATGCGGACAGCGCTAGAAGATTCATTGCATTTTGCAATTATTACCGAAGATTTATAAAAAATTTCGCTGATTATTCTCGTCACATAACAAGATTATGTAAGAAAGATGAAAAATTCGAATGGACAGTTGATTGTCAAAACGCATTCGATCATCTAAAATCAGCATTGATGAATCCAACTCTGTTACAGTACCCAGATTTTAGCAAAGAATTTTGCATAATCACGGATGCAAGTAAATACGCATGTGGAGCAGTCCTAACCCAAAATAAAAATGGACTTCAGCTTCCAGTTGCATACGCATCTAGATCTTTCACAAAAGGTGAAAGTAATAAAAGTACAACAGAACAAGAATTAGCGGCAATTCATTGGGCCATCACGCATTTTCGACCATACATTTATGGTAGACATTTCACTGTCAAAACGGATCATAGAGCATTAACTTATTTGTTTTCAATGACAAATCCCAGTTCAAAGTTAACCCGAATGAGACTAGATCTTGAAGAATACGACTTTACAGTAGAATACCTTAAGGGAAAAGATAATTTCGTGGCCGACGCTCTATCAAGAATCACGATACAAGATTTACAAAACATACAAAATAATAATAAAATTCTGAAAGTCACTACCAGAAACCAAAGTAAACAGTTAAATTCCTGCGCAGGAAAAGAAAAATATAACGATATAGAAGATTCGCGAAAGCAATCTCTTAATGCTTCTAAGCCCAACGTATATGAAGTCATTGTTAATGACGAAGTACGAAAAGTAGTGACCTTGCGTATAACTGAAACTTTATGCACATTCAAACATGGCAAGAAAGTTATAGCAAGAATTGACATTTGCGATATGTATACTAATGGAATTCTCGACTTAGGTCAATTCTTCCAAAGGCTTGAAAAGGAAGCCGGTATACTTAATATCAGCCAAGTCAAAGTGGCACCGAGCGAAAAGATCTTTGATACAATTTCAATAGAATCTTTTAAATTATTGGGCAATAAGAATTTAATATCTTTACGAGTAGCGCTACTCAAGCCGGTGACCCTATTATCAAATAATGATAAAGAAAAAGAAGCAATACTGTTTATGTTCCATGATGATCCAATACAAGGAGGTCACACTGGAATATCAAGAACATTAGCCAAAATAAAAAGGCATTACTGTTGGAGAAATATGACACGAGATATATCTCAATATATAAAAAAATGTAATAAGTGTCAAAAATCAAAAATAACTAAACATATAAAAACACCATTGATTATAACAGAAACGCCACAAATGGCTTTTGACAGGGTAATTGTGGATACGATCGGTCCATTTCCCAAGTCAGAACAAGGAAATGAATATGCAGTTACTTTAATCTGCGATTTAACAAAATACCTTGTAATCATACCAATTAAAGACAAAAGTGCAAAAACAGTAGCGAAAGCTATATTTGAAGATTTTATTCTGAAGTACGGTCCAATGAAAACGTTCATTACGGACATGGGAACAGAATATAAAAATTCAATAATTGAAGATTTATGCAAAAACTTGCACATTAAAAATATAACTTCAACTGCACACCATCACCAGACTGTAGGAACTGTGGAGCGAAGCCACCGGACATTTAATGAGTTTATACGTTCATACATTTCGGTTGACAAAACTGACTGGGATGTATGGATAAGATACTTCGCATATAGTTTTAATACAACACCCTCTATGGCACATGATTATTGTCCATATGAGTTAGTATTTGGTAAAACTTCAAATTTACCAAAACACTTTAATACAATAGATAGGATAAATCCACTTTATAATATAGATGGTTATGCTAAGGAATCAAAATTTAGATTAGAACAGGCCTATAAAAGGGCCAGAGTTATGTTAGAACAGCATAAAGTTAAGAATAAGGAACTATATGATAGGAAAATAAATAATATTGAGCTAGAAATAGGAAGAAGAGTCTTATTAAGAAATGATACGGGCCATAAGTTAGAACCTAAGTATTTAGGCCCATACACAATAGAAGCAATAGAAGATAGAGACAATATAAAAATAAAAGATGGTAAAAATAAAAAGCAGGTAGTACATAAAGATAGGTTAAAGATTTTTAATTCCTAATTGGTTAATACATAAAAAAAAAAAAAAAAAATCGTACGAAAAAAAAAAAAAGAGAAAAGGGAAAAAATTTTTCTTAATGAATAATATGTATAGTTCTTACAATTTCCTAATATTTTCTAAAATTTTTTCCTACTATATTTCATTAAATTTTTTTTAACAAAAAAAAAAGAGAGTAAAAAAAAAAAAATATATAATAATAAATATAATAATTAATAAATAAGTCAAACATAATCAAATTTTAAAATAACTCCATAAATTACGTTATTTTTCTAAAGGAGGGGGATGTAGCATGTTTATTAACAATGAATATTCACTGTACTTAATGCAATAAATAATATTAATACAAACATATTGTAACACTTTGTTATAATGTTTATGTATACAATATTCAAGTGCAAAGCCACATGAAAGCATAAGTACTGGACATTGCTGAGTCGGCATATATTGCATGTGCGACCACTTTGTCACAATGCAATATGATACATCCTCACTCTCCCGCTGCGGCGGCATATTTCATATAAGCTTACGTAAACATTTATACATAAGCAGACCGCTCCTCTGCCGGCGTCACCGGCAGCGCAGTCACGCGGTCTTAGCTATATTGAACCATGGTTAGAATTTAAGAATCATTATGAATACTGAATGCCAAGTGAAAACATCAATATATAAAAATAAAGAAACTACAAAAACTAAAGATATAAACTTCTAATGCTATACTGGATTGGGAAGAGAGTATTCATTACAACAGTCTGATTTTTCAATACCAAGTGATGGTATAATTGGCATTGATTTCATCAAAAGATTCAACTGCCAAATCGACTGCAAAGCGTCTGAAGACTGGTTAATACTAAGACCAGATAATTTAAAATTTCCTATCTATGTTCCAATAACATACAATTCTGGTAACACCGCAATTTTCATACCAGCAAGATCCCAAGTAGTCCGACAAATTAATCTCACATTAAGTGAAGACGTTGTGTTGATTCCCAATCAGGAAATTCAACCGGGTATTTTCGTTGCAAATACATTGGCAACAAATGGAAATACAGTTGTCCGTTTGCTAAACGCAACCAATTCTGACAAAATAATAGAAATAAACACTTTAAAGTCAGAACCATTTTCGAACTACGATGTAGTTCCAACCACTCCTAAAGCTAGGGAATATATGGTAATGTCCCAGCTAACTAAAAATTTTCCGCTCCAATTTAAAGAACAATTAACCCAATTATGCACCAGATATAGTGATGTATTCGGACTTGAGACCGAATCAATCACAACAAATAATTTTTATAAACAAAAATTGAGATTAAAAGACGAAGCACCGGTATATATCAAAAACTACCGGAGCCCGCATAGTCAAAAGGAAGAAATTCAAAAGCAGGTTGGAAAACTAATAATCAACAATATAGTTGAACCATCTGTGTCTGAGTATAATAGCCCTCTGTTACTTGTTCCGAAAAAATCATTACCAGGCTCAGAAGATAAGAAATGGCGATTAGTTATTGACTATCGTCAAATCAATAAAAAATTACTGGCCGACAAATTTCCTCTTCCTCGAATTGAGGACATACTAGACCAACTAGGTCGAGCTAAATACTTTTCATGTCTTGACTTAATGTCAGGCTTCCACCAAATCGAATTTGAAGAAAGTTCAAGAAATATAACGTAATTTTTAACGAGCAACGGCTCATATCGCTTCACGCGATTACCATTTGGTCTAAAAATAGCGCCTAATTCATTTTAGAGAATGATGACTATCGCATTCTCGGGACTAGATCCGTCCCAAGCATTCCTTTATATGGATGATTTAATAGTCATTGGTTGTTCCGAAAAACACATGCTAAAAAATCTTAACGATGTCTTCAATACATGTCGGAAACACAACCTCAAATTACATCCAGAAAAATGTTCATTTTTTATGCGCGAAGTGACTTTTCTAGGTCATAAGTGCACAGATAAAGGAATTTTACCTGATGACACAAAATATAATGTCATTAAGAATTTGCAACTATTATAGACGTTTTATTAAAAATTTCGCCGACTATTCCCGGCACATAACTCGATTATGTAAAAAGAATGTTCCATTTGAGTGGACAGTTGAATGCCAAAATGCATTCCAATATCTTAAAGAAAATTTAATGCGACCAACTATATTACAATATCCTGATTTTAGCAAAGAATTTTGCATAATCACAGATGCAAGCAAACAAGCGTGTGGAGCGGTTTTAACCCAAAACCGAGATGGACTCCAACTTCCAATCGCTTATGCATCGCGTTCATTCACCAAAGGTGAAAGTAATAAGAGCACAACGGAACAAGAACTATGTAGCAGCCATTCATTGGGCCATTACGCATTTTCGACCATATATTTATGGCAAGCATTTCACGATAAAAACAGACCACAGACCTTTAACATATTTATTTTCCATGGTAAACCCTAGCTCAAAATTGACTCGCATGCGGCTTGAACTGGAAGAATACGACTTCACAGTTGAGTATCTAAAGGGAAAAGACAATTTCGTGGCAGATGCCCTATCTCGGATCACAATAACCGAGTTAAAAGACATTCAAAATAAAGTCCAGAAAGTCACTACCAGGCAACAGTACAGACAAAATAAATCCTGCGCAGGAAAAGAAAAAGAGACTTTGCTAAGGCAAAGTACTCCAAATGCTTCTATGCCCAACGTTTACCAAGTTATAAATAATGACGAGGTACGAAAAGTAGTGGCCTTGCATATAACAAATAAACTGTGTTACTTGAAACACGGAAATAAAGTTATTGCAAGAATTGATATTGGCGACCTATATACTAATGAAAAACTTGACTTAGGTCAGTTCTTTCAAAGACTTGAAAAGCAAGCCGGTATATTAAAAATAAGCCATATCAAAACGGCACCGTGGGAAAAGATCTTTGAATTTATTTCAATAGATACTTTTAAAGAAATGGGCAATGATATATTGAAATCATTAAGAGTAGCGCTACTCAACCCGGTGACCATAATAAGCAATGAAAAAGAAAAAGAAGCAATTTTGTCTGAAAATCATGATAATCCAATACAAGGAGGTCATAATGGCATAACAAAAACTTTAATAAAAATAAAAAGACACTACTATTGGAAAAATATAACGCGTCAAATGAAAGAGTACATACGTAGTTGTCCAAAATGCCAAAAGTCGAAAACGACTAAACATACCAAGACCATTAACAATAACAGAAACGCCTATGAGTGCCTTTGACAGAGTAATAGTGGATACTATAGGTCCACTACCGAAATCTGAAAATGGTAACGAGTACGCAGTAACACTAATATGCGACCTTACAAAGTATTTGGTAGCCATCCCTGTTTAAAATAAGAACGCTAACACCATTGCGAAAGCAATATTTGAATTTTTTATATTAAAGTACGGTCCAATGAAGACGTTCATTTCGGACATGGGCACTGAATATAAAAATTCAATAATAAGCGATCTGTGCAAATATCTAAAAATAGACAACATAACGTCTACTGCACATGACCACCAAACCGTGTGAACAGTGGAAAGAAGTCATAGAACTTTCAATGAATACATCCGTTCATATATATCAGTCGATAAAACAGACTGGGATGTTTGGCTCCAATATTTTACATATTGCTTCAACACGACCCCCTCTATGGCACATGGTTATTGTCCACATAAGTTAGTTTTTGGCAAATAAAACAATTTGCCAAAACAATTTAATTCTATAACTAATATTAATCCATTATGTAATGTAGATGATTACGCTAGAGAAGCTAAGTTTAGATTAGAGCAAGCCTATAAAAGGGCAAGGCTTATGCTAGAAGAATTATTGGAATTATAGGAATAAGGAATTATACGATAGGAACATAAATAACTTTGAAATAGAAATAGGAGATAAGGTTCTTGTTAAGAATGAAACGGGCCATAAGTTAGAATCTAAGTATCTAGGCCCATATAGAAGCAATAGAAGATAAGGATAATATTTTAATAAGAGATAAAAGAAATAAAGTACAAAGAGTGCATAAGGATAGGTTAAAAATTTTTAAATAACAAAAAGAAAAATTTTTCTCTAGTATTTACAAAATCTAAAGTGTATACATTAAAAATAAGGAAAGTTATTTGCATATATACAAATTTTTATTTTTATATATATAAAGAAAAGGAGCGAAGAAGAAAAAAATATTTTAAAAATTTGCTAAAAAAAAAAAATACATACATGTAAGGGAAAAATATATATATTCATTGACGGACGTCAAATTTTTTTAAATAACACGAATTACTTTATAACGTCATTTACTTCATATACACGTATAATAACTTCATTAGATTACGTTATTCTTAAAAAAGGGGAGGTGTAGTGAATTCACATGTCGGTTTTAAATGACTTCAGCACAGCTTGTAACATTCTGTTGCAAGCAGGAAATAATAGTAATAAGATTATATATAAGAACAATTGTATGTATGTACGCAAACTTGCATGCATACATTTCGTCCTGTATATAAGCTTACGCAAACGAATTGTGCTGGCAAGCCAGCCCAATTATGCTGAGCTTGCAATTTGATCATGTGAGTTCACTCTCGCGCCTCACCCCTCTTATTTTGTAGCTGCCAACAAGCAGCATAAGTTAGCACATAAAATGATTCATTCTGAATAAAGTAACACCAGAGCACAGACGTGCCAAAGAACAAAAATGTGAATATATATAAATTGGATCAAAATATTGAATACATGGGATAGTTGAATAAACTCATTTCAACAGTACCCTACCTAATTTTTCGCATAGCTTCACAGGCTATGCTTCTATTGATCGGATATGATTCCGCTCAATTTGACAATGTTTTTTTACAAATTTTTTTTTTTGTTTTGATTATACATGTCACTTTTATATTAATTGGTAAAATTATTATAAACTTTTTCATTTAAAAATTTTTTTTTGATGTAAGAATTTTTTTTTTGCTTTTTGCTAGATCCTCTTCTGGGCATCAGCTAGTCGTCGCCGGTTGGCACGCTGATGCTCCCTCGCTGGCGTAAAAAGCGGCCTGCTTTTCACGCTGTTGTCTCCGCTGCTGTTGTCCTGGGCCTATGGGCTCAGGCGGTACCGGTGCCGGTCATCGCACCAGCATTAACTTCGCTCTTTTTCCAGCAGGTATACTCGCAGTAGGGGCTTTCCAATGGCCCCGGGCAATCGTTCGGGCACTTTTTCTCTGGTTTAGGCAGCTTCACTTTAGGAGGTGGAAGAATTTTGGTTTTAGAATTTGTTGTAGGTATACTTTTCACTGAGTGAGTTTGAGTGTTGTTAGGCTTTCTGTTTTCTATCATTGACTTTAAAAAGTCAAGTTCACCTTGAAGTTTCTGGGCAGTTGCCCATGAAGGAGGTGTTGGACTTGTGAATAATAGCCACTTGATGTGTGCTATTCTTTTATAAATTTTGTTTTTTATTCCACCTCTCCTAACCATTTCACTCTCACTCTACTCACTCAGATACATTCTCTTTTTTCGGTCATTTGTTGCGGGATTTATTTCTTCCTTCTTTTTGATTTCCTCCTTTGCCTTTTATCTTCCACAAAAGATTAGATTTTTTCCCCATTGCAGGTCTTGTCTCCAGTTCTCGTGAACACTGTCACGGTCGACATGTATTACGCGGGCCCAGACTTAGTTCTCCAATTTAATATGTTCAGTATTTAGTTGAGTTGGTTTTGAAATAATAAGTCACACATTTACGTGCATTCACTTAGAGTTCAGTTTATTCCATTATTCTTAAATCTATAACCATGGTTCATTACAGCTAAGACCGCGTAGCTGCGCTGCCAGTTACGCCGGCAGAGGAGCGGCCTGCTTATACATAAATGTTTACATAAACATATATGAATGTGCCGCCACAGCGGGAGAGTGAGGATGTATCATGTTACTTGGTGACAAAGTGGTCGCGCATGTAACATATGCCGACTCAGCAATGTCCAGTACTATGCCCTTATGTGTGGTCGAGATTCTTAAGAGGCATAGCACTTGAATATTGTATACATAAACATTATAACAAAAGTGTTACAATATGTTTGTAATTTTATTATTTATTGCACTGAGTGCAGTGATCATTCGTTATTATTGAACATGCTACAAGGTAGTTAGTAGTACATTGTGGAAGTAATAGAGGAATATAGTTTCTAGTAGGTCTACAAGGAACTGTTAGTTTTACTCGGTTCAATAGCTCGGGAGAGTCTATATCCCCATTAAGGAGCTTGTGCATAAATATGATGCCAAGCATTAATCTACGATTAGTAAGGGAAGGAAGGTCAAGTAAAAGAAGTCTACTAGAGTACGAAGGCAAGTTGATATTACGATCCCAGTTCAGACCACGAAGAGCAAAGAGAAGGAACTGTTTTTGAACTGATTCTATTCTTGCTTTATGTGAATCGTTTTGTGGTGACCATATGCATGTGGCATATTCTAAAATTGGACGAACCAATGAGGTGTAAAGAACCTTGGTTGTATATGGATCATCAAATTCCTTTGACCACCTTTTTACGAATCCAAGAACACCCATGGCTTTACCGACGGTAGTAGATATATGGGACTTAAAAGTCAATTTAATGTTAAAAAAGTCATGACCTTGCATTTAGATATGTTTAGGTTTAATAAGTTGTGTTGACACCAAGATTGAAAGTTTTGGAGGTCAGACTGCAACCGTGAAGGAGATATAATGTCTCTGTAGCTGAGACAAAGCTTTACATCATCTGCATACATGAGGACACGAGAATGTATTATAACGGATGGAAGATCGTTAATAAAAAGGGTAAATAGCAAATCCCTGATGACTACCCTGAGTCACCCCCGAAGTGACTTGGATAGATCTAGGTCTAGAACTTGAAGACTTGAAAAGAACTTTCTGTGTTCTGTCTGTCAGGTATTCACGAATCCATTTAAGTAAACTGCATGGGAAACCAATTTTGTTTAATTTTAAAAGAAAAAGTGTATGATTAACAGAATCAAAAGCCTTACTGAAATCAGTATAAACGACATCAGTTTGCCTTGCATTCCTAAATCCTTCAATCGTTAATGATGTAAATTCTAAGAGGTTAGTGGTTGTAGATCTACGTTTCACAAACCCATGTTGAGATGGTGAAATAATAGATCTACAAAAATGTTGCAGTTGAGAAGTAATTAACTTTTCAAAAGCTTTAGGAATAGCGGACAATTTAGAAATACCCCTATAATTGGATGCTTCGGACTTTTTAGCATTTTTATGAAGAGGACTTATATAAGATTCCTTCCATATAGAAGGAAAATGACAAGATTTAACGGACAACAAAAAAAGTTTTTGAAGTGGCTTACATAGAGCCTGAGCACAAAATATGAGTACACAACCAGGTATTCCATCAGGACCAGGTGTGTACACAGGTTTTACTAAATTAAGCACGCTAAGAAGCGAACTTTCATCGATGGAAGGACTACAAATACAATTAGACCTTTTTATCTGATAAGGATACGACAGATTCGCTCGGTATTCCGTTGAGGAATATGTTCTTGTGAAGAAATCAGCGAACAAATCAGCAATCGCTTGATCAGAGTCCGCTATATTATTTTCAAACGATAACATTGTTGGGTGGACAACCATCTTACGTTTAGAATTCACAAAACTATAAAACTGTTTAGGATCACGGGAAAACTCAAGCTTACAACGATTGAGGTAATTATTATAGCAGTGCTTGTTAAGAAACATAAAATTGGAGCGAGCAACTGCGTAAAGAGCAAAGACTGAAGAACGTCCCGATTTCTTGTATTTTTTAAATTATCTGGATTTGACATTTTTTAAGTTGGATAGCTCACGAGAAAACCAGGGAGGTCGGTGAGACGACACTGGAGTCCTCAGTGGGACACAAACCTTAAAAAGCGAACCAAGAGTATCATAAGACAACGAGATAGCAAGATCCATGTCTGAGCAACTGTATAAGGATGACCAGTCAGTTCTCAGAATGAGCTCATTCAGTTTAACAAAGTTAGTCTTGCGAAAATTACTAGATTTAACCACAGGACAGATCAACAGATAAATCCAAAGTAGGATGAAAATTGTCTTCAGGCAAGACTAGAGGGTCGGTTCTAGTAACAGCACAGTTGGTGGAATCCAACACAAATATCAGATCTAAGGATCTGCCTATGTTATTTCGGACAGGGTTTATTTGAGCTAATGATAACTCAAAAAGGCCATCAACGAAGCAGTGAGATTTAGAAGGAAGCAACAAAGTAGATTCATCAGATTGAGACCATGCTATTTCTGGTAAATTAAAGTCACCAAAGACTATTAAGATATCAATATCAGAAAGCAATGAAGAAATATGAAATATGTAGAGTCTAAGTGTTTTGCATACACTGCCATGTCGGATTGTGGCGGGATGTAAGATCAAGTAATGTAGACAGAAAAAGACTTGAATCTAACCTTAACACTAACAAACTCAATCTCCAGAATTTCCGGTGAATGGATTTGGTCAAAAGTTAAGGCCGAGTCAACTGCAATCAGAACTCCTCCGCCTACACGAGAAGTCCGATCACATCTAAAAATTGAAAATTTTGCGGAAAGAACAGTTGCATCGTTAATATCGGGTTTTAACCATGTCCCAGTAAACACTAAAATTTTAAATTTAAATGCTAGACTATCTAAATAGAGTCTAGGAAGCTTAGATTTAAGTCCTCTCACGTTCTGTTAGGCCAGATGAAGGGACGAGATTACTTTTTTGGAACACCAGCCGATGCTGATATTCCGGAAGATGAGGAATTAGATGGGATAGAAAGCCTAACCGGATCTCGAGTTTTCTTTTTGGCCGTGTATTCTTTTACTAAAATGTGATACGGCCAAAAACTGCTATGACAATGTATACAGTAAAACATTCCAACTGGGACACTTATTTTAAAGGAGAATATCTCCCTCGAATATTTAAATTTAAATTTTTCCATCTTTCCATTTTAGCTTTATAGTGATGAGCTTGAATTTTTGTCTTAATAAAAGCTAAGACATCATCCGACGAATGTTCGGGATCAAGCCTTGAAACAAATATATGTTTCTTAGGTGGAACTCCAGTTAAAGGCTTATAGGAACCAGGCCGCAAATCAACCGCAGCGTCAGCGACCGCGATTGAATCCGCCTGCGTGTCCGGTATTGCACCTCTATTTGGACTACTATCGGCAATATCAACAGTTATTGATAATTGCCCGGACTTTTCGGAAACTACAGCTTTATTCGTCTGCAAAGAGAGACCATTTCCTGGATAGTGTTAAAGTCAGCTGATAATGTAGAACAAGTTATGACTGAAATTGGCGGGAAAAATTTATCAGCTTTAATTGTATGTTCTGACGAAAGTTATCAAGAAATTTAAACAATTACTATGGAAAAGGACTGTCCCGGTATGTAAAACTATATTTTAACCATATTTGTGTCATTGTTCTAAGTTCCCGTCCAATTGTACCGTGTTTTATATACATATGTGTATTTTTAGATTGAGCTTAACAAGTGTATTTGTGTTTCGTGGATCAGTACTTTTGCATGGCAAAGCGCTGCAAAAAGTTTAATGTGAGAAGGTATTAACAAAAGTGTGCAGATAAATGAGAAACTAACAATTTTTGTCCGAATCCACACGATTTTTAAAAAATCAACTTTTTGTAGTGGAATATGTGTTCAAGAGAGAGGAGCTGCTTGACGTTTGGATTAACAACAATCGTTCCCGTGACGCAGTACAACATCATATGTTGCAAAACATTGAACAAAAGCATATAAATGACGACAGCATTAGGACAATAAATGAAAACGTGAAAGCTTTCGTTAATTATATAAATAAATACTTGCCAAAGTGTAATTCAACTCGGGCAAGATTTAAAGGAAAGCATTCAAAATGGCTTGAAAAAGACACTTCCATAGAAATCTCCGGTCTCTGCTCAACAGAAAAAAAAAAAATGGGTCGTCCAAAGTGTGATTACGAGAACGCTGGTCCTCGCCTCAAAAGAAAATTAGCTGCTGAGCTTTCCGATCAGAATAACAACTCATATTCCTTACTTATACATGCTGCTACAGTTTCTGCTAAAAAATCAAAAGAAAAAGATTTAGCTGTTGTTTTGAAAGCTGCTGGGAGTTGCGAGACCCTAAATCAGGTAAAAAGTAAACTTTTTACAGACGGGCCAAAGCAAATGTCCGCTGACTGTGCACTTGCCTTTCTATTGGAAAATGGATTTACAAAAAGTCAGTATATAAATATACAACGGAATGCAAAAATGCAGGGTTATGATATATACCCAACATATCCAGCCGTACTTAATTCAAAATTAAAACTCCGGCCACAAGAAATTCCATATTATGAAAATAAAGCGTATGTTTCACTTCAAAATCTTTTGGACCATACATCTTCCCGTATTCTGGAAATGCAACATGAAGTCCTGGAAACACTTCCCAACTTGGTACATTGCAAACTAATTTTCAGCTATGAGTGTATACAAACAGGGTTTCCAGAACCACGATAGTGAATCGATTGAAAGTTCACTGTTTGTTACTACAATTGTTCCATTAAAATTGATAAATGAGACAAAACAAATAATTTGGATTAATAGGGCTCCGCAAGATTTTGTCGACCATTAAAAAGAAAGTACCGAGCTCATATTATCAGAAAAAGACAATTTAGATGCTCAGACTCTGAACATGCAAATATTTTTGTATAAATTTAAAGAGAAATGTATATATGTATGTGCAGTATACTGGACACATGACACTGATAGATGGTAAAGTTCTAAACGTATTGTCAGGAACCAACTCGTGTCAATCTTGCCCAATTTGTGGAGCGAAGCCAAAACAATTGCTGGACATCAAAGATGTGAACTCGAAAGTTTTCATAGCTAAATCACATGCCCTTCAATTTGGAATCAGTCCATTACACGCTTGGATCCGCTTTTTCGAGTTTGTTTTAAAAATCTCATATAGAATAGAGTTAAAAAAGTGGCATGTCAAGCACGCCGACAAGATTAAAATAAAAGCACGAAAAAATTTGTTACAGTTAAAAATGATGAAACAAATGAGATTGAATGTAGACAAACCTCTTTCAAATGGCAGTGAGAACTCCAATAATGGCAACACAGCGAGAAGAGCATTTTCCAATCCTGACTTATTGTCATCAATTCTTGACTTTGACTGTGACATTTTAAAAAGCTTTCAGACAATATTGATAACGATAAACTGCGAGTACGATATAGACTCAGCTAAGTTCAAAGCTTTCTGTGCTAAAGTTTTTGTGGCATATCAGGAAAAGTATCCTTGGTATCCCATGACGCCCACTGTTCACAAAGTCTTAGTACATGGGCACCAAATAATAGATATGTACTTGTATAGTTCCCGTAGGCTGCCTTGGGGAACATGCATCGGAATCCCGAAATAAACTATACAAGCACGACAGAAGAGCCCACTCAAGAAAATGTAGTCGACTAGATAACATCACAGACGTCTTCAACAGATCAATGGATACTTCTGATCCCTTCTTATCTAGTATATACTTAAAGCAGCGACCAAACTCAATAAAAAGAACGATGCCAAAAGATGTAGTATCTTTGTTAATGGGACTACATTTTGAAATGCCTAGCAATAATGATCCAGATTCTGACCAACATTCATCAGATGAAGATTATGAAGAACAGGATGGACTAGAGGTTGCTGCTTCAGAAGATGAATATTTTGAACTTCAAGAGAACTGAGTAATTTTTATAACATAACAAAACTTATTTCTGATTTTTCAAAATGTATCATTTTTTTTAGAAGGACCAGGAAGGAGTTATCACCAGCCCAGGGAGATAACTGCCAAACTTAATGAATTTCTATAAAACTGTTTCTTTCTTTTTATACCCTGTACCCATAGGGTAAAAGGGTATATTAAAGTCGCTAAAATGTATGTAACAGGCAGAAATATACATTTCTGACCCCATAAAGTATATATATTCTTGATCAGCATCACTAGCCGAGTCGATTGAGACATGTCCGTCTGTCCGTCCGTCTGTCCGTCCGTCTGTCCGTCTGTATGAACACCTAGATCTCGGAGACTATAAAAGCTAGAGCCACCAAATTTGGTGTGAACATCCGTCTATTGCATAGACAGATCAAGTTTGTTTCAAATTTTTGCCACGCCCACTTCCGCCCCCGCAAATCGAGAAAACGTATTACTAGAGCTGTATAAAAGATATCGTATTCTTACTTGGCACACCTAATTATATACCCAAACTGCTCCACCTGACCAAATTTTGTCCAAATCGGACAATAAATATCGGAGATATACCTATATGAGTTTTGCACTGAATTGCCAAGGCGACATTGGCTGGCAAGAGTGAGCGAGACAGCATGCGTTCGCTGTTGCTGCATGTTAAAGAAAATTTTGCATAAAGTTGATGGCGATTTCGAGGATATTCTATTTTAGTTAATATAACTAGTTGGTACAGGGTATACTCAATGTCGGCTGGGACGACTTGCTTGCTTCATTTTATTTCAAATATGAATTCTTTTGAAATTGTGTTTATTTTTAAATTTGAAATTTTTTAATAGAACTTTCAAAGCTTTATATGGCAGCTTTTTTTAATAGTGCTCCAAATGCCATGAAACTGAGTAGGACACTAAAGAAACAAAAAAAATGTATACAAACCAAGTTTCACTTCAATAGCTTCAAATTTAGACTTTATGCCAAAATAAACGCAAAAAAAAACACTGTGCGCTGTTAAATTCACTCTCCACAGCATTGAACTCATCGTAGAGTTTACGAAAACCAGATGACAATTTTTTCAATCTATCCCTGGACGTGTAGCCAACACATTTAACGTGCATGACATTGTCAACAGCCAGCAAGAAAGGAATGCGTTATGCGGTGAGGGGGGGTTCAAACACTTTTTGCTTGAGCAGACAGACATTTTTATAGGAAAAAAAAGAAAATATTAAAAAGGCCAAAGAAAAAACTCACTCGGATTTTTTAAGCAAACACTGGGGTCAAACTTGCAGAGAAAATTAATTCGAAAACTAAGAAAACCAAGCATTACACAAATACACGTATCACTTTTACGCGAGACAGAGATAGATGCGAGCGCGAATAAAAGAAGTTAGATAAAGCAGAGAGCGGGAGAGCCAACAGTACTGCACATGCAAAGCGGTAAAAAGTACAAACGCAAGAGCAAAGAATAACAAAAACAACAACACTGCTGTAAAAAGTTTTGTTGTTTTTTCAATTTCGGAATTGCCATGTTTTGATCTTGGTAGTGGGCCGACAAAATCTGCACAAACGGTTGCCCATGGTTCCTCGGGAATCTGGGTTAGCATACTTCCAGCTGCCTGTTGTTGGCTTGATTTATACTTTTGGCAACTTTCTCATTTATTTACATATGCCCGAATGTCCTTTGCATTCCCGGCCAGTAGTACCTTGCCGCCACTCGCGCAATTGTTTTTCTTGAGCCTGTATGTCCTGCCGTCGGAGTGTTGTGGTTCTCATATATCACCTGCTGTCTTAACGTTGTTGGTACGCATAGTTTCCACGCTACTACGTCTTCGTTGCCCGCTCTGTGAGGTACATATGTATGTATGTTTCGATACAACTGCCCGTTCTCGGATAAGTAGTCTGTAAATTTTTGTGGATTGCTTTTGATTTTTTTATACATTTCACTTATCCATTCACATCCATTGTTCGCTTGCCTGACTCGTATGCTGTTGTCTTCCACACGTCGGCACGTCTCCAATGGCTGTCTCGGCAGTGCATCTGCCACAATGTTCAGCTTGCCTCTGCGCTACGTTATTTCGAAGTCGTATTGCTGCAATTCCAATGCCCATCTTGCGATCCGCCCTGTAGGACTTTCAATGCTGTTCAGCCATTTTAATGTCATGTGAACCGTTACCACTTTGAAATGGTAACCCTCCAAGTATGGTTTTAGTTTTCTAACTGCCCATACTATTGCCAAGCATTCTTTTTCTGTCGCTGAATAATTCTGCTCTGCCTGATTTAGCGTCCTATTCTGGATCAGAATTGCCCCTATCCCGTAATTGCTTGCATCAGTTTGGAGTATGAACATTTTTGTGAAGTCTGGGCAAGTCAATACTGGGTCGGCAACTAGTTTTTCTTTCACCATATCGAAAGCCTCCTGCTGTTTCTCTTCCCATATCCATTTGGTTTTCTTCTTCAACAAGTTCAAGTTCAATGGTTGCACCAATGTTGCGAATCCTGGAACGAATCTTCTGTACCATGATGCCACGCCTAGGTATTGTCGTAGTTCTTTTGTGTTCTTTGGAGGCTTTAATTCGGCTATGCCAGCTACTACCTTATCCGGATCTGTACCGATTCTCAGCTCTGTTACTCGATGACCTAGGAATCGTAGCTTCTTTCGAAAGAATTGACATTTCTCTGGATTTATCTGTAGGTTTGCTTCTTTCAGTCTCCTGAACACTTCTCGCAGGTGTGCCTTGTGTTCCTCTACGGTTCGACTCACGGTTATTAAGTCGTCTTGATAAGCACATGCATGTGGCATCATTTCAGGCCCTATCACCTAAGGCCCTCTGAAACGTCGCTGAGGCTGAGTGCAATCTGAACGGCATTACCTTCCATTGGTATAGCCCTTTGCCTGGTACCGTAAACCTCGTCATTATCCTGCTGTTTGCTTCTAATGGAATTTGCCAGTACCCATTCTTCAGATCTAGGCTGCTGATGTACTTCGCCTCACGCATTGATATATATATATATATAATCGATTCTTGGCATCGGGTATGCATCCTTGATTGACTTCGCATTTATTTGTCTGAAGTCAACGCACAGCCTCCATTTCCCTGTATGCTTCTTCTTTACCATTACTATTGGTGAGCTGTACGGGCTGCTTGAACGCTCGATGTATCCCATTGCCATCAACTCATCGAAATTTTTGTTTATGATTCCTTGCATTTTCGAGTTCTTTGGGTAGTATCTCTGTTTTATTGGTTTGTCATCGCACATGGTGATCGTGTGCATGCCTACGTTTGACGTTCCTGATATTTTTGCCAATTCCGCCAGTTCTTGTTTCATAAAATCCTCCACTTCCGTTTCTGAAGCATCTGTTACTATTGCTGTTGATATTCTTTCGGTCAGCTTACCGTTCAATCTGCACCTTGGAAGGATATTTATTACGTGGCCTGCACACTTGATTGTGGCTCCCATCTCTTTTATAAAATTCCAGCCCAACACTATAGCGTTGATTCCACCTGGGAGAACTAGGAACATGTTAATTCTCTCGTTTCCAAACTGCACGTTCGCGATCCATTGCCATGTTATTTCTTTGGTCGCGCCGTCTGCTAGTCGCACTTGCTTTCTCGTTTGGGTGAGATATGCCGGCTTCCCTAATTTCTCCACCAGTCCTTGGCTGACAAAGCTGCTGGTGGCACCTGAGTCCACCGTTGCCTGCATTATCATTCCCTCGATGTTAATCTGCGCTGACAGTTGGCTCTCTTCTTCTAATAGTTTGCCTATTAGTTTCGGGGAGCTGTCGGCATCGGTCCCTGCTCGCCCCTTGCAGGCTGGAACCGGTTTGCGTTTCCCGCCGCCATACAGCAGTTCATTGACCGTTTTCCGATCCTTCCGCACACAGAATAGCAGCTTTCTGTTGTTGCATTCTCTGGCCCAGTGTCCAGCACAGGATGGATCCAGAACCCATCACAGGCGTGCAGGCGATGCGCCTGTGATGGGTTCTGGATCCATCCTTGAGAATCATCATTCGCAACTCTTCTCTGTGCTGGCACCGGTGGTTCATCGTCCAGACATCGCCTGCACATTGTGTCTTGTCTATCCTGTGCTATTGGCCGTCTTGAAACGTGCATCGAAATATTGGAACGCTCCTTTTGAGCCTCTCGATGGAATTTACGCCTTTCTTGTTCCAACATTTCGAATTCATCAGCCAGCTGCATTAGGTCATCTAGCGTTCTTATGTGGTGAGGGCTTATGAAGACTCTTAGGTCCAGCGTGCAGTTTTCTAAGATTATCTCCAACTGTTCGCTCTGCGCGCATTTCAATGGTCGCATTATTGTTTGCTTTTCGACCATGAAATCCTTAAACGATTCGTTCCACATTTGTTTTCTGGCCTTTACTTGGTCCGCTAATTTATTAAAGTAGCCCCTCGGTAGGAAATACTTTTTAAATGCAATTGTAAATTCCTCCCATGAAGACCAATGCCTGTTGTTCGCGACGTACCATTTAAGGGCTTTGTCTTTCAGCAGTTCTGGCATGGCTCTCGGTATCAAATTTATGTCTAGCCCGTACATATCTGCTGACCATTCGACTTGCTCGAGGAATTTTAGTGGTTTCGAACCACCATCGAATCTGAATGTCCACTCCCTTACTTGTTTGGCTACCCTCATTTCCTCGACTGTTCCGGCTATTGAAATTCCACATGTGCCACCTGCTTTTATTAAATTCTCCTTCCTCATGTAGTATATCCATGATTTTGTCATTTTGTACTGCTATTACTTGTTGGAACAAAAGGATATTTCGCAGTAAAATTATATTTTAAAACTTTTCTGTTTTGCGGCAATAATTTATAATTTTGTTACCGACTATTTGAGCCGTTTTGCATACGACAATGTATATTAAAAATTATAACAAAAAATGATTTGATTTTTGCAGGTATTATTGCAAGTTTTTGGTTGGCGATGGCAGAGATTGGTATCAGTTGTTGGTGTTGATGCTGCGCGTCCAATATTCAGAACATTCGATAACCAAGCGAGAACAATTTAAGCAGATGATTTATTTATATTACCAGGAATACTCCTGGTCTTGCCTTTCTACCCTGATGACTGCTACTCTCCTAAATGTTGCTAGAAATATCTCCTAGTCTTCTCCCGCCATGCCAGGAATACTCCTGGTCTTGCCTACTCTGTGCTAGGAATACTCCTAGTCGATCCTGCCTGTGCCAGGACTACTCCTGGCCTTCCTAATTGTGCTAGGTACCTGTGGTGCTAGGAATAGCTCCTAGTCTTTTATTGATGCTAGGAATAACTGCTAGTATTTGGTTTTCTGCAAGTAATAACTCCTAGTCTTTATTTCAATGCTATGAATAACTCCTAGTCTTTATTTTGATGGTGGGAATAACTCCTAGTCTTTATTTCTGCTTGTAATTACCCTTCGCTTGGTCGTAGACTTCCGTCAGGACTCAACTTTGCTAATCTCGCAGACTTTGGTTTTCCTCGTTACTCTCACTTAACTTGGAACTTCATTTCTTGACTTCACTTTTGACTTCTTCACTTGTTACTTCGCCTTCAGAACTTTCACTTACGCACTAATTGTCCCTCTGGTCTCAGCCGTGCGTATTTATAGGCATCTTGACCCAATCAGGACGCGTGGTGAACTCCTGACCCGTTACGGGTACTTTTCCATTCGTTTTCTTTTCGTCTCGAAAACTTTCCATCGCTTGCTATTTTTGATCGGCTTTATCTGCCGCTCATCCAGCATAGCTTGCTTGTTGCTATGCATGGTGAAATTCTTTCACTTCGTATGCGTCGCCTATTGTTCTGCTGAATTCCCAGCCTTGGTTGCCAACGGCGTCTCCATTTTGCTCTCTCCTGGTCTCGTGTTGGCCCCGCGATTTCCGCCACCGCCACCACTTACACCCACCATGCTTTTCTCTTGGCTATACTTAAGAGTAAATTACAATTATAACATAATTCCTTCTATAAATATAAGAAAATTACAAACTAAATGCATATAAAAATGAATAATTAGCTATGAAAAATAAATATATGAATATAAAAAGTATATATAAGCATATAAAATTAAATAGTAATGAATATATAAAAATACAATATATATAAGTAAATACTAATGCCCCGAAATAACATTAATTGTGTCTATTTTTTTGCGTAACGATTCGCAGCGCGAATTCCGTCGCCGATTTCCCGGCCGTCCGACACCGACTGCGCAAACACTGCGCCGTTTAGCCACTAACCTTGAAGAGTATGGGACCACACGAAACGTTGCCAAGAGTGGCCGGCCCCGGAGCGCCCGTTCTGCCGTGAATATCGCCGCTGTAGCCGAGGACGTCGAAATGAGCCCCGAAACATCGACCAGACGACGTGCCACGCAATTGGGCCTCAGCCGGCAGTCCCTGCAACGAATTTTGGTGAAAAATTTGAACATGTTCCCCTACAAAGTTCAGTCCGTGCATCAGCTGCTGCCTGCCGACCGCCAAAAGCGCGTAACTTATGCCCAAGCTATCCTCAATCTCGACACAGAAGTGGATGATTTTTCGACCATAATCATAATGAGGGATGAGGCTCATTTTCACCTCAGCGGGTACGTGAACAAGCAAAATTATCGCTTCTGGGGAACCGAAAATCCGCGAGTGATGCACGATCCATTACACCCGCTCAAAGTGACTGCGTGGTGCGCTTTTCGTGAGTGGTTTAATCGAAATTTTCCTTGGTCTTTATTTCTGGCCTCAAGAGCTTTCTCTGACATCATACCTATCAGAAGGGCAAAGTGTTGTATAATTTCTGCTCCATGAATCAAAATTTTGTGGACAGATATAGGCAAATAGAACCATGGGTACATGTCTACAAATAATATTGCTGTTTGAAAGGCATAAAGTTTAAAGGCTTCTGTATCAATTTCATAACCAGATGATAGTGTTCGTAAGATTACACTAAATCGATAAATTAGAAAATAGCTGACTCCAGTTATTTTGGCAGCTAATTTTGCATATTGAAAAAACTTTCTTGCTTTATTGCCTGAGCCGCCAGGCTTAGAAAGATCAACCAAAATACCCATCTCCTTTTCGCAAATTCTGGAAATACAAGTTCCAGTTTTCTTATATCAACAGCTGCTATATCTGTACTTCGTACTTGCCAATTTTTAATTTTCAGTCTGTAGCTAATATGCAGAATGCAATCAGGGAAACGAATCCAAGTATGAAGACCGGATAAACGTAAAGCTTTTCTTTCCATGATAAATTTTTAACAGCACAGAGATCATTCATTTTTTTTTTGGGGTGCACCACATATTCCACAAACTAAAGATAATGATTCCGCTAAAACGCTTAATACCTTTTCATCTATTATGGTCCTATGGAATTGGTGATGCACTTTAAAATTTTCTACATTAGTTGGCTGAATTGTTGCTTTTTGGTTTTTAAAGTTGTTCACACCGTCATAAACCAAATCTACTGTTTACTTTCGACAAAGCAATTTTAATGGTCTGCAATATCGAGTGAATGAAGGTTTCGAATTCTTCCAAACTATTTCGGATCCACGAAGTATTTCTAATGGTACTTAATACCGAAAACATGTGCTGGTCGATTATACAAACATTTAAATCATTAAAATTTTCTTCTGGACGTTGACGCGTACAATGCGCAGTACGTTCAAGTGGTCCAAGCGACACCAGGACAAAGCCAGTTACGCGCGAACCCTATCAGACAGCATGCAAAAACGAAGTCGCGTGGAAAACGGACGACAACTAAAATAATAATTAAGACTAACTACTAGATAGATAACTCAAAATAGTAGTTTTTAGAATAGTTATAGAGATCTCTGATCCGATTACAGAATAAAGGCGGTTGTAGTCGGAACAGAGAACTCGGAAAGGTTCATGCAAAGAATAGTTAGAAGTACAGCGTGTTAAAGTTAAAGGGACATAATTTCGGGTTAGTCTACAAGGTACAGATAGATTGACCTGATTAAGTAAATTAGGACAATCTATTTGTCCATTTAGAAGCTTATGAATAAACAAAGTGCCAAGCATTACTCTACGATTAAGTAAGGAGGGAAGGTTAATCAAAAGAAGTCTTTTAGAATAGGAGGGCAAGTTAACATTTCGATCCCAGTTTAAACCATGAAGTGCAAAAATTAAAAACTGTTTTTGAACAGATTCAATTTTTACTTGGTGTGATCCATATTGTGGAGACCAAACACATGATCCATACTCCAAAATGGGGCGGACCAGTGAAATAAAAAGAGTCTTGGTTGTGTAAGGATCGTCAAATTCTTTCGACCATCGCTTAACGAAACCAAGACAACTCATGGCTTTATTGACAGTGATATTAATATGACGAGTAAAATTTAATTTGTGGTCCATGAGTACACCCAAATCATTAATCTCGTTCAAACGTTCAAGTGGGGTATTATTAAGATAATATACCACTATTTGCAAAGAGGATCTATAAAATGACATGACGTTACATTTCGAAACATTGAGTTTTAATAAGTTAATTTTACACCAAGTTTGAAAGTTATTTAGATCGACTTGAAGCAGATGTGGAGAACTTAAGTCTTTAAAACTAATACAAAGTTTGACATCATCAGCGTACATAAGCACGCGAGAGTGAGTTACAACTGACGGAAGGTCATTAATGAAGAGCGTAAAAAGCAATGGTCCTACATGGCTACCTTGTGGCAGCCCCGAGGTCACATTGATGGTCCCCAAAAGATAAGTTTTAAATAAAACTTTTTGTGTACGGTTATTAAGATATTGTGAAATCCAATTAAGCAGAAGGCTTGGAATCCCAAGTTCGTTCAGCTTGATAAGTTCATCACCATTACAACCCCATTTATATATAGCAGTTAGCTGGGAACCATTGTTATTCTCTATAATAGGAAAATCTTTATAATCTGCCTTATATATTCGGGATACTGTGTGGTCAATTAAATTTTGTAAAGGTACCTCGAATGAATGGTCAGTTACGACTAGACCACTAGGATAGCACAGTTTTTTTGCTGACCGCAGAACATCATATGTCGGAAATATATTTGCATTTCGCTTTTTGGTACCACGCTGCAAGTCCGTATAAGACTTCTTTGTGTAACCACCATCGATATACAAGGCTAAAGCTTCCTCAGGTGTGTATTTAACTGGTTGATATCATCGGATTGAATGATCGATATTATTTTTTTGGGAAGACTTTCATCAGAACCTAACAACGTAATCATCTTAGATGCACTTCGCTTTCCACAATTGTACAAACTTGTACTAGCCGCGGAGACCAGTTCATTGCTCGGAATTTCCTTGACGATGTGTGATAACTTTTTTTTTTGTTTTTCCCTTTCTATCTTCAAAATTGAGTTCGGGTCGTCCAACATTTGGGCTTCGGTCCACCAATATCAGATCGTCATCTAACCACTCCTGGTTGATTCTCTTGAAATTTTTGAAAATTCGATGGTTCTCTTTCCATTTCAATGTCATTTTTTTATGATATTTTGTATTTTCATAGCAATGTTAACGCATGGGCTGTCTTCGAATTTATTTTTATCAATAATATTGGTGTATATGTATGTCTCTACCGCAAAAGTTTTTTTTGAAGCGTCAGGCTCCGTATGCCATACTGTAAAAAGTACTCGTTTGGACACTGACATTGTTGCTAAAAAAATGATTTCTAAAATAATATGCGGAAAAATGCAGCTCATTGTGGACGGTTTCACTTCGTAATATACAGACTAATTATAAAAAAAAACATTGATGCCGAACCCAGTCGAACCTTAAAAGTTTCACTCTACTAAAGTTCAGTATATTAGTAAATGTTAAGAGACACAAAAGTACTAAAATGAATATTAAATTTTGGGAGAAAACATAATCACAGGTCACAATCATTTATTTTGTTAGTTACTACATACCTTTTTCTTGAATTAACAGTAAAAAGTTCAATTAAAATTGTTCACGCCAGAAAGGGTGACCAGCAGACGTTATCCGGGGGGAAAAATCCACTAAGAGAGAACGGTCACACTCCGCCCATAACAGGCAAGTTTTTTGGAAAACTCCATCTTGTGAAGTTGAGCTTTTCATCCCCGGCAACTACCAATAAATCCTTTTAATCGTTAACGCCTTATCTTAACATTGTGACCCGGTCCGGTACTTATTTATAAATAAATCTGGCCTGTGTTTTGCAACCGAGTTAACGCCCGTTCTAATTTATCTCCATCATCCACAACTCTACTGGGTAATAAGAATTGGGCTCTACCCAATCCGAAAACTCCGCCCCACCACAAACAAAAATCAATAACACCAATTTATGTGAAATTTTTTTTAGACGTAATCAGAATTGGCGGGAAAGCTGACAGAAAAAGCTGATGAAACATTTGTTGTCTTCAAAGCTTTACAGCTGTTTACATATTGAAAGAAAATCGAAGCGACCGATATTTTTGGCCTTTAGAATATATTAGTAATCGATTGCAAAAACGATTTTGGCGCCAAGATTTACTTTAAATTTCAATTAATCGGAGCTAAGTCAGCCGTTTCGCCCACTGTGCCCTGCCGACATTGAGTATACCCTGTACCAACTAGTTATATTAAATGAATATCTTCGAAATCGCCATCAATTTCATGCAAAATTCTCTTTAACATGCAGCAACAGCAAACGCATGCTGTCTAGCTCACTCTTGCCAGCCAATGTCGCCTTGGGAATTTAGTGCAAAACGGATATAGGCATATCTCCGATGTTTATTGTCCGATTTCGACAAAATTTGGTCAGCTGGTCCAGTTTGGGCATATAATTAGATGTGTCAAGTAAGAACAGCTCTAGTAATTCGTTTTCCCGATTTGCGGGGGCGGAAGTGGGCGTGGCAAAAATTTGAAATAAACTTGATCTGTGTATGCATTAGACGCATGTTGACATCATTTTGGTGGCTCTAGCTCTTATAGTCTCCGGGATGCAGTTGTTCATACGGACGGACAGACGGACGGACATGGCTCAATCGACTCGGCTAGTGATGCTGATCAGAAATATATATATATTATGGGGTCAAAAATGTATATTTCTGCCTGTTACATACATTTAGCGACATTAATATACCCTTTTACCCTATGGGTACAGGGTATAATGAAGCAAGCAAGTCGTCCCTGCCGACATTGAGTATACCCTGTACCAACTAGTTATATTAAATCAAGATCGGCATCAACTTAATTCAAAATTTCTTTAAACATACAGCAACAGCTACCGCATGCTATCTCTCTCACTCTTTGCAGCTAGTATCACCTTGGCAATTCAGTTCAAAATGCACATTTCGACTAAATTTGTTCAGATGGTGCATTTTGGCCACATTGTTGCGAGTGCCAAATAAGAATGTGATTCCCCAAAAACTGCTCTAGTAATTCGTTGTTTCTAAATTGCGGGGGCGGAAGTGGGCGTGGCAAAAATTTTAAACTTTCTTAATTTGCGTAGGCACTAAACAGAAGTTCGAACACCCTCGAAATTGCAATCAATTCAAAACAAAATTTCCTTTAACATGCAGCAGCAGCGAACGCATGCTATCTCGCTCTTTCTTATCTGCCAATGTCGCCTTGGCAATTCAGTACAAAATGCTAATGGCTATATCTCCGATGTTTATTGTCCGATTTGAACGAAATTCGGTCAGTTTGTGCAGCTCAACTATATAATTATGTTTACCAAATAAGAACTGGATATCTTTAATACAGCTCTAGTAAATTCATTTTAAAATTTTCTTTTTTGATTTGCGGGGACGGAAGTGGGCGTGGCTAAAATTTGAAATAAACTTGATCTGCCTAGGCATAAGACGGATGTTCACACCAAATTTGGTAGCTCTAGCTTTTATAGTCTCCGAGATCTAGGTGTTCATACGGACAGACGGACATGTCTCAATCGACTCGGCTGTTGATGCTGATCAAGAATATACATACATATATACTTTATGGGGTCGGAAACGCTTCCTTCTGCCTGTTACATACATTTTAGCGACTTTAATATACCCTTTTCCCTATGGGTACAGGGTATAAAAAATAACTCTCAATGTTTGATTTATTTTTTATATATTGATTGACTTTATATTTAATGATTATTTTTTCGTATGGAACATCGACACCACGTTACAGCTTAGGTTTTTTAAGATGAAGAGAGAGATCAGATTAAAGTGTGACCAGATTAACATAAACTAATAATCCATAACTTAGTGTTGTGTAATGTTATTGTTTGAACGTTGATGATATTCCAACACGCCCTCCTCAAACATAACATTACATTAATAATAAAGTAAATGATAATATTTAAAATTGACTTATACTTTCGTTGTTCGTGTCCATTCTGGGACTTATTCAGTGATCTAGCATTCGCCCTTTTGATTCAAGAAAAACCCAGAAAAACTTGATCAGATCACTATTATAAATAAAAAAACATTGTAACAATTCATTTGTTCAAATAAGACTACCTTAACAATTCAATTGTTCAAACAAAATAAAAAAATAGAATTAAGTCAATATTCATTTTAAAAATCCAATATGGATTCTCTCAGCATCTTGCAGTTATCCCAATTTGTTTCGCAACTCCTTAAATCTTCCGGCAGGTAACGGCTTGGTGAAGATGTCAGCAAGTTGAGTTTCTGTGGATATGTACTCGAGAGAAATTTCATTATTTTCTACTTGTTCTCTTGTAAAATGATATTTTATTTCAAAATATTTGCTCTTTTATGACATGAGGGGTTATTTGCAATACTTATACAGCCTTGATTGTCTTCATAAATTTTAACTGATTTGTTGACTTTAATATTAACACTACTTAAAAGCGCTTTCAACCATAAAGCTTCTCTTACAACTTCAAATAGAGACATATACTCTGCTTCAGTTGATGAAGCTGCGACTGAATTCTGTCGTAAGAAACCCGTTGTACTTTTTCTATCCACTTCATTACTACCCCAATCAGAATCTACATAACAAAACTAATGTACCTATATTCAAAACTTGTGTTCTTTTTAAAAACGAGTTTCATGTCAACAATGTTCCCTTCAAATATCTAACAACCCTTTTTAGACATTGCCATAATTCTGCATTATTCTTGCTACTATATCTACTCAAGATATTAACGGCTGTAGTTAAATCTGGACGTGTACATAACATGATGTACATTAAACATCCAATAAGATTACGACATGGAGCATTACATTCTTCATCTGAATTAAGTAACTCAAAATTCAATTTGTTTGGTAGCGGAGTACTAACCGAGTAACAACTATCCATGATATATTTATTTAAAAGTCTTTTTACATATGCAGCCTGGCTCAAATAAATTGTTCTTTATGCATTTCTATTCTGATACCAATAAAATGACGTATCTCATTTAAATCAGTCATTCTAAATTTTTTACTTAAATATAATTTGAAATTATTCATTCTTTCCATGTCTCCTGTTGCTATTACTACATCATCAACATATAACAGTACATATATGTTTTCTTTGATGTCACCTTTATCGAGAATATATGTATATGCATCGATCTACTGGAGAGTTTACAAACTCACATTGTTTCAACGTTTGCTCAAATACTTGAAACCAGCATCTCGCTGCTTGCTTGAGTCCATATATTGCCTTATTCAATTTCCATATATGTCCAGTATTACATAATACACCTTGAGGAGGTTGCATATATATATCCTTATTTAATGTTCCGTTCAGGAAAGGTGTTTTTACATCCATCTGATGTACTTTCATATCATTCTGAACTGCTAATGACAATATAAATCTGAAACTTGCAATTCTGGCAACGGGAGCAAATGTTTCCTCATAATCGACTTGGTATTTTTGAGTGAATCCTCTTGCAACCAATCTAGCTTTGTGTTTTATTGGTATTCCTAGTTCATTATATTTAATAGAAAATACCCATCTACCATCTACAATATTTTTATCAACTGGATTCTTTACAACTGTCCAGATGTTATTAATTTCATGGGCATTCAACTCTGTCCTTATTGCTTGATCCCAATCAGATCTATCGTTTCGATGTTTTATTTCTTCAAATGAAGTTGGGACTTCATCAAATATTCTATGAGCGTTTAAAAAAAATTTGTTTAAACTATTATCGTCATCATCAAAATATGATACTTTAGGCTTAGTCTTTAGCCTTTCACTTTTTCTGCTTGGAACATTTGTACCCTCATTATTGTCAAAACAACTAACAGGATGATCAGTAGTTTTACAATCCTTACTCTTATTCGGGATATATATTTCCTTACTTTCATTCAGGAGATCAGTTTTTCTTGTCTTACTTTCTTTCGGAAAATTCAGTTTTTCACATTCCTTTCTATCATTCGGGAATTTTGTTTCATCATTTTCCGTACTATCATTCTGGAAATTAAACTGATCACATTCCCTAGTATCATTCAGGAATTCTTCACGACTTCTTTCCTTACTCTCTTTCAGGACATCTGTTTTAAATTTTACTGCTCTAGAATTAACCATATTGGTTTCGTCTACAACAACGTCCCTTGCAACAATATACTTTTCTATAATGGCATCCCATAATTTAAGTCCATTTGGTTCATATCCTATAAATATGGATTTATACGATTTCTCATCAAACTTACCTTTTTTAATTTTATTGTGTACATATACGGTTGAACCAAACACTCTTAGAAACTTTAAATTAGGCTTTCTATTATGCCACATCTCATATGGGGTTGTGCTGTTACCAAGTGCTTTGCTTGGAGTGCTATTTATTAAATATAATATGTTGCCGTTAGGACAGCTTCACCCCAGAAGCTTTTATCTAGCTGTGCACCATTTACCATGGCACGAGCTTTTTCTGTAATGGTCCTAATCATTCGCTCCGACACACCATTCAATTGAGGTGTATGTGGCACGGTTAAATGATAACTTAACCCTTTTGATACGCAGAACTCACGCATCTCATTCGACAGGTACTCTCTACCGTTGTCAATATACAAATTGACAATCTTGAGATTAAAATGAGTTTCGCTCTTTGCCACAAAATCTTTGAATGCGTTGAATACATCTGATTTTTATTTCAACAAATAGGTTGCACAATAATGTGTAAATTGGTCTATAAAAATTACAAAATAATTTTTATCATCTAGTGTTGCTGGTGTTATTTGACCACAAACATCAGAATGTATTATAAACAAGGGTCGTTTTACATAACTTTAATTACATACAAGTTAACACCATACAGCAGCATTAGCGGCAACAGCAGCATCAGCGGCAGCTGCAGCAGCAGCGCCAGCTGCAGCAGCAGAAGCGGCAGCGAGCAGGAGGAGTAGCAGCAGCGAGAGCGGTGGCAGAACGAGCCAGGAGACCGGAGCCGGAGGTCGCTGGGTGGAGAACACCCGAGAGAGATTTACAAAGGAAATAAACTATTATAATGTGAGATCGAACCAAAGTCTTGATGATTGGGTGGTGTGCGTGCCGTTGGAGGACGGAAATCAAATCCTTGCTACTGCAAGGTGACCTCCTCAAATAAGAGCAAGTTAACTTACATAATTACAGGTATATCATTGAACATTTAACAACGATCACTCCATTTTTTGAAATTAACACACCGTCACTGTCGAACTTAATCGTCATCCCAGCCTGTTGCAGGCGCTTGACGGACATGAGGTTTCCTGCTGCCTCCTCACAATAAAGCACATCCACCAGAGTAATATTGTTTCCATTGAGCAGCCGCACAATTCCACGCTTCGTAGCATAAATATACATACATATGCACCTTCTTTTGCCACAGCGATTTTAATAGGCTGCTCCAAAACCACGTAATCAACTGTCGAACTTAATCGTCATCCCAGCTTGTTGCAGGCGCTTGACGGACATGAGGTTTCCTGCTGCCTCCTCACAATAAAGCACATCCACCAGAGTAATATTGTTTCCATTGTGCAGCCGCACAATTCCACGCTTCGTAGCATAAATATACATACATATGCACCTTCTTTTGCCACAGCGATTTTAATAGGCTGCTCCAAAACCACGTAATCAACAAACAATGCCTCGTCATTGATTAAATGATCAGTTGCACCCGAATAAAACCGCGTTTATCGTTTGTTATATTATTGTTCATTATTTTCTTCATCATAAACGCAAACCCGGGTGTCGATGTTGCAAGTTGAGCTTGATTTTTATCTTTACTGTTATTTTCTTAATTATTATTATTATCTGCTTTGTTTTTATTAATCCTAATAAAATGGTAACAATTTTTCTTTAAATGTCCCTCTTTGCCACAATGATGACACTTCATATTATTTTTAGCTTTTCCCTTAAACATTTATTTCAAAATCTAATAACTTATTTTTTACAAAAGCCAACGACAGAGTGTCATCCGACATAGTTTCAATTGCAGTTATTACACTGTTGTAAGATGAAGGCATAGTCTGCAACAAATATGCAACCTTATTCATCTCTTCCATTTTTGCGCCAGCCGCTAATAACTCACTCACTATTTCGTCAAAGACAATATAAAAAAACTCGAAAGCGTCATTTCACTCAACAGTTTGGATGTTATTAGGCAATGGTGTGCAGCTAACTGCGACGCAAGGCTTCTGCGCTCATATATGGCGCCTAAATTCTGAAAAATTGCGCGCGCCGAAACGTCGCACAGTGGGGCCATCGCTCATTTCGCTTATCAAAAATCATATCTTCTAAAGTAGTGAAGCGATTTTCAAAACATTCGATAGCTAATTGTTTAAGCTTCAAATGGAGTTACTACCGAGGTGCCACGTACTCGGGTTGCTTTGATAGTCAAGGTCAAAGTTGAAAAATATATAATATCGAGAATAAAATTAAGGTTTCATAACTTTGTTGTTTTTCAATCGAATACTATGAAATTTGTATTCTATTAGTTTAATATACTTTCTAAAATATCTACCAAGTTTCATCAGAATTGGTTGACTATATCATATAGCTCCCATAGGAACGATCGGTCAGCAATATAGCTTTAGAGCAATAACTCGAGTGTGTAAAAAGCGATTGTCACGAAATTCTATTTCTATTTTGAAGTTTAGTATATATAGAAATGTCTGTGCTAAGTTTCAGCCAAATCGGTTGACTATATGTGATAGCTCCCATAGGAACAATCAAAAAAATTTTTTTTTGTCGAATTACATTTTTTTCTCAAGCTATTAACATTTAATGTAGGTTTGATTTGTTTAATATGCTCCCCAATGATTTTGTTACGGTTTAAATATGTAAATATCAAATAACAGTTTGCCAAATTTACATGCGCTCTTCTTCTTCCTTGTACCTGGAACGCGATTTTAACGCGAGGTTGCATTAGTTTTTTGGCTTTTTGACAACTTTCCGCAGAAAAGCGCAAAACTGCACTATATAGGTCTGATAGGTGAATGTTCCTTCTATCACATGTACATATATGGTTTCATCGTGTATCTAGGTGTATCTCTGTTGATTCTACTCCACTAAAGTTGAAAAAATGTAAAAATTTTGTGTATGTTTGAAACGTCTCCAATTTACTGTATGTTTTAGATATCACTCAATTTTTTACAACAAACAACTAAAAATTGATCTAATTTTTGTTTCAAAGTTGCGAGTTTTTGTAAAAATAGTACATATTTTTCACACTTGAAAAATGTCTCCACTTTGAGATGATGTAGCACCCACAATTCTTATCGGATTTCAAAAATATTTTGGAACCATAACTTCTAAAGTATTATACGTCGATTTCAATTTTCACTTTTGCCCAACGCGATGGTGAAAAAAATGATTTTTGGTCAGCTATCCGGGCAGAGGCCCCACTGTGCGTCGCCTGGCGCATAGTTTAGGAATGAGTCACCTAAGTGCTTGATTAACACGCTCTTTGCACTTCGATCTGCCTGTTTCCAAGTATCGTCAACCTCCACAGGAATTTTCTCATCCACCACTTTAAGTATATTTAATTCACTTAATAAAGCCCTGACTCGAAATTTCCATACGGAATATTTCTCGCTATTAAAAGGTTTGATATTGTTCTTATAATTCCCCATTATGTTTATGTGTATTGTGTTGTATTTAAATCCAGTGTTTAGGTTATTTTATTAAATTCTTTATTTAATATGTTTTCATTGAGTTTATATTCATTTGTGTGTATTCACATTTAATGTCTTATGTAGACTGTATCTTAGTTCTTTAACAAAGGGTTTTCTTAGCTAAGACCGCATAGCTGCGCTGCCAGCGACGAAGGCATAGGAGCGGTCTGCTTATGTCATAAATGCTAACGTAAGCTAAATATGCATATATGGATATATGCAAGAGTGAGGATGTATCATGTTACATTGCTGGTCGCTTGTGTAATTATTGTTAATTCAGCAATATCCAGCAATGCATTATTTATATGCTTCACTGTGTACAGTGATCACTCGATAGAACATGCTACATCCCCCTCCTTTAGAAAAATAACGTAATTTATGGAGTTATTTTAAAATTTGATTATGTTTGACTTATTTATTAATTATTATATTTATTATTATATATTTTTTTTTTTTTACTCTCTTTTTTTTTTGTTAAAAAAAATTTAATGAAATATAGTAGGAAAAAATTTTAGAAAATATTAGGAAATTGTAAGAACTATACATATTATTCATTAAGAAAAATTTTTTCCCTTTTCTCTTTTTTTTTTTTTTCGTACGATTTTTTTTTTTTTTTTTTATGTATTAACCAATTAGGAATTAAAAATCTTTAACCTATCTTTATGTACTACCTGCTTTTTATTTTTACCATCTTTTATTTTTATATTGTCTCTATCTTCTATTGCTTCTATTGTGTATGGGCCTAAATACTTAGGTTCTAACTTATGGCCCGTATCATTTCTTAATAAGACTCTTCTTCCTATTTCTAGCTCAATATTATTTATTTTCCTATCATATAGTTCCTTATTCTTAACTTTATGCTGTTCTAACATAACTCTGGCCCTTTTATAGGCCTGTTCTAATCTAAATTTTGATTCCTTAGCATAATCATCTATATTATAAAGTGGATTTATCCTATCTATTGTATTAAAGTGTTTTGGTAAATTTGAAGTTTTACCAAATACTAACTCATATGGACAATAATCATGTGCCATAGAGGGTGTTGTATTAAAACTATATGCGAAGTATCTTATCCATACATCCCAGTCAGTTTTGTCAACTGAAATGTATGAACGTATGAACTCGTTAAGTGTTCGGTGGCTTCGCTCCACAGTTCCTACAGTCTGGTGATGGTGTGCAGTTGAAGTTATATTTTTAATATGCAAGTTTTTGCATAAATCTTCAATTATTGAATTTTTATATTCTGTTCCCATGTCCGTAATGAACGTCTTCATTGGACCGTACTTCAGAATAAAATCTTCAAATATAGCTTTCGCTACTGTTTTTGCACTTTTGTCTTTAATTGGTATGATTACAAGGTATTTTGTTAAATCGCAGATTAAAGTAACTGCATATTCATTTCCTTGTTCTGACTTGGGAAATGGACCGATCGTATCCACAATTACCCTGTCAAAAGCCATTTGTGGCGTTTCTGTTATAATCAATGGTGTTTTTATATGTTTAGTTATTTTTGATTTTTGACACTTATTACATTTTTTTATATATTGAGATATCTCTTGTGTCATTTTTTTCCAGTAATAATGTCTTTTAATTTTTGCTAAGGTTCTTGTAATTCCCGAATGACCTCCTTGTATAGGATCATCGTGGAACGTAAACAGTATTGCTTCTTTTTCTTTATCATTATTTGATAATAGGGTCACCGGCTTGAGTAGCGCTACTCGTAAAGATATTAAATTCTTATTGCCCAATAATTTAAAAGATTCTATTGAAATTGTATCAAAGATCTTTTCGCTCGGTGCCACTTTGACTTGGCTGATATTAAGTATACCGGCTTCCTTTTCAAGCCTTTGGAAGAATTGACCTAAGTCGAGAATTCCATTAGTATACATATCGCAAATGTCAATTCTTGCTATAACTTTCTTGCCATGTTTGAATGTGCATAAAGTTTCAGTTATACGCAAGGTCACTACTTTTCGTACTTCGTCATTAACAATGACTTCATATACGTTGGGCTTAGAAGCATTAAGAGATTGCTTTCGCGAATCTTCTATATCGTTATATTTTTCTTTTCCTGCGCAGGAATTTAACTGTTTACTTTGGTTTCTGGTAGTGACTTTCAGAATTTTATTATTATTTTGTATGTTTTGTAAATCTTGTATCGTGATTCTTGATAGAGCGTCGGCCACGAAATTATCTTTTCCCTTAAGGTATTCTACTGTAAAGTCGTATTCTTCAAGATCTAGTCTCATTCGGGTTAACTTTGAACTGGGATTTGTCATTGAAAACAAATAAGTTAATGCTCTATGATCCGTTTTGACAGTGAAATGTCTACCATAAATGTATGGTCGAAAATGCGTGATGGCCCAATGAATTGCCGCTAATTCTTGTTCTGTTGTACTTTTATTACTTTCACCTTTTGTGAAAGATCTAGATGCGTATGCAACTGGAAGCTGAAGTCCATCTTTATTTTGGGTTAGGACTGCTCCACATGCGAATTTACTTGCATCCGTGATTATGCAAAATTCTTTGCTAAAATCTGGGTACTGTAACAGAGTTGGATTCATTAATGCTGATTTTAGATGATCGAATGCGTTTTGACAATCAACTGTCCATTCGAATTTTTCATCTTTCTTACATAATCTTGTTATGTGACGAGAATAATCAGCGAAATTTTTTATAAATCTTCGGTAATAATTGCAAAATGCAATGAATCTTCTAGCGCTGTCCGCATCATGTGGGACTGGATATTTTTTTATGACCTCATATTTTGTGTCATCAGGCAAGATTCCTTTATCTGTGCACTTATGTCCCAAAAAGGTGACTTCATGCATGAAAAATGAACATTTTTCAGGATGTAACTTTAGGTTGTGTTGCCGACATTTCTCAAAGACATCTTTTAGATTATTGAGCATATGTTGCTCGGAACAACCTATGACTATTAAGTCATCCATATAAAGAAAAGCTTGCGAAGGTTTAAGTCCAGTGAATGCTATAGTCATCATTCTCTGGAACGAATTTGGCGCTATTTTTAAACCGAATGGTAATCGCGTGAAGCGATATGAGCCATTACATGTTGAGAAAGATGTAATGTCTCGTGACTCTTTTTCAAGTTCAATTTGATGAAAACCTGACATTAAGTCAAGGCATGAAAAATATTTTGCTCGACCTAGTTGATCTAAGATATCATCTATTCTAGGGAGTGGAAATTTATCCGCTAGTAATTTTTTATTAATTTGACGATAGTCAATTACTAATCGCCATTTTTTATTTTCGGAATTTGGTAACGATTTTTTCGGTACCAATAAAAGTGGGCTATTATAAGCTGATACGGATGGCTCGACAATTTTGTCGTTTATTAATTTTTGGACTTGACTTTGAATTTCGTCTTTTTGATTATGAGGATTTCTGTAGTTTTTTATGTACACTGATTCTGTATCTTTTAACCTTAATTCTTGCTTGTAAAAGTTATTTGTTGAAATAGATTCGGTTTCAATTCCGAAAATGTCTGTATACTGAGTGCATAACTCTGTAAGCTTTGCTTTGAATAATTGTGGGAAATTCTTTTCTAGTTTTTTCATTACTTCTTTATGTCTATCATTTTTGATATCTTGGGCTATGTCATAATTACTTAATGACTCTGTTTGGATTTCATTTAAATTTATAATTTTGGTTGAACTTGTTGTATTTACTATTCGGACAAAAATATTATCTTTATTGGAAATTGTATTTCCAATGAATATTCCTTTATCAATTTCTTGCTTCGGAATTAAAATGGTATGTTCAACAAAGTTTAGTTTTATTTGACGGACTACTTCAGCGCGAGCTGGAAGTATTATAGCGTTATTATCAAACGTATGTGTAATTGGTATATGTATTGGATAGTTGAGATTGTTTGGCCGAAGTATTAGAGTATCACTTGAATGTGTGAAATCTAATTGGCAGTTGAATTTTTTAATGAAGTCTATGCCAATTATACCGTCACTCGGAATCGGAAAATTTTGTTCTACTAAATGGAAGTTGTGAGGAATTATATATTTTCCTGTAGTTAATTCTACAAATGACAAACCGATTGAAAAAATTGATCCTTCCCCTATTCCTGATATTTTTGTTTTTATGTTAGTATTAACATTCTCAAAAATATTGACATTTTCTTTTAATAGTGAAATGTCTGCACCAGTATCAATTAGTAAGGTAAATTCCTTACCTGAATTTTCATTTTTTAATTTTACAAATATATTTAAATTAAGGTTAATATTGTGTACTTTCGAATATCTTAAGGGAGTTATTGGTTTTCCGGATCACTTTGCGCGACCCTTACATTTGAATTATTATTATTGTGGCTTCTATTTGAATTGCCACGGCCTCTAGGGTTTCCTCTAGTTTGGCCTTGTCCTCTATAATAGGAATTATTATTTCTGGTATTTCGGAACCCGTTGTATTGGTAATAGCCTCTTCCACGGAGGTTACCTCGGTTTCCTCGTTGGTTTTGTAACTGGTAATTTTGGTTGGGGGTCTGTCGTTGACGAAAGTATCTAACGGAGCTTGCCTCTTCAGTGGCTTCCGTAGAAACGTCCACGAATTTTGAAATGGCTTCATTCATGTTTTTGAATGTGCCTGACCGCATAGCATGTTTTACTTCAGTTAAAGTGCAATTTTTAGTCATGGCCTTTACAGCAAGTGTTGTGCTGTATTTGTTTGCTATTTCTGTAGACAAGCCATCATCGATGTAAGCTCCTTTAAGAGTTTTTGTCAATGTTTCAACCTCTTGGGCGTATTGGCTGGCTGTCTTGGTTTTTTGTTGGAGATTTAATAATTTTGCAGAGATTACCTCTACAGATTCTCCTAAAACATTTTCAGTTAGTTTTTTCCTAATGGCAACTATTGTTTGCTCATTTGTAATTAACTTTCTAGCGTGGCCTTTTAATTTTGTTTTTATTATTCGTACTGCAATTGCTTCGTGAGTACCTTTCATAGTCTCAACCAAGTCGAGACCATCTAGGAAACTTTGAAGGTTTTCAGTACTTCCATCAAACTCTGGTATTAGAGTGGATGCGAGTTTTAAAAACTCAGGTACAGATTGTTCATCTGGCATTGTCGGATTGTCGGAAAGTGATTGCAGCGAAGGTGTTGCTACTGACAGCGTTTCAATTTCTTTCGTTTTTAATTTATTTTCGATGTCAGATTCGCCGCTCATCTGTTCAGATTCTTCTGGACTACTTGTGGCTAGAATTGACTCGTCAAATTTAGCATCCGCATTTAATGCGTTTGGAACGAAAATATGAAGATTATGCCTATCCGATATTGTTCTAAGTTGAGTTCTTAGTCTGTCAAGATTCTCCCTTGCTTGTAGCAAATGCAAATTATTTAAACGGCTGAATACTTCCGCAAATAGTTTGTTGATTGTATTGAATTCATGTATTAGAATTCGAATATGTTTCAACTTTGTTTTGTTTTTTATCTGAATGCTCTTATTGAGGCATTTAAATGACTTCTCGAATTCTATCCTATGTTCTTTTACTATCTGAACAATTTTTTCCATGCCTTCTTGTTTTGGATCTGTTACTGACCTATCTTAATATTTCTTATTTTTTTTTTTATGGTTTTCTAACATTATTCTTGATTTTCATCCATCAAATAGAACAGAAATGTTCCTGTTGCGTTTGAAAAGCAACAAATAAATGGTATTGATAGGATGAAACAAGTACATACCCTACTATTCCCTTGGATTGGGAATTTTTTACCAAATTTTTCCAAGTAAATTATCTTTATTTTTGCCAAACTTATAGCGCGTTGGGGTGAGTTAATATTTTCACTCTTAAAAACCCCGATTATATCGGACTCTATGCTAGGATGGTTTTCTACTACTCTACTAAAATAACTATCTAACGTACTCATATTCCTATTTTAGTTAATACATAACATTCAATAAAAATTTGTTTAAAGTTGAAATTTTAATTTTATTATTTGAGAAATTCGAGAGAAATTGATTCGTTTGATAATATATATAATTAATTTTTTTTTTTTTTTTTTTATCAAAAATGCACCTTCATTTTTAGGTTTGCATACTTTATTTAAATCTTGTCCAAGTCATTGGCTTGGCTTAGGGCTCTTTTTGTTATACATTTGTTATGTAGCCTATATGCCTTGAACAAAATGTATGCGATCAAAATTATGACTATTGTCAATAAAAGTGCATTAGTAATACTTAAATCAATATTTGATGATTCAACTGTATTTATCACGTTAGCAGTGGAGTCCACTGTCTTCGTGTCTATTATTCCCATTGTGGATTTTTTATAAATTATTAAATTTGTTGTTAAATCATCAAACTTATTTATACTATTATCAAACATTAAAAAAAATTTGAGACAATTTTTTTTTTTTTAAGAAAACTTTTGTATATCTATATAGAAAAATTTTCTTTTACATTACCCTGCCTAATTTTGCGCATAGCTTTACAGGCTATGCTTCTCTTGGGCGGAAATGGTTCCGCTCAAGTTTACAATGTGTCTTACAATTTTTCTTAGTTTCTATTTATATATTTTTATACATAATTATAAATTCGTTTTTTTTTTTTTTTTACATTTGAAGTTTAAAAATTTTTTTTTTGAATATTTTTCTGCTTGTTTTATTTCTTTATAGCATCAGCTGGTCGTCGCCGGTTGGCTAGCTGATGCTCCATCGATGGCGTAAAAAGCGGCCTGCTTTTCACACTGAGTTGTCTCTGCTGCTGATGTCCTGGGCCTATGGGCTCAGGCGGTACCGGTGCAGGTCTTCGCACCAGATTTGACGTCTTTCCAACACGTATACTCGCAGAAGGGGCTCTCCAATGGCCCCGGGCAGTCTCTCGGGCACTTCTTTTGCAGCTTTGGTAGGTTTACTTGTGGAGGTGGAAGGTTTTTAGTTTTGTTTGTTGTTGTTGGAATATTTTCTGAGTGAGTTTGAGTGGTATTTGGCTTTTTATTTTCTTTATGTGACTTTAAAAAGTCAAGTTCATACTGCAGTTTTTGGGCAGTTGCCCAAGGAGGAGGTGTTGGACTGGTGTATAATAGCCACTTTATGTGCGCTATTCTCTTATTTATTTTATTTTTTACACCACCTCTCCTAGCCATTACACTCTTACTCTACTCACTCAGATTCCTTTATTTTTTTTCTTTGATATTTCCTTTGTTTCTTCCTTCTTTGTTCCCTCCTTCTTTGCCGTTGGTCTTCGTAAAATTTTACAGTGTTGGAATTATATTGTCCTCCCGTGCAGATTGTCGTCAGGTCGGTTGGTCCTGTCACGGTCGCCATGTGTTGTATTTAAATCCAGTGTTTAGGTTATTTTATTAAATTCTTTATTTAATATGTTTTCATTGAGTTTATATTCATTTGTGTGTATTCACATTTAATGTCTTATGTAGACTGTATCTTAGTTCTTTAACAAAGGGTTTTCTTAGCTAAGACCGCGTAGCTGCGCTGCCAGCGACGCCGGCAGAGGAGCGGTCTGCTTATGTCATAAATGCTAACGTAAGCTAAATATGCATATATGGATATATGCAAGACTGAGGATGTATCATGTTACATTGCTGGTCGCTTGTGTTATTATTGTTAATTCAGCAATATCCAGCAATGCATTATTTATATGCTTCACTGTGTACAGTGATCACTCGATAGAACATGCTACAGTATATATACACACACTGCTATATATACAGTGGACCCAAAAAGTATTGGCACACCGAACTTTGAAGTTCAAAGCGGTACATCTTTCCTTCCAAAAGGGTGGGAAAAGAAATGAAAATGCATATTGGGACGTTAATCTTCTTAGATACTTTTTTATAAAAAAAAATATCAAAGAAGCTAACTTCGGCCTTGCCGAAGTTTGTATACCCTTGCAGCTTCACTGTTTTATTATTTAATTAAAAAACAAAAATTTTAAAATAATTGGCATAAATGTTTAACAAAAAAAAAAAAACAAAAAAGAAGAAAATACACATATCTTCATCTCACCGTCTTCACCGAGAATTGAACCAGCACCAAATATCGAGAAATCGCGCAGAAGAACTCTACATACTACGCCACCGTGCTTACTTAACTTACTTAAGCCAGTTCGACATATATAGCAAACGCATGGCATCTCGCTCTTTCAATTTCGTTCTGTGCAAGAACACAACTCAAATATTTCTTTCTCTCTCACACACAGCGTGGTGAAGAATTTTTGCATACGTATGTATGTATGTGTGTGCGTGAGCATTAAAATAAATTTAATTTCTTTTATATTTGATTATTGATTTGTAACCTTAATAATTATCCGATCTTGTTCAAACTTGGTGTAGGGTGAATGGGTAAAAATTGAGTTTAAATGCAACAACAAAAAAAACAATAATTTTATATAATTCTTATTTAACCCCGCGCGGATTCGAACTCGCGTCTTTTGTATTTGTACGGCAGATTTCTTGGAATTTTTTTTTGTTTGTCTGCTGCCAAGGAAAATTGCTTATTTTGCTCGAGGTACCTCCACGTTTTAGTTAATAGCTTTGGTTATAATTATCCGATCCGACTAATTTTTAAACTTAACCTACATCATCGATTAAGGAACTTAACTTTTCATGTTTCAATCATGTAGCTTAAAATTTAAGTTCGAAAACGCCCGAACAAACAGACAGACGGACATGTCTCAATCGACTCGGCTGTTGATGCTGATCAAGAATATATATACTTTATGGGGTCGCAAACGTATATTTCCATGCGTTACAAACATCTGACCAATTTTATAATACCCACGCGACACCAAGTAAGAAATATATAAAATTATTGTTTTTTTGTTGTTGCATTTAAATTTAATTTGTATCCAAACACTATACACCAAGTTTGATCTAAATCGGATAATTATTAAGGTTACAAATCAATAATCAGATTTGAATGAAATTAAATTTATTCTAATGCTAACGCACACACATACATATGCAAAAATTCAACCACCACGCGGTGTGTGAGAGAGACAGAAATATTTTAGTTGTGTTCTTACAAAGAACGAAATTGAAAGAGCGAGATGCAATAAGTTTGCTGTATATGTCGAATTAGCTTACGTTAGCAAAGTAATGACGGTGGCGTAGTATGTAGAGATCGGTGGCATGATGGGCTCGGTGTTTGATGGTTCAATGCTCGGTGAAGAAGTGAAAATTTTTAGGTGTGTTTTTTCCTCTTTTTTGTTTTTTTTTTGATTTTGTTAAACATTTATACCAATTATTTTGCTGCAAGGGTATACAAACTTCGACAGAGCCGAAGTTAGCTTCTTTGATATTTTTTTTTGTTCTGTTTTAACACAAGCTTCTTTGATACTTTGATCCAACACGCTTTTTGTCGTTTTTCGTTTTAATTTGGTCGCAAATATACCAAAATGGGCAAAGGAGCGGAAATTTCAGTTCAAGTTCGTAAATTGATTAAAAATCTTTATAGTAAAAAATATCGTATCGAGAAATCGGAGCTCGGGTTAATAGATCATTCTCCAGTGTTCGTAATGTTATTAAAAATGAAGCAAGCAAGTCGTCCCTGCCGACATTGAGTATACCCTGTACCTACTAGTTATTATATTGAATAAAGTCAAACACCCTCGAAATAGCGATTAATTTCATAAAAAAATTTCTTTAGCATGCCGCAACAGCGAACGCATGCTATCTCGCTCACTCTTTCCAGCTAGTGTCGCCTTGGCAATTCAGTTCAAAATGCACATTCGTATATCTCCGATATTTATTGTCCGATTTCAACTAAAATTGGTCAGATGATGCATATTAGCCACATTATTAGGTGTGCCAAATAAGAATGTGATTCCTTAAAAACTGCTCTAATAATTTGTTTTTTCTGAATTGCGGGGGCGGAAGTGGGCGTGGCAAAAATTTTAAACTCTCTTGATCTGCGTAGTCACTAGACAAATGATCGAACAACCTCAAAATCGCAATCAATTCAAAACAAAATTCCCTTTTACATGCAGCAGCAGCGAGCGCATGCCGCCTTGGCAATTCAGTACAAAACGGATATAGCCATATCTCCGATGTTTATAGTCCGATTTTAACAAAATTTGCTCAGCTGGGCCAGTTTGGGTATATAATTAGGTGTACCAAGTAGGAATACGATATCTTGAAGGCAGCCCTAGCTATCGTTTTTTTCAAATTGCGGGGGCGGAAGTGGGCGTGGCTAAAATTTGAAACAAACTTGAACAGCTTTGACATTAGACGGATGCTCACACCAAATTTGGTAGCTCTAGCTCTTATAGTCTCTGAGATCGAGTGGCTCATACGGACAGACGGACAGACGGACATGTCTCAATCGACTCGGCTGTTGATGCTGATCAAGAATATATATACTTTATGGGGTCGGAAACGCTTTTTCTGCCTGTTACATACATTTTAGCGACTTTAATATACCCTTTTACCCTTTGGGTACAGGGTATAATAAGCCTTTCCTGGCGAGGAGTACATTTTTTTGGTCGCCCACTTCGGGTCTTTGGTCCCAGTTTTTCGTTTGACACGTAATTAATATAAACAAAAAGCGCAATGACAAAAATTTAAATGACAGAATGATGTCAATAGTTATTGCTAAATTATTAGCTGAATTTTTAGGCAGGCGCGGTGAGTTTAAAACCGAAATAAAAGAAATCATGCAGGAGCACAGAAAAACACGTCTATCCACGATGAAGAAAGAAGTGTAATTGCAGTGGTAAATAAGCCACTCCTGTACCAGAAACGAGGAGTGCTTAAGATCATTATCTTGTTGAAACAGCCATTGTGTTCCACTAAAACCCATTTTATCGACACTAGCTAGCAAATTGTTTTTCAAAATATTTAAAAAGGCAAATTTGTCCATATTGCCATCGATAAAGGCCAGCTATCCAACTCCAGATGCTGCACAACAACCCCACACCATAACGTGATCTAGCGTAACTTAATTGATATGTGATGGAATATTAGTGTTTTTTCAATGAAACTATTCAAATTATTAATATTTAATATTAAATTAACAAATCCAAATAAAGAATCTTTTATATATTTTATATATTTTAAACATAAAATTAATATTAATTAATTAATCGGAGTCAGAGCTGGAGTCTGTTTCCTCAATTTTTTCTAAAAGAAGAGTTTTCACCTCCTTATCTAAAATCGTATATTTTTTTATAAATTGCATTGGGCTTCTACATAAACTACTTATTAAAGGATCCGAGGATATTAATAACATGTTTATTAGGTCCTGCATTGAATTTGTTTTTGAGTTTTTGCGTGTATGCTTCAGTCGAAAGTTTCTAAAATCCTTATTTCTTGCTTCCAAGGCTTCTTCCGACATCATACCAAGTGGAAGAGGTACAGCATTTATAATTTCGGCTCCATGAATTAAAATCTTATGAACCGAGCTAGGCATTTAAGACCAGGGATATTCTTCAATAAAAATCTTTGCTGTGTCCAAGGCAAACTCACGGAATCGGCTGACATTTATGGCATATCCTGATGCCATAGAACGTAAAATGATTCCAAAATTTTTTATAAGGATTCCATTAACTCCAGTTATTTTAGCAGACAGGTCGTCGTACTCTTAAAATATTCTAGCGGTATTGCCACTATTTGTATTTCCTGTATGGGAATATCAACTAATAAATCCATTTCCATTGTTACTGTGTGATCCAACCTTTCTTGTAACGGAATTTCAGCACACCATTCGCTGACTTTTATTTCATCTAGATAAGATCTTCTTTTAGCGGAATGTAATACATCATATGTTGGATAAATGCTTTTTTTCTTTTTCTCTTCTTTGCACCAGCTTGCATTAGTTTATATGTATTTTTGGTGAAGTCGCCATCAATATACAGGGCTAATGCTTCGTCTGGAGTGTATTTTCTAATTATTTGATCAGGTTGAGGATTTTTGTTAATCTTTCTTGCAACTTCCGGATCTGCGCGTACCATTGAAACAAGTTGAGAGGCATTTCTCTGACCGGTTTTGTACAAGCTTACCCGTGTAGCTGTCAGAAGCTCTTCGCATGTATTTTCCTTAACCAATCCAGATATTTTGATACATTGGCGTTTTGCATGGCAATTAGAAACGTTTTTCGGTTTTCGTCCACACTGTTTACCACTGCATTCTTGTGGAAATGTTATGTCTTCGTCCAACCAAACTTTGTTTTTCTGTCCAAATCGTTCATAACTCCTATAACATTCTCGCCATTTTTTTACCACTTTTTTGCATAAATTTTTCAACATATCTAATGTAGCGTTGTACTGGTCTTCTGAAAGTTTGGACCTATCTACTATATTTGAAAAAACAAAGTTGTTGACTGCGGTAACTTTCTGCGAAGGTTTGTTTTCCTCGTGCCATACATCAAGCAGAGTACGTTTGCGTACCGACATGGTGCCTAAAAAGTCAAATATTATGAACAGAAGCACTTTGAAGCAGCAAAGGCTGCTTAATTCAAATTGAAGACGAAACATATTAACAATAAAATACAATTTTCATCCAAACCTATGCGGCCCTCTCTAAGTTTTTGTCTACAGAAATTCACATTAAGTTACACAAATTCATTTACCACGATGGTTAATTTCTACCACATATAAGTACAACAACACATATGCACAGGTCACAAAATATTTTTTTTTAGTAAAATACATACCTTAAATTGTCAATAACTGTAAAAAAATATTTAATAATATCAATTTTTGATTTTTGTTCAGACCAAAACATCAAGTGTAAAAAGCGCTCCAAAGTGTTTTGCAAACAGCTGTTTCAATACGTGTTTGTGAGCTTGCAGCTGATTGACTATATCGGAAAAAGCATTAAAATTATCGCCGATATACTAAACAAGGTTTTAGAAATCGACGGAAAGCATTATTTTGGAACTTTTAAGACATTGAAAATGTTAATTTAGTTACACAGTGCGTCGTGTTTTACTGTTTTTGAAACGAAGTTTCTTATCGCGCGGTAGGGGCTAAACCGAAAAAATTAAGACTAAAAAGTGTAACGACACTTTTACCGTTACCAAATGTTTTGTCTTTTTCTTTCGCATTGAACAGTGTATGAGTATGTAGACAGAGAGGGACGCACAAGCAGCGATCGCGAGCTCGAATTTGTTGGCAGAGGGACGCACAAGCAAATGCGGAAGAGGAAAGAGGTAGCGGACAGTTTTTAGGCAGAGGGACGCACAAGCAAATTCGGAAGGGAAAAGAGGTAGCGGACTCGAGTTTTTAGGCAGAGGGATGCACAAGCAAATTCGGAAGGGAAAAGAGGTAGCGTGCTCGAGTTTGTGGGCAGAGGGACGCACAAATAAATGCGGGACGAACAAGTAAATACGGGACGCACAAGCAAAGATTCTGAGATTGAGAAAGCGTCATAAATGTGTGTCTCGCTGCCCACAAACTCACACATGCATATACATACATATGTATTCGCGGTATATGCTCGGATTCGCGATCCCGATCCCTTTTTCTCTGCCCGGATGCTTGTTTGTTGCAAATATTGTCGTCGGGCGAAATTTGGTAGCCCACCTTGCATTAAATTTTTATTGCATCTTACCCTTAGAATGTCTAAAATACCTGAGCAAAAGATTTTTTCAAAATCTAAGAAGTAATAGCCGTAAACCTGAGTAGGTGTATTATAGAGCCTGGTTGCGGGCAACAACATTCAAATATGTTTTACTAGACTCGGTTCCTTAAAACTGCTGGCAAGATATGTATGTCAAAAACTCCCTAACCGATTTTGCTCAAATTTTCAAATTATTTTTATTATAATAAACCCATTTTTTTCTTAAACCTATCTGAACTAAAATAATTGTGTCGCTTTGTTGTTTTTTTTAGCTAAATAGTCTCCCAAAGTGGGTCGAAAAAGTGACTTTTATCAAATCTGTAAAAAATTAATTTTTTTGGGAATTTTGAATTTTTTATAGTTCATCGTATGGGCTGAAGTCTTACAATTTAAATAATGTTTGGTTTTGCAATTCGGATCAACGTAACCGTTGGCATTTTGGTAGCATTTGAGCTACTTTTTTTATATAGTTTCCTGTTGGGCGAAGTATTTCAAAATATGTACATTCATCCATATGTATATAGTTTTTAAAAAAATATTAAAAAAAAATTGTTAAAGTATTAATTAAAATAAATTTTTTTTTTCAAAATTGCATGAATAAAGCAGCTCTCGCCCCCTTAATCGAAAGAAACTTCGTTTCATCTGGGTGTCCCATGACACCTCTCTTCTTTTTATAACATTTCTTTCCTCAAGCTCTTTGTTCGCCTTCCTCCAAACTTTTTGGCTACCATCAGATCCAAAAAGGTTGAATTTGAACTCATCACTGAAGATCACACTATTCCATTTAGGTATCTTTTGCAAATTCAAGCCTCTTCTTCCCATTTATCTTTGAAATAAATGGTTTACGCCTTGGAACCCGACCATGGTAACCAGCATTGTTTAGCGTATTTCGCACAGTTTGAGTGCAAAAATTTTCATTAAAGGACTCCTGAAACTTCTGACAAAGCTTTACAGCTGATCCCATCGGATTTTGGGTGACTGCAGCAATAATGAAGCAAGCAAGTCGTCCCTGCCGACATTGAGTATACCCTGTACCTACTAGTTATTATATTGAATAAAGTCAAACACCCTCGAAATAGCGATTAATTTCATAAAAAAATTTCTTTAGCATGCCGCAACAGCGAACGCATGCTATCTCGCTCACTCTTTCCAGCTAGTGTCGCCTTGGCAATTCAGTTCAAAATGCACATTCGTATATCTCCGATATTTATTGTCCGATTTCAACTAAAATTGGTCAGATGATGCATATTAGCCACATTATTAGGTGTGCCAAATAAGAATGTGATTCCTTAAAAACTGCTCTAATAATTTGTTTTTTCTGAATTGCGGGGGCGGAAGTGGGCGTGGCAAAAATTTTAAACTCTCTTGATCTGCGTAGTCACTAGACAAATGATCGAACAACCTCAAAATCGCAATCAATTCAAAACAAAATTCCCTTTTACATGCAGCAGCAGCGAGCGCATGCCGCCTTGGCAATTCAGTACAAAACGGATATAGCCATATCTCCGATGTTTATAGTCCGATTTTAACAAAATTTGCTCAGCTGGGCCAGTTTGGGTATATAATTAGGTGTACCAAGTAGGAATACGATATCTTGAAGGCAGCCCTAGCTATCGTTTTTTTTTCAAATTGCGGGGGCGGAAGTGGGCGTGGCTAAAATTTGAAACAAACTTGAACAGCTTTGACATTAGACGGATGCTCACACCAAATTTGGTAACTCTAGCTCTTATAGTCTCTGAGATCGAGTGGCTCATACGGACAGACGGACAGACGGACATGTCTCAATCGACTCGGCTGTTGATGCTGATCAAGAATATATATACTTTATGGGGTCGGAAACGCTTCCTTCTGCCTGTTACATACATTTTAGCGACTTTAATATACCCTTTTACCCTTTGGGTACAGGGTATAATAAGCCTTTCCTGGCGAGGAGTAAATTTTTTTGGTCGCCCACTTCGGGTCTTTGGTCCCAGTTTTTCGTTTGACACGTAATTATACCCTGTACCCAAAGGGTAAAAGGGTATATTAAAGTCGCTAAAATGTATGTAACAGGCAGAAGGAAGCGTTTCCGACCCCATAAAGTATATATATTCTTGATCAGCATCAACAGCCGAGTCGATTGAGACATGTCCGTCTGTCCGTCTGTCCGTATGAGCCACTCGATCTCAGAGACTATAAGAGCTAGAGCTACCAAATTTGGTGTGAGCATCCGTCTAATGTCAAAGCTGTTCAAGTTTGTTTCAAATTTTAGCCACGCCCACTTCCGCCCCCGCAATTTGAAAAAAACGATAGCTAGGGCTGCCTTCAAGATATCGTATTCCTACATGGTACACCTAATTATATACCCAAACTGGCCCAGCTGAGCAAATTTTGTTAAAATCGGACTATAAACATCGGAGATATGGCTATATCCGTTTTGTCCTGAATTGCCAAGGCGGCATGCGCTCGCTGCTGCTGCATGTAAAAGGGAATTTTGTTTTGAATTGATTGCGATTTTGAGGTGTTCGATCATTTGTCTAGTGACTACGCAGATCAAGAGAGTTTAAAATTTTTGCCACGCCCACTTCCGCCCCCGCAATTCAGAAAAAACAAATTATTAGAGCAGTTTTTAAGGAATCACATTCTTATTTGGCACACCTAATAATGTGGCTAATATGCATCATCTGACCAATTTTAGTTGAAATCGGACAATAAATATCGGAGATATACGAATGTGCATTTTGAACTGAATTGCCAAGGCGACACTAGCTGGAAAGAGTGAGCGAGATAGCATGCGTTCGCTGTTGCGGCATGCTAAAGAAATTTTTTATGAAATTAATCGCTATTTCGAGGGTGTTTGACTTTATTCAATATAATAACTAGTAGGTACAGGGTATACTCAATGTCGGCAGGGACGACTTGCTTGCTTCATTATTGCTGCAGTCACCCAAAATCCGATGGGATCAGCTGTAAAGCTTTGTCAGAAGTTTCAGGAGTCCTTTAATGAAAATTTTTGCACTCAAACTGTGCGAAATACGCTAAACAATGCTGGTTACCATGGTCGGGTTCCAAGGCGTAAACCATTTATTTCAAAGATAAATGGGAAGAAGAGGCTTGAATTTGCAAAAGATACCTAAATGGAATAGTGTGATCTTCAGTGATGAGTTCAAATTCAACCTTTTTGGATCTGATGGTAGCCAAAAAGTTTGGAGGAAGGCGAACAAAGAGCTTGAGGAAAGAAATGTTATAAAAACAGTAAAACACGACGCACTGTGTAACTAAATTAACATTTTCAATGTCTTAAAAGTTCCAAAATAATGCTTTCCGTCGATTTCTAAAACCTTGTTTAGTATATCGGCGATAATTTTAATGCTTTTTCCGATATAGTCAATCAGCTGCAAGCTCACAAACACGTATTGAAACAGCTGTTTGCAAAACACTTTGGAGCGCTTTTTACACTTGATGTTTTGGTCTGAACAAAAATCAAAAATTGATATTATTAAATATTTTTTTACAGTTATTGACAATTTAAGGTATGTATTTTACTAAAAAAAAATATTTTGTGACCTGTGCATATGTGTTGTTGTACTTATATGTGGTAGAAATTAACCATCGTGGTAAATGAATTTGTGTAACTTAATGTGAATTTCTGTAGACAAAAACTTAGAGAGGGCCGCATAGGTTTGGATGAAAATTGTATTTTATTGTTAATATGTTTCGTCTTCAATTTGAATTAAGCAGCCTTTGCTGCTTCAAAGTGCTTCTGTTCATAATATTTGACTTTTTAGGCACCATGTCGGTACGCAAACGTACTCTGCTTGATGTATGGCACGAGGAAAACAAACCTTCGCAGAAAGTTACCGCAGTCAACAACTTTGTTTTTTCAAATATAGTAGATAGGTCCAAACTTTCAGAAGACCAGTACAACGCTACATTAGATATGTTGAAAAATTTATGCAAAAAAGTGGTAAAAAAATGGCGAGAATGTTATAGGAGTTATGAACGATTTGGACAGAAAAACAAAGTTTGGTTGGACGAAGACATAACATTTCCACAAGAATGCAGTGGTAAACAGTGTGGACGAAACCCGAAAAACGTTTCTAATTGCCATGCAAAACGCCAATGTATCAAAATATCTGGATTGGTTAAGGAAAATACATGCGAAGAGCTTCTGACAGCTACACGGGTAAGCTTGTACAAAACCGGTCAGAGAAATGCCTCTCAACTTGTTTCAATGGTACGCGCAGATCCGGAAGTTGCAAGAAAGATTAACAAAAATCCTCAACCTGATCAAATAATTAGAAAATACACTCCAGACGAAGCATTAGCCCTGTATATTGATGGCGACTTCACCAAAAATACATATAAACTAATGCAAGCTGGTGCAAAGAAGAGAAAAAGAAAAAAAGCATTTATCCAACATATGATGTATTACATTCCGCTAAAAGAAGATCTTATCTAGATGAAATAAAAGTCAGCGAATGGTGTGCTGAAATTCCGTTACAAGAAAGGTTGGATCACACAGTAACAATGGAAATGGATTTATTAGTTGATATTCCCATACAGGAAATACAAATAGTGGCAATACCGCTAGAATATTTTAAGAGTACGACGACCTGTCTGCTAAAATAACTGGAGTTAATGGAATCCTTATAAAAAATTTTGGAATCATTTTACGTTCTATGGCATCAGGATATGCCATAAATGTCAGCCGATTCCGTGAGTTTGCCTTGGACACAGCAAAGATTTTTATTGAAGAATATCCCTGGTCTTAAATGCCTAGCTCGGTTCATAAGATTTTAATTCATGGAGCCGAAATTATAAATGCTGTACCTCTTCCACTTGGTATGATGTCGGAAGAAGCCTTGGAAGCAAGAAATAAGGATTTTAGAAACTTTCGACTGAAGCATACACGCAAAAACTCAAAAACAAATTCAATGCAGGACCTAATAAACATGTTATTAATATCCTCGGATCCTTTAATAAGTAGTTTATGTAGAAGCCCAATGCAATTTATAAAAAAATATACGATTTTAGATAAGGAGGTGAAAACTCTTCTTTTAGAAAAAATTGAGGAAACAGACTCCAGCTCTGACTCCGATTAATTAATTAATATTAATTTTATGTTTAAAATATATAAAATATATAAAAGATTCTTTATTTGGATTTGTTAATTTAATATTAAATATTAATAATTTGAATAGTTTCATTGAAAAAACACTAATATTCCATCACATATCAATTAAGTTACGCTAGATCACGTTATGGTGTGGGGTTGTTGTGCAGCATCTGGAGTTGGATAGCTGGCCTTTATCGATGGCAATATGGACAAATTTGCCTTTTTAAATATTTTGAAAAACAATTTGCTAGCTAGTGTCGATAAAATGGGTTTTAGTGGAACACAATGGCTGTTTCAACAAGATAATGATCTTAAGCACTCCTCGTTTCTGGTACAGGAGTGGCTTATTTACCACTGCAATTACACTTCTTTCTTCATCGTGGATAGACGTGTTTTTCTGTGCTCCTGCATGATTTCTTTTATTTCGGTTTTAAACTCACCGCGCCTGCCTAAAAATTCAGCTAATAATTTAGCAATAACTATTGACATCATTCTGTCATTTAAATTTTTGTCATTGCGCTTTTTATACCCTTGCAGAGGGTATTATAAAATTGGTCAGATGTTTGTAAGGCATAGAAATATACATTTCCGACCCCATAAAGTATATATATTCTTGATCAGCATCAATAGCCGAGTCGATTAAGACATGTCCGTCTGTCCGTCTGTCCGTCTGTCTGTTTCTATCAAGTTTTAGACCATAAATTTTTAAGCTACATAGTTGAAACATGAAAAGTTAAGTTCCTTAATCTATGAAGTATGAAAAGTGTAAAAATGAGTAGGATCGGATAATTATCACCAGAGCTATTAACTAAAACGTGGAGGTACCTCGAGTAAAATAAGCAGTTTTCTTTGGCAGCAAAGAAACAAAAACAAATTCCAAGCAATCACACACACACATACATATGCAAAAACTGGTCACCACGCGGTGTGTGAGAGAGACAGAAACATTTGCGTTGTGTTGTTGCACAGAACGAAATTTAAAGAGCGAGATGCCATGCGTTTGCTATATGTACATACATACATATATGTATGTCGAACTAGCTTAAGTAAGTTAAGTGAGGATGGTGACGTAGTACGTAAAGATCGGTCGCACGATGGTTCGGTGATTGGTGGGTTCGATTCTCCGTGAATTCGGGAAAATTTTTAGTTGAGTTTTCTCTTCAATTACTTTAAAAATTTAGTTTTTAAATTAAATAATAAAACAATGAAGCTGCAAGGGTATACAAACTTCGGCAGAGCCGAAGTTAGCTTCTTTGATATTTGTTTATATTAATTACGTGTCAAACGAAAAACTGGGACCAAAGATCCGAAGTGGGCGACCAAAAAAATTTACTCCTCGCCAGGAAAGGCTTATTATACCCTGTACCCAAAGGGTAAAAGGGTATATTAAAGTCGCTAAAATGTATGTAACAGGCAGAAGGAAGCGTTTCCGACCCCATAAAGTATATATATTCTTGATCAGCATCAACAGCCGAGTCGATTGAGACATGTCCGTCTGTCCGTCTGTCCGTATGAGCCACTCGATCTCAGAGACTATAAGAGCTAGAGTTACCAAATTTGGTGTGAGCATCCGTCTAATGTCAAAGCTGTTCAAGTTTGTTTCAAATTTTAGCCACGCCCACTTCCGCCCCCGCAATTTGAAAAAAAAACGATAGCTAGGGCTGCCTTCAAGATATCGTATTCCTACTTGGTACACCTAATTATATACCCAAACTGGCCCAGCTGAGCAAATTTTGTTAAAATCGGACTATAAACATCGGAGATATGGCTATATCCGTTTTGTACTGAATTGCCAAGGCGGCATGCGCTCGCTGCTGCTGCATGTAAAAGGGAATTTTGTTTTGAATTGATTGCGATTTTGAGGTTGTTCGATCATTTGTCTAGTGACTACGCAGATCAAGAGAGTTTAAAATTTTTGCCACGCCCACTTCCGCCCCCGCAATTCAGAAAAAACAAATTATTAGAGCAGTTTTTAAGGAATCACATTCTTATTTGGCACACCTAATAATGTGGCTAATATGCATCATCTGACCAATTTTAGTTGAAATCGGACAATAAATATCGGAGATATACGAATGTGCATTTTGAACTGAATTGCCAAGGCGACACTAGCTGGAAAGAGTGAGCGAGATAGCATGCGTTCGCTGTTGCGGCATGCTAAAGAAATTTTTTTATGAAATTAATCGCTATTTCGAGGGTGTTTGACTTTATTCAATATAATAACTAGTAGGTACAGGGTATACTCAATGTCGGCAGGGACGACTTGCTTGCTTCATTATTGCTGCAGTCACCCAAAATCCGATGGGATCAGCTGTAAAGCTTTGTCAGAAGTTTCAGGAGTCCTTTAATGAAAATTTTTGCACTCAAACTGTGCGAAATACGCTAAACAATGCTGGTTACCATGGTCGGGTTCCAAGGCGTAAACCATTTATTTCAAAGATAAATGGGAAGAAGAGGCTTGAATTTGCAAAAGATACCTAAATGGAATAGTGTGATCTTCAGTGATGAGTTCAAATTCAACCTTTTTGGATCTGATGGTAGCCAAAAAGTTTGGAGGAAGGCGAACAAAGAGCTTGAGGAAAGAAATGTTATAA